>JAPTHN010000113.1:225704-689008 GCA_026936325.1 Platynereis dumerilii | reverse complement strand
GATCCACTAATTATGTTCAACTAACAACCAATTAAGTGCACTCAGCATGAGATCCCTTAAATAGAAATGTTAACTCTATTAGTTTCAGTTAAAGGTAGTAAGTCCGCATTTTTAGTAGACTGTTTATGGATATATTTCAGTGACATTAAACACATTCAAGTTGAAAAATTTACCTAATTGCTGTTCTATAGACAGTATAAGAATTTTATTTCCTTAAAAAAATGTAAACAAATAGTTTTTCACGCCGTGAAAAAGCTCTGCTTTGTTTACATTTCAAGCAATGCAGGGCTCTCCTTAAGTAATTTAAGGCTTTGCAATAAATTAAACTCACTTAATTGTAGAAAACACACAATTCTGTTGATAGAAAATGTATACTATACTTTAAATCTATCAATTTATGATCTATAACAACAAGTTAAATTTTACAGAGAATCAACGGACTTACTACATTTAATGGGAAGAGTTCTATTTTCTATTTAACTTATAAATGATTCCCGTGAAATCTTAATTGTTTCTAAATTGAATATGTTACACTGCTTATTCAAGAATTGCTTAGAGAACTTAAATATTTTAAAAACATGAGCGCCAATATAATTATTTCTTGTCAATTGAAAAATATATTTCTAATCTACCTACATAAAGTCAACGTGCATTATGATAGGAGATTATTGTCAAGTGGATAGTAAGAAAGACAGGAAAATGGATAGCTAGCATGATCGATAAACTGGCTGATTTATGGTCAAACAAGTCATAAAGATACGGAAGCTGATACAGATGCTGATGCAAATGCATATGCAGATACAGAAACAGATACAGATACAAATTCAGATGTTAATGCAGATACAGATGCAGATACAGATACTGATACTTTATTCGTCATATGAACATTAATTTTGTTTTACAGCTGTCATTTCACAAATGGTACACAATGTACATACTTATAACCATAGGGCACGAAGAATCTTGTATACCTAGACGTTATGGCAGTTCTTAACTAAGCCTTTTTTCTGGTGGTAACAAATCAGAACTACTCTCCATTATTGCTGTTGAAAATACACACACCACCCTCTAACCAACTCTAAAGTACACCAATTGCTAGATGTGTTTTGACTAACATCATTTCCCTCAATTTCCTGTCTCGTCCGCAAGAGGAAGACCTATTCACTGCTCCTGCAACAAGCTGTCATTAAACTGCCTGTTTCCTCAGAAATATTGACAATAAAACAAACATTAAGTCTCCCGGGATACCAATATCATTACAGGAACAAACAAAAAGCTAAGCAAATGAAAATGTTGGTCAATTCGTGCCGATGCTAGCCAGGCATTCCATTCTATGGTAGTGTTAATGGTTGTTTTGCTGAATTTTGTGTTGTCAAACATATATATCTTTTTGAAATTATGCATTATGGAATGTAGCACTGGATCTAATGCACTCACTGTTTAAGTTTTGTTCTCGATCTTGGATTTCTCACAACATTTATCTTTTATTTTGAAAACTATTAAAATGAGATGATAGCTCTTCGGACAAATATCGGCCTGATATACATTTTGCTAAGGGTTCCATTGTTTTTTCTTTCCTGGCCATAAAAATAGACACAATTACACCTTTTTGAGGGGCACTAATTTAAAACTGGTTAACTGAAGTGACAGGAAAATATTCTTATGTGGTGCTCACTGTAACAGAAACTCACTCTGAAACAGAGAAAAATATCCCTTCATGATGGCATGAAAATTTCTGAAATGAAGTGGCAATCATTAGCTTTATCATAAATGATGAAGCATTTGTACTAAGAAACACTACTCTCAACAATTGCAGTCACACTCATCCAGTATATTAGAGTCTTTTCTTTTTTTAAATAATTTTGTTCACAAATAGCATAGAAATATGAATCAAATAGGCCTACAGGTATTGTATTCCTCTTTTTTCTTGCATATTTCTAAAATCAAACTTCCCATCAATCTGTCATTGTCCACAAAGATAACTTTCAGGGTCTTGGACCACTTCTTCACAGAGGATATAGCAGTAGAGAAAAAAAACTGGCTGTGCTAGTCCAGACATACAAGTGTTACCTCAATGGTAGACCTCCTAGAGCGCCTCAATGCGAATCCGCATCAAATTGGTTGTCAAATTCGAGTAGATGCCTTTCAGTTTCGTGTTCAGCAAAACTCGGCAGAACTTGGCAACAGATTGCCAGAAATGCGTATGAGCAAGGACCTGAATGGCAGCACCACCGGTGATATATTGTAGCCTGCTCACTCATGTTTGCACCTAAAGCAGGCTTCTATAGAATTGGTTCAAACCCAGGTCCTGACATCAAACGGATTGAGTTGGTTATGGCTGTGGCCAGGGAGGGTGGCAATAGGTCGGTCTCCATGTCGGGATTACGACAGGTAGTATCGGTAGTTGGCACTACAATAAGGCTCCTTGGCCTGGTCAACAGCACCAATCACCTTGTTGAAAGGCAAAGGGGATTCCATCATACATATAGCTCCTATTGTTTGGAGACACCATCTGTACATAAATTCGGAACTAAAAAGGGAGACAGACCTATTTGTGTAAGCAGAGGTAACCCTCCTGTCATGCAGGTGGAAGCAGCAAGACTTAAAGCCAGACTCAACCAGAATGCATGGACAGCACAAGAGCCCCAAACAAGAAAGGATTACAACTGGCCCTGATTCCTGAGGCCCTGAAGATTGAATACTGAGCTATTCCTCAACTGAAATATCATTGTAAAGCACACCAGTACGCCTGTTATTTTAAAAGCATTTTGATAAAGGCATTTGTTCAGATCCGAAAGAATTACCATCATCAACTGAGCTAAGATCTGCATTGTATTGAACAAGCATTACTGCATACTACCACGGTCAGCCATATAACACATGACATCTAAAAATAAGAGCAGCATGAAAGGTGAGCACAAAACTCTGCATAGCATCAAAATAAACAATGGTTTCAAAAATTGAGCAGTTTCATCCAAATAGCGCATTATCCAAAAACATCAAAAACGATAAATTAGCCAGTTAAAAGGAGGCAAAATACCAACAATAAACAGCAACTCACCAAAAGGGAGGTTTTCAAGGTAAACATTGTTTTTACTGAGATACAGTACAACCCAAAATAAAGTACGACTACCTCAGCAGGAAGGAAGAATCAGCCATTGCTTTACCCTTCCACACCTTTTGGCTCCCCCCAAATCATTTCCTACCTTTACCAACTTTCAACTACCTTTTAAAATTGCATTAACTTTACATTACACCAACACAAATTCAAATCCATCACCCATATTGAGTTTGATTTAGAATTGTGCCCCTTTGCTATTTGCAATTACAGTGCTGTAGCTGTCCCATAGAAATACATAGAAGGGACATGAGGCTCTGGCAGATGAAGCAACCAAATCCACCATCTTGGAACTGCCCTGAATACTGGCACAATGGACAGTGACGTCACCAATAACTGTGATGTCACTTATAACAATGGCATGACGTCACATCATAATCAGTCTATTGTGACGTCATGTCTCAGGGCAGTTCCAATATGGCGGATCTGGTGACCTCATCTTGAGGTGGCATCATACAGCCTGATGTCCGTTCTATGTATTTCTATGAGCTGTCCTTATGAAGTTCTTGACAAGGGGTAAAGTTGTGGTGGGCAGTCAAAGGTAGTTGTAAGGAAATTTTGGTTGGATAGAAGAAAGGAGGGCAAAATAGGTAAGCAGAGGACCACTGAAATTGTCTTACTTTATTTTGGTTTGTACGTTAGCAAGAATGTCATAAGGAATCGGCTTACTAAGCATAAAGAAATTAATACGCTTGCAATAAATGTTCCGGGTACATTAACATTAACATTGTTCCCAAAATAGCAGCTGAAATGGGCACTGGATAAAGAGATGACAGCTAAAATACAACCAAAATGGTGATTGGAACAGCCAAAGAATTTAATGAGAAAAAACCTTCCAAACAAACGCTTTTCTTAACAGGCATAATATTTTTGTATAAGTTTATATATATATATATATATATGTATAATAATTTTATTGAGGGCAAACACGCATTATCAAGCACAATGGAAAACAATGTTTCCCAAGCAAGGCTATATATATACAAAACATCAGAGGAAATATTAACAGCAGGAATGGCATTAAAAGTGATTGGACAAGAACAACTCAGAATGATGCTTGGTAAACAAAGGAGTTGTTTGTCAGCAAAATTCGCATGACATCACTGAACGATACTGACAAAAAATATCAGTAGAGTAAAAAGCGATCACAGGAACTAGAAATAAGGAGAAGCGAAAATGGACAGCTATAAAAGAATTCTAAAAATAGAGAGTCGCACATGTTTAAACAAAGGTTAAAGAGACCACAGGGGGCAGCAGCTGTGGATTAACCTGAAGTCTTTCAACTCTGGTTCTGGCCAGAATCTAGTACTATTTCTAGTAGCTAAAAGGTAATTTAGCTTTGTAAATATATGTGACTAGTGCAGACCTCTGAGGCGAGGTCTTGACAAACAAGACAGTACATTTCAAAATGACAAGAGGAGAGTTAATAAACATATCTTTGTCTGCCTAACACAACCGGTCATCTAAATCACAGTAAGCTTGGACATTACTGTCTATATAAATAATAATACCATTGAAGGTTTACTGATGTCTAGCACACTTTAGTCCATGATACTGTGCTTTTTCAAGGTAAAATTAATACCAAATCAGAGAGGGAAATATGTGGGGATTGAGAGGGACACATATCACTTATATCATTACAACCAATCTGAGCTCTTCAATATATTAGCTAACAGGGAAATACTCATTTATTCATTAGATTGTAAAAATATTGATGAAATGAAAATTACAATCAGAAAACAGCATTTCCTGCTGAAATATGGATTTAGTGCATTAATGAGTTGCAACAAAACGAAGTTCACTTTCTAAGTCTCTTTTTCCTCTGAGAAATATTCTTGACTAGACTAATTATGACAAGAACATATTTGGAACTCATGGAAACGTAATATATTCTGAACATTTAAGAGGGAATATGCTTCTGGAGACACACCTAAATATTCATGGATTAGGTAGATGTCTTTAGTATACATGTTCACCTGACTACCAAAACACAACTTCATGTTTAAGTACAGCTTCCCAGCCACACTTTTTATTTTTTGTGACATGGCTGATGCAACCTACTACATAGCTGCACCCTAGTGCTTGCTGCACGATAGTACATAGCCGTAGCTCCAAGTTGCCTAAATATCTACTTCAACAGCTAACACTGAATAAACCATCATATACACATGAAAACGGATGAATCAGTTGTTATTTACACTTAGACAGCCAGTAAGCCTCATCTGTTGATAGCAGTTGGAATCAACATTTAAGCTTGGTCCTCATGCCCACACATTAAGTGTGAATACGTGTACTGAAATCATCTCAGTGTATATTCACATGGGACATGGCTCACTTAATATGAGATAGGTAATAACAATGCCTTATTTTAAATGCATTTGCAAATATGCATTTGTTCGGATCTGAACGTATTTTTGCCAGCAATTGCGCTAAAATCAACATTGAATAAAACAAGCATGATTCCCATCCTGCCAAGGTCACCCATACCACACACATTTCTGAAAATAACAGCAACTTGAAAGGAGAACAAAATACCATCAAAACAAACAAGATACATTTTTTGGATAACCCTGTATATATATTGCCTTATTTTAAAGCATTTGCATGTAGGTATTTGTTCGGATCCGAAGCATTTTTCTCTTCAAATGAGCTAAAATCAACATAATTCACAAAGTGCCAAGGTCAGCCATACCATGCATATTTCTAAATGTAGCAGCAACTTGAAAGGCGAGCAATTGAGCTAAAATAGACATTGAACAAAACAAGCATGATTCCCATGCTGCCAAGGTCAGCCATGCCACATGCATTTCTGAGAATAACAGCAACTTGAATGGTGGGCACAAAAATTTGCATGGCATCAAAACAAACAATAGACTTCAAAAATAGAGGAATTTCATCCAAACAACATATCGTCCAAAACATGAAAAAAGATAAATTATCATCTAAATGTGAACAGCTCTAATTAAAAAAATTAAGAACAAAATAAACTCCAAAAAGAGGCTGCTCTCAAGCCTGTAAAAAAAAGCAATAAACATGCAGCACAAATGCCTACAAATAACAACAAAATGGGAATTGTATAAAGTGAACACAACTAAACAACTGAGTGATAAACAAAGCAACTATTTAAAGAATTTCTCAATTTTTGCACCACATCATAAAACAATAAATATAAGTAGAATAAAAAGTGACCACAGCAACTAAATATGGTCTTCAAATGGGAAAATGGACAGCCATAAAAGGATTCTAAAAATAGACAATGGTCGCAGATGTTTACACAAAGGTTAAAGAGACACTGGGGACAGCAACTGTGGATTAACCTGGAGCCTTTTATCTGCAGTTCTCGCCAGCACTTTGTAGCTAAAAGGTAATTTAGCTTGGTAAGTATGTGTGGCTAGTGCAGACCTCTGTGGTGGGTTCTTGACACTCAAGGGAGTGAATTACTGAATGACAAGAAGGAGATTTAAAAACGTTTATCTTTCAATTCCTAAAACAATAGCTCATCTTAACCACAATTAGCTAGGACATTGCTGTCTATATAAATAATAAGACAATAGAGGGTTTACTGATTGCTGATGCTATTATTCTAGACTAGGAATCAAACCTATACCTTTGGAAGAATTGGCTTGACTTTTGACCAGTGCTTCCGAACCTATGTATTTCTGTGGAGTCTCTTTGCTATAACCACTGTTTTTGTGATTCACAACAACTCCATATAACCAAGAGCGCCTACTTGTTCCTGTAGTACATGCCATTCCTGAACTCCATTTTATGGACAGCTGTTCACTTTAGTAGGGCATTACTGCTCACATTTACAACAGTAGCTCTTTTGCAGTGCAATTTCTCCTGTCATATTCCCAAATGTTATTCATGCCTGCCATAGGACAGGTCTGACGCTTTCTTTCGTGGACAATTTGTATCATACTGAGCTTAAATGCCGATACCCTCAGATAATACACGCTTTTTATGCGACAGTCTGCAAATCTCTACACATTCCTATCCAAGGGCACATGTTTAACTTCAAGGGGATTCTAAAAATACCCATGAAACCTAATGGTGGGGTATTAAAAATCCATATGAATCTCAAAGGGGGGTATCCATATGAATTTCAAAGGGGGGGGGGGTATGGCCCCCCTAAATACGCCTCTGCCGGGATTCTGATCCAACTCTTGACAGGTCACCTGGGCTGATGTTGGATGGTAATCATTGACAAATATCCTACTTCTGTCCTAATTAGCCTACCTCAATTTTCACACCAAATCATCCATCCATCCTTCTGTCAGTGAACACAATGTAGTAATAACCACTGTATGGTATCTACTCAAACTTTGCAAATGATCGGGAATTATCTCTTTTAAACATGGTTACGCTGGACATAATTACTTAGTTTCGGCATGTCAAATCTTAAAATATTCATTACAAAATCTAAAAATACAACTTGAAGAAATGTCTGCTTGCATGAATAATCACCAAAACCTAGAAAATTGTTTGCTGTGGTGAATAAAGAAATTCTGTGAGTTTTACGAGAATATTCTCTTTAATCTTGCTCTCAGACAAACAGCTAGGCAGTGTCGTTTGGGCTCTACTTGCATATTTCACTTCCTCCAGCAACCTTTAGTCAGCGACCTTCTGTAAGCTTAAGCATGTAGGTCAACCCTGGTGCTACAACCACTTTCACCAAATTCCCCAAGCCATTTTTGTGCCTGACAGTATTATGCCATGAAGGTAGCAGGTATTCGCCAGCCAAGAAAAAAAAAAATCAACTGCATCAGCTCATGTTTTGGACATCAGAACGCTTAAAAATGTTCCAATTTCATCGGGGAAAAAACTGGCATGTAGCGAAACAATAGATCTATCGATCGTGAAGGTCAACATGTATTCTGCTTTCCTTGTTTTTATCGTACGGCGCTTTTTCGGCGATCGGCAATCTCGCAAATCCAGCCTTTTGACAAGTGAGTCTTACCAAATCCAGATTGACAATGAAGAGGGCCAATGACATGGGATAAATAGGTTGTGACATGGCTTGGACCTGTATTTCCCTGATATTTTCATCATCGACCCCGTATTTCCCTCGACCCTGCGGGTCTTGGGAAATAATATCAGGGAAATACAGATCCAAGCCATGAAATAACCTATAAATACATCATACCCTTTCGGCATACAAGTCTGCATACCCCTTCTTTTGGCATATATCGTTTCTCACACATCTAGCAGTTGACAAATTATGGTAGTTGATCCACTTGGAATATTCCTTTCCATACCCAGTGTATTCATTTCTTTGGAATATTGGACAATGATTAGCATATCGTTATTTATATTCTATTACTCATTATTTCATACTGATATCATACAAGATTTTCTGGTTCACTGTAATCAATAATGCATCAACTGGCATACAATTTGGCACTGTGACAGCAGTTAGCATGCATTCCAACACATAGGATACTTGACTTGACAGATAGCTTGACACAATTAATTAAGGACCGCCTTGACAGCTGCAGGATGTGTGGTCACGATAAGTACTACGATTACAGATAATATTCTCCAATGACCCCCTTGAGCCCAATGAGGCTATGATATTCTTGGCTGGCAGCCAACAATACATCCAATCCATGTTCTGTAATACGCCCAATAAACGTCCCAATAAGTCCATACTACCAGCAAGTTGACTGACGCATTCAGCATATGTGCGCCATTCAAGCGCTTATTGCTTCTGACATACCCACGTGTATTCCATATCAACAAGTCCACAGTGCCCAGTAACTGGAACTCATCCGTTTACCTACTGTAAAACCTGATCAATTGTGAAGGAATATTTTCACTCTACACTCGTAGTTGTTGCGCATGTTCATGTCTTCCAAAAAAAAGCAAGTACAACAAATACACAGTAACAGTATATATATACAACTACTGAACCTTTGACGCACAAGTGAGAGGTTATGGATACCATTTGACCGATCCTTTGTTTTGACTGAGAATTGAATCCAAGACTATCAATGCAGTGCATAAGATCTGAACCATTATGCAAATCTACAATATAAAATGAGCATATATTATTAACTCCATCATGACAGCTTTTACCACCCTGTCTGTATGTAGGTGCCATCGTGTGGTATTTCATGCTCATCATATTGACCAAAGAGTGCCCAAGAGACATGAATATGTTGGACATATGTAGGACGAAGGAAGCCATATTCCCTGGTGACATCTTAGAACCTTTGTGATATTCATCAGATCTGACATTGCCATATGGTCTCCCTTCAAGAGTATATCATGCTATATCATTTCCTGCAGCTATTTCGTAAATTGCCGATGCTGTAGATTTGGACCTACACTACATCTATGCACAACAGAATCTGGTGTCAATGGGAAAGTTGATCTTCTACAAAATGAGCATCATATCCTGAAGCTCTTTCATATGTTGAAGATTCTGTATAGAATAGGCTATATCTATGGTCATCAGAACCTCATATGTCAGGGAATTATCATCTGAAAAGTTCAGTAAGTTCTCAACACACTGGAAGTACATGCACTTCAGAAAGAGAACTGTAGGTGGTGCGGTTTTGAACAAATGAGGCATAAATGTTTGAAGATAATGTAATTGTTCTGGATGTAGCATGGGGATATATTTTTATGGTCCATAATGAACTGATATCCAGGCATTAGTATACAACCAGGGTATTAGCTCTAATAACAAACTGTCATGTGACTTGGTTTTAGCCAATCAGAGCACAGGGACTGTACAGGATTAGGTCAGAGTTGGAGAGTGGAGACATGGCACTGGTGTCAAGTGTGCTACTTTATAGTACAGCTTATCAAAGAATTGGTAGATTAATATAATTGCACATCCTATAGAGACTAAAATCTACAGCCAAACTCCCTCTGCACTTAATTGATTAAACACGAGGCCATCAAAGTGTTTGTGCTACTGAAGTAATTAGCCACTCTTTATAGCTTGATATTATATAGCTACAAGGTTGTGTAAGGCACTTTGCACAGAGCCTTGAAAGTCATTAGACAATTGGTTGTGATTAAACTCACACTAGCTACATAAGACAGCCTTTTGGTGCATTATAATCTTGATGCTACTATTTTTCTGCTTTCTGTTACTCAGTTAAAAGGTTTATTTTTGTCAGAATACATGTAACCACATGATAAAATCTTGTGCGACTAGATGCAGCTATCTTCAGAAATCAATATCATATATTTCATCATCAATTGTTGCAGCATAATTATGCAAACACTGCATTTATTGAAATACGATCAATTCCCTGTGCTTTAAAAAACCTCCCTAGTTATTAATCGGCTCTAGCTCTCAGACAACTGAATTCCACCGAGACCCTATTAAACCTCTGCCTTAACAGAACCACTAATTATATTTATCTAACAACCAATTAAGTGCACTCAGCATGAGATCCCATAAATGGAAATGACAATTCCATTAGTTTCAGAAAATGGGAAGAGTTCCATTTTCCATTTAACTTCTAAATGATTCAGGTGAAATGTTAATTGCTTCCAAATAGAATATATATGTACACCACTTATTCAATAATTAATTGCTTACAGAACATGTAAATTAAATATCAAGAATGTGTGCATCAATGCAAATTGTATGTATTTAATATTATACATTTATCGCACAGTATAAAGTGCAATATTATACAATTATGGACTTCGGTTGAGGTCAATATCAGGTTTTATGGACCTAATCCGTGATATTCCAAAATTAGTGTAGAGAGAGAAAAGAGATAGATAGAACGGTCAATAGACTGGCCAATCTACAGACAAACAAGTTATGCAGATATACAGATACAGATACTTTATTAGATGGGTGAACATGAAATTTCTTGTACAGCTGTCATTTCACAAATGATAGACATAAACAATAACACAACTACATTTACATATTTACAAGTCAAATACAGTAGGGCAAAAAGACTTTGCATATCTAGACATTCTGGCAGTTTCTACTTCCTGATGGTAACAAATCGGAACTACTTTCTATTATTCCTGTTAGAAATGCACATACCACCCTCTAACCAGCTCTGAAGTGCACCTATTGCCAGACGTGTGTTGACTAACATCATTTCCCTCAATTTCCTGTCTTGTCTGACAGAAGAAGACGTATTCACCGTATCTACGATAAGCTGGCATTAAACTGTCTGTTACCCCAGAAATATTGACAGTAAAGCAAATATTAAGTTTGCAATGATGCCAAGTTCATTACAGGAACAAACACAAAACTTTCGGCTAATGTTGATGCTGCGCAAATGAAAATGTTGGTGAATTCATGGAGCAGATAACCAGGCATTCCATTCCTTTAGTAGTTCTGATGGTTGTTTTCAAAAAATGACCACAGCAACTAGAAATAAACTGAAAAGAAGAAGATAGAATGGACAGCTAGAAAAGGATTCTGAAAATAGAGAGTCACAGATGTTTAAACAGAGGTTAAAGAGACCCTAGGGGCCAGCAGCTACGAATCAACCTGAAGCCTTTTATCTTTGGTTATGACCAGCATCTACCTGCCAAAAGGTAATTTAGCTAGGACTGCTTGGTAAGTATGTGTGACAAGTGCGGACCTCTGAGGTGAGGTCTTGACACTCAAGAGAGTTAATTAATGAATGACAAGAAGGAGATTTGAAAAAATGTATCTTTCACTGCCTAAAACAATAGTTCATCTAAACAACACGAAGCTTGCAAATTAATGTCTATATATATATAATAACCCGTAATGTGCAAAATGCCACATGAGAAAGCAGTAGATATACCCCATATGGCATTGCGTTGTATACTCAAAGGTTTTTGTATTCTCAATGGGTTGATAATTGTCGATGATGACATGTCATTGTGACATGATCAGTTGAGCTGTGCTCTGATTGGCTGATGCTCTGATTGGCTGAGAGGTAATCCTGACAAGCCCAATTATGACATGAATATATTTGGAACTCATGGACACGTAACTTTTCTGATCATTTCAGATGGAATGCTTCCAGGGGCACACCTTAACGTTCATGGATCAGGCTCTAACTGAATCAAATCATTATACACTGAAACCTCGAAGTGTAGCATGAATGTACAGCAGATAGGAGTTTTTGCTGTTACACCATCGATATAAAAACAGAGGAATCTGTTGTTATTCACACTTAGACAGCTAGTAAGCCTCATCTGTTGATAGCAGTTGGAATCAACCCCTTGAGCTAGGTCCTCATGCCCACACATGAAGTGCGAATGGTGGCATCATTTCTGCATATATATTCGAATGGAAAATTCCACACTAAATATGAGATAGGTAATTACAATACCTTATTCTAAAAACACACACACATTTGCAAATAGGCATTTGTTCGGATCTGAAGGTATTTTTGTCAGAAATTGCGCTAAAATCAACATTGAATAAAGGAGCATGTTTCCCATGTGGCCAAGGTCAGCCATGCCACATGCATTTCTGAAAATAACAGCAACTTGAATGGTGAGCACAAAAATTTGCATGGCATCAAAACAAACAATAGACTTCAAAAATAGAGGAATTTCATCTAAACAGCATATCATCCAAAACACGAATAAAGATTATAATCTAAATGTGAACAGCTCTAATTAAAAAAATTAAGAACGAAATAAACTCCAAAAAGAGGCTGCTCGCAAGCCTGTAGAAAAAACCAAAAAACGTGCAGCGCAAATGCCTACAAATAACAACAAAATGGGAATTGTATAAAGTTTGCATAACTAAACAACTGAGTGACAAACAAAGCAGCTATTTAAAGATTTTCTCAATTTTTGCACGACATCATAAAACAATAAATATAAGTAGAATAAAAAGTGACCACAGCAACTAAATATGGTCTACACAGGGAAAATGGACAGCTA
The DNA here is from genome assembly GCA_026936325.1 of Platynereis dumerilii. Taxonomy (NCBI): domain Eukaryota; kingdom Metazoa; phylum Annelida; class Polychaeta; order Phyllodocida; family Nereididae; genus Platynereis; species Platynereis dumerilii. The sequence goes on along the minus strand of JAPTHN010000113.1, from coordinate 676,029 downwards.
TAAAAGGATTCCAAAAATAGACAATGGTCGCAGATGTTTAAACAAAGGTTAAAGAGACACTGGGGACAGCAACTGTGGATTAACCTGGAGCCTTTTATCTGTGGTTCTGGCCAGCACTTTGTAGCTAAAAGGTAATTTAGCTTGGTAAGTATGTGTGGCTAGTGCAGACCTCTGAGGTGGGTTCTTGACTCTCAAGGGAGTGAATTACTGAATGGCAAGAAGGAGATTTAAAAACGTTTATCTTTCAATTCCTAAAACAATAGCTCATCCTAACCACAATTAGCTAGGACATTGCTGTCTATATAAATAATAAGACAATTTAAGGTTTACTGATTGCTGGTGCTATTATTCTAGACTAGGAATCAAACCTATACCTTTGGAAGAATTGGCTTGACTTTTGACCAGTGCTTCCGAACCTATGTATTTCTGTGGAGTCTCTTTGCTATAACCACTGTTTTTGTGATTCACAACAACTCCATATAACCAAGAGCACAGGTCTACTTGTTCCTGTGATACATTCCATTCCTGAACTCCATTTTATGGACAGCTGTTCACTTTAGTAGGGCATTACAGCTCACATTTACAACAGTAGCTCTTTTGCAGTGCAATTTCTCCTGCCATATTCCTGAATGTTTTTCATGCTTGCCATAGGACAGGTCTTATGCTTTTCGTGGACAATTTGTATCATTCTGAGCTTAAACATCGATACACTCAGATAATATGTGCTTTTTTACACACGACAGTCTGCGAATCTGTACAGATTAAGTTTCACCGAAGTCCCACCCCCAGTCATAAATTCTGAACGGTCCCTAACCGCTATTTTTGTTAGTTGCAACAGCTCCACAATAACCAAGAGCACCCACTTGTTTCTGTAGTACCTATCCTTCCGGTACTAAGCTTTTATGGATGGTTGTTCACTTTAGGAGGCATAACAGCTCACTTTTACAATCATGGCTCATTCTGTAGAGCAGCTTCGCCTACTGTATCCCCTTTGTTTCTGTGTTTCTGCTGTTTCTTATTCCTTCTGCTGTGGGATGAGACTAAAGTTTTCATTCACATGTGTGTGTTAGTCTGTCTATAGCTGTCTGTCTGTTGATACAGGGGAAAGATTAGCTTCGAGGAAGAAATCTGGCCTGCCAATCACTGGGTCCAGAATTTTGGGACACGTTTAGAAAGGTCTGAGGGGGGGACATTACATCGGGTAGAATATGCAGTGCTCTGCAAAGTTTCCTATCTCTTCTGTGCTAATTTTGGCCCGGTGCATGGGTGAGGGGCTATGGCCCAATGACCCCCCTAAATACGCCACTGCCAGGATTCGAATCCATCTCTTAACAGGTCAACTGGGCTGGGCCGATGTTGGATGGTAATCATTGCCGTGTCCTACTCCTGTCCTAATTTTATAGCCTACCAAGCGTAAATACAGGAGATAAACCCCAAAAATGCACCCAAGATCATCCATCCGTCTGTCAACACAATGTGGGAATAACCACTGTATGGTTTCTACTCACACTACGGAAATGATCGGGAATTATCTATTTCATATACGACAACGCTGGACGTAATTATTTAGTTTGAGCACATCATATCTTATAATATTTGTACCTTAATCTAAAATCGAAACTTAAAGAAATGTCTGCATGCATGGATAATCACCAAAACCCAGAAAATTGTTTGCTGTGGTTAATCCAAAAATCCTGTGAGTTTTTATGAGAATATTTTCTTCAATATTGCTCACAGACATTTACAGCTAGCCAGTGTCAGTAGTGGATCCAAGGGGGGAGGTTTAGGGGGTTCAAATCCCCCTCCCCCCAATTTGGCCAGCATATTTTAATGCAAAAAAAATCAGAATATTTTTAGTACATTTGCGTTCGTAAACCCCCCCCCCCCCATCTGACATTTTATGGATCCAACATTTTAAGGATCCGCCCCTGAGTGTCTTTTGGGCTCTACTTGCATTCTTCACTTCCTCAAGCCATTTTTGTCAGCCTCCCTCTGTAAGCTTAAGCATGGAGGTCACCCCTGGTGCCACAACCACTTTCACCAAATTCCCCAAGCCATTGTTGTGCCTGACAGTATTATGCCATGAAGGTAGTAGGCATTCCCCAGCCAAGAAATGTTATCATATCTGGAGTGTCCATAGTTGCCTGAGCTGTTGTCTGCCTGAAAAAATTCCATGACAAAACTTACACAACACAATGTATACTTGTCTGCTCATGTTATATTTGTTTAATATTCCTTAAAAGTATACTGCATTTTGTTTATACCCACTCTATAGGAATGTTTGTGATACAAGCTGAGCAATACAGTAGGTGAAACTCATTGTGTAAAATCTGACAAAGCTGTGCTTACTTCAGATATTTTTGATATATATATATTGCGCAAAGAAGCAAAAGGGATTGACAACTTCCTTGATTGTTTCAAATAGACATTGAGATAACAAAACTTTTCAAAAGACGAAGATGTCTGCAATATTTGTCGGACTTATTAAATGATTGCACTTGTAAGAGCGACTGGGTTTGACAAGCATGGGAGGAGGACGTATGCTTCGCAGAGGGTCCTTGTTTTGCTTTTTGCATGGTTGTCTTCACTCAAGTTAATGAAATGCTGATTTGTCTGACTTCAATAGAATTAAAATCATTTGGCCGGTAATTGGCAATGCTCTACGGAATACCAAAACATCAGCAGGTAGTCTTCAATTCCCAGAAAAGCTTCATTTCAATTTCCAAAAATCTTCAGCAGGGTTTTCTTTAATTGCTTGGAAAGCCCTACATCTGTGCTTCTTTAATGCATAATCTGGCCTTGATTCTTGTGTCTGTGTAACTAGTAAGTTGAATTCAATCCAACCACATATCTTTTGGGAAACAATTATCAAACCGCCGTAATTAATGCTGACATGGCTGCAGGTACAATGCATTTTCAGTTCAATGTAATGAAAAGACACCAATGCATAAGTAATATGCATTGCAGAAATGGACAAAATGTAAAAGTCTGGCAATCCAGGCAACAAGACTTCACAATTGGCATGGTCTGAAGCAACAGAGACATACATCGTGAATCTTAAATCGGTGATATCATCAAAGATACAATTACTGTTGAGATCCAGTCGCAAGGAGAAATACAAATTATGGGATACCATTTGGAGTTTATTGCATTGGACTGCAGCAGCCTAAGTGAATTTTGGTCTGAGTCTTCAGCTAGATGCTTTTCTTGGCTAGCTTTGTGACAATGTTTACACAAGCTGCTCTCTCCTTCGGGTTTGGTGCTTGTTTGGTGTAATTCGCAATCACTAGGCTGGGATCTTCCATAACATTGAGATTGAAGGACCTTTAGGGAAAATGTTGTTGTTGCTCGAATTCGAAATCCTCGATTCCACACTGTGTAAAACCAGCTGCATCCTTTGAACGACAGCTGCCATAATGCTGATTTATTTGCTCCAAAGAAAAATTGGTTTAATTGAAAAAAAGTCAAAATTTCAAAAACGCACCACAAACAGCATAGAATCAATACTTCTGTATAAGGTTTCTTGAAGTCTAAGGAAGATTGCAGCTCTAGGTGGATTTTTTTGCCCATTCAACATCCACAGGTTAAATTAGAGTCTTATTCTGATCCCTGACAAGTCTTTAAACATCCACTTATCTGCTGTAAGTCTCTCTTATCTAGTCTAAGAAGAAGGTCTGAACTGGTGAAGTATGCTTCCTATATCAGCTGAAGAACCTTAGATATCCCCGGGTTGTAAATCATCAATTCAAGGCAATAGCTGAGCAGACATTCTCTCAAAATGCTTAAATGTGTAGAGCGTCAAAAAAAGAGGCAAGATAAGACAACCTTAGATATCATCAGAGCTGTTGAGATAATCACAATCAACAAAATGTGATGATCAACAGCTCTGGCAGAAGAGTTCCAAAAAGATACAAAACATGTAAGATATCATGTGGGTCACAAATAAGACATGAAAAAAAAAACAAGAAAGAAAATCTGTAGATCATTAAAAAAAGGAAGTGGAGAAGATCAAAACAAAGTGTGCCAAAATCTGTAGATTCAATGAAACATTTTTATTTTTTGTACCTACATTTGGACAGAAGCCTAGGAGTAAAAATTAATTGTCTCATTATTACATCTGCCTCAAGCTGAATCATTAGTAAATTGTTTCCAATAAGCAGGGTAGGGACGATAAAAACTGACAAGACAACTCTAAATAGGTCAAAATGTGTAGCTCATCAATTCCAGGGGAACAGAAAAAATACAAACTATGAATATTCCCAAATCTGTTGATCATCAGTACACATGCATCCCTTCCTCTAGGTCTTGTTAGGCTTTGCTTGAAAGACTACTTTATCCTTCTCTCAATGACTTGGCTATAATTAGCTGAGTTGCTTCTCCAATTAGCCTTCTTGCATGGTGGAAGAAAACGAGAGAGAAAGACGTAAACTGAACGTGCTCTATGTAATTCTATATTATTATCTATGATTTGAAAAGAAGCAACAGCGCAGAATAGATATTTCCAATGCTTTCTGTCTTTTGAGATGCAAAAGGCTCAGAATATTCTGTTGGCTCATGGCAAACTGTGGATGCTGTGTGCCACTTGAGAGAGACGTGTATGCCCAGCGGGCTGAAGGGCTCTCAACAGTCTTTTGAAGTAGTGTCCTTTTATGTTATATCAGAATGTGGGTGGCACCTTTTTCATACATGGCTTTGATACATTCATTTGAATCAAAGATGCACATTGGAATCTGTTGAGGATATTCTAACTTTAAAGGTATTTATGCCCTGGGGTCTCATCCACATTTGACCCAGTCATTAAAAACTGCATTGTTTTTCCGAAAGCCAAGAAATTGCAAGAAAAATTCTCCTGCATGAACAGTTACATTAGATTCAGAATATTTATTCTATAAGGCAAATGATCATAGCTGTTTCCAACTTTGGAGTAATGTGAGCCTTCAGCTTAGAATTTTGACAAAGTTGATTTAAAAATATTAGTCCTATTTTGGAAACTGTATCTAACTTCATAGACGCCTATGCCTTCAGGTCTGATCCGCCTGTGACCCAGTCTTTTGAAGTAGGATTATTTTCAAAGCCAGAATTTAAGCAGTATTGCTTGAGACATATGAATGCCCTTTGGAGTGAACTCCTCCCCTGCTCTTCGGTATGACAGTCTTTTTAAAGCATACATTTTGGCCAGCATCTTTTTTACATACATGCACTTTTCACATATAGTTGAATCTAATATATTTATGTTCTTGTATAATCAGAAGTATGTAAATGTTTCTTTTTTCAGACAAATGTGGTTTGACATGTGGACATTTGTTTGAGTATGAAAATTCTTCGCATATATGATGTCCCTCTTCAATATTTCATGAATGTATTGAGTTGCAAATGCATTGTGTGCCTGAATTTCAGAACGTTGAATAATTTCACATGAAGCAAAATGCTGTAGAGCACTCCGTTTAAGTATGAAAATTGTTTCCATATTTATGGGTGGCGAAGTGGCATAGGTGCCTGTCTGCTCTGCTGAAGGTCTTTGCAGCATGGGTGCGAACTTCGAACCCTGGGCGGGGATCCGAAATTTAAGCTTACCATCAGGGGCAAAATCCCAGCTGGATATTGTTCGGATGAGAATTTGAATTGGCGGCCCCTTGTATCAGTGTCTATGCTGGGCAAATAAAAGATCCCTCACATGGAGTAAATGTGTAGCATGTTGAGGACTCCTGCTCTCTCTCCCATCTCATCAATCAACCCTCGTGAGTGCCAAGAACTGGGCATATCTATCCATCTATCTATCTATGAAGTATCCATTTAAAGTTCCATGAATGTATTCATTTACAAATGTATTACTGATTTTGTATTGCTAAGTTAAAGAATATACCATAACACTCTTGCATGTGCACAATGGAAGTTGATCGGTTTCAAACTCCGTTGACAAAACACAATTGGTGTCATGTTGCTGCTGTCTGATTCTAAATTATTTCTCCAAGCTACGTTACTGCAGCTGAGTAAAAAATTGAGCTGTGAAGTGCGAAGAAACCACCAGGAGAATGGGAATGGAAGGTGTTTGGGATTGGATAAAAGCAAAACAGTGTCTGCCTCTGTTTGCATTCAGTATTACTGCCATATCATCTATCTCAGCCTGCGGGATTTTATTTTAATAAAAGCCAAGTTGTTTTTGGAAAAGTGCTGATCATACAAAATGCTGACAGATGCAGGAACGTAAATAGCAAAATAAAGTTTTCTGCTGACTATATACACATCGATGTTAAACAATAACTGTTCATATTTAGTATTCTCAGCGAAGAATGGCAGCCTTTCAGCAACACTGACGGCTCTGACTCAGACTCTAAACTGGTAATGTTGTCTCAAAACGGGTTTGCAAATGGATGTGGTCTGTCCTAGTCCAAGAAAATGATCTAAAATTGGGAGCCTTCTGCAATGATAGGTATGAGTATAAACAAACTAGTAGCTACATCTTGCTGTTTGGTCTTTCAAGATGAGTCTCATGTGATCATCATATTAAATTTACGAATAGGCTGCTAATTTACATTAAACCTGTTGAAGGAAAGAGTGAAGAATTTTAAATAAACTGCTTTTTAATTCATAAAAGTGTCATATCACTTTGGCATTTTATGAAAAATCAAGGTAGTTATTATATGCAAAAAATATCAACTGTTAAATTGAATTTTTAAGAGAAACATGAAGTGATACCATCAAGAGTTATTTAAAGCATATATGTCAACTGACCATATTAAGTCATTAATATATTAATTTTGTGTCAGGATAACATTACAATCAAATGATATTTGATGTTTGTCTATTAGTGATATTATAAGTGTTGATGGCAAGAATCTTATGGACAAGTTACACAGTGCTATTGGATTGTGCGCATGTTGTTTCATTTTAATTGAAGATACAATCGATCAATATTACACAAAGCGATCTCAATAGGATCGGACCTGTTTGAACAGTTTGATCACAGAATGGGCATAACCCATTCAATTGAGTGAGTCACTGTGAATTGTTGCTCTAAATTAACAACTAATACAATATAATATAATATCATATAATATATTTTCGGTGTTTTGAAAGTCTTTTCTTATTAGAATACAAAGGATTTAATAAAACAAGTTCTTCGAAATTGTATCATTCTAAAAATGTTCGGAGTAGAAATTCCCCAGAAGAAGTTGGTGTCAGATTTGCATGAGTTCTTTCCAATGCAGGATGCATGTGTAATACCTTTTGCAATTTATCATTTGAATGTTTTTAAATTGTTACTTTCATCAATTTAGGTGTACACTTTATACAGGTTTCTTCCAATTTAGAGAAGCATAGTATAATTTCTGCCTGATGTTTGATTTATTGGAAGCCATGAATTATTATCGATCTGATATCAGTTCATCTTCTCCGAATATTACAAAATGAATCTTATCCTTAAACACAAAATTTTAAAGTTTCCCTTTTTAAAAATTATCTTCCTGTTCAAATTCTCACAACTCTCACATCAAGGTGAAATCAAAACTTTTAAAGCTGTGAAGTGTAATCAAAACTTTTAAAGCTGTGAAGTGTAATCTTAACTGGGAAACTTTTAACAGAGAGAGCCTCTTTGCCATGACAAATCGTTATCCTCATGATAATTGCATGGCATTGCAGTTCAGAGTTTGTGCATGCAATATCAGCGCAAATGACAACGCAACACGTTCCATCTCACAGGCCTCCTGACAGGATCCTTGCTATCCAATATAATACGGATGTGATTTTCATACCACAAAAGCTGCCGAGTTTCATCAATGATTTAGGCAAGCGAAGCACAGGAGCTAATTAATAACAATACTAGCAGCTACATGCCAACAGCACAAATAAAACCAAAACGCAAGAACCCATCAATTGTTTTTGAATTTTTAAAGATGAAATCAAATGTAACTATGTGCAGTTCTCAGTAAAGTTGAATCAAGATAAATTAGACTAAGAGACTGTTCAGAATTTATGACTGGGGGGGGTGGGAGTTTTGGCCGAGGGGGTACTAACTTTTCAAACATGTTTCAAGGGGGGGTATTAATTTTTAACAACACTTCCAAGGGGGGGGTTAAGAAATTTTAACAAAGAAAAAATGTTAAAAAACATGCATAAAGTCATTTTATTTAGACTTTTTTAAGCGTAAATGTCCGCGAAATGACGCGAATCTGTACGTGTGGCCGTGTATATCAGTATATATGTGTGTATTGCTTTGTATGTCGAGGGGGGGGTACTAAAAATATGCGTGAAACCTAAGGGTGGGGTACTAAAAATCCGCATGAAACTCAAGGGGGGGCATCAATTTTTGACTGGAAGTTCTGGCAAAACTCCCACCCCCCCCAGTCATAAATTCTGAACGGTCCCTAATTTGATTTTAATGAAAAATGATTAGATTGAAAAGCAATGAAACAGAAAATCAATAATTCCCACCTTTGTTCAAGGGAGCAAAGCAACTAAATGCACTACATATATATTATTATAGATCTTATGTCAAAATGTTGATGAAGGTTGATGTCATTGGAGCCTAGCATTGATTAATATGACCATTAGAAATCTGTTATGATATGTCCAGCAATGAATTATGTAGTATGGAAACTTTACAAATATATGATCACCGGACAAATTTTCCATCACTTAAAATTTAAAACATGGTGACATGGTGTTTTGACAACGAGACACTCCATTACTGACCATTAGTCTAAAAATAAGCATTAAACAAAGTCAAACAGTGACAAAAAAAGATAGGCAGAAAAAATTGTACGATTGAAACATATATAACAACGTACATTTTCAGGATTGTGCTTAGATGTCTGAAGTGGATCCTCCCTGAAAAACAAATACAGGAAAAAAAATCAGCCACACCCTGTTGTATGTTACACTTATTTTTGGCATTCAAACTACAATGTTAAAGTAACCATAAAGGCAAAGTATGATAAAGTATGCAAAAGAAATAATAATAATTTTGGAAAAAACATTTTTCGGTATATATAATGTTTGAAAAATTTTGGCTGTTCGACGAAAAATCTGCTTGTCACTAGTAATGACTGTAGAAGCCACGTCATCAAACGATTTGACAATTGGCCTTGGGTTTCAATGGGAATGACAATTTCAAGGAATTTTTGTCGCCAAAATTATGATGGTGCTCATATCGTGAAGCCATATGTAAATGCTCTGAAATAGCGCAACAGACACCATTCATTTTGGGAGTGTGCTGGCTGGGAAAGGGAGCTTTTTAAACTTTGCAAACTTCATATAAATTTGGCTGCAGTGAGCTGCTGGGATTGGTAGAGGTGTAGTATTTGCATCATGGCCTTTCATTTTTCTGTGTTTCAAAAATACTAGGCAAAAAATATGAAATTACATTACATATGACATTTACAGCTATGTTGTAGCCTATTTTTCAATCTATTGTGTACTTTTTCAATGTTCATAAAGTTCCCAAGATGTTGGCTGTGTGTGTAGCAGGAACATGTCATCAATCGAAATTGTTATTTTATATAAATTATGGTTAACATTCATATAGGGTAAGATTCCTTGACTCGGACACTTACAAATGTTGCAATTTCAAAGAGTGGTATCATGCTTGGCCTGAGGAGTATAGATTGTCAACCAGAGCCTCAAATTACAAGTTTTCTCTAGCTGTAAGAGAAAATTGCCATTTGGCATAACAAAAAACACTGTGTATTGGGTTAAATTTGTGAAAAAAAGAGAGAGGGGTAACTTTGAGTCGGACTAACTTGCCATTCCATTTAAAAAGCCCGTATCAGAGCACAGAACAGATGGAGGTCAGTCTGATAAAGTGCCATCGAAACTAAAGTGAAGTCAGTACCGTAAGCCAGGAAATCGGAAATCATCTTTCAATCTGCCCCAAATTTTAATAAAATACACACATATCTGACCAAAAAAAAAAAATGTCAGTCTTATTTAAATCACTGCAGTGCTTTTTGAGCAGGTAAATGATGACTTAAGCTCAATATTGGTACCAAATACTTTACTAGGGAGGCAACTAACTGGGTACTTCAAGACTATCTAAAATGTCCGACACAAGGAGGCACTGATGAAATGTCCAACTCAAAGAAACTTACCTAAATTGCGATGATACATTCAGTTACATCCCAGAGGGCAATTTTTATAATCTTTACGTTATCTGATGTCAGGGAGATATCATAAAATGCCATCATACTCCTCTGGATTGTTACAAACTAGCATGAAGGGCACAATTAGCCCAGAGGGAAGCAATGTATATTATATCGCTGACCCTGGTGGTGGTGCAGAGCACAGTATCCAAAGTAGATTACCAGACCAGAAACAGAATTACCAGATCAGAAACAGAATTAGCGGATCAGCATTGTGATCCAGTACAAGGGCAGTCCATACTGGTGGATAGGACAAAGCTAGAGATAAATCTCTAAATTGTCCCAAGGCAGTCATCATAATGAGATAAATCAAGCGATGGTAGACAAGTCTGCAGCAGACCCAAGTGCGGCAAAGCATGTGCGTTATTTGTGTGAACAAACTCAAGTAAAAGTTAACTCTATTTGTTCTGTTACGTATCCTGTATGCATGGCTGGTATAAGATCACCTGTACCATGCAAAGACGGAGCCACTGAGCATGCTGAATGTGGCTCTCTGGTAGCAAGAAGGCCTAAAAAAACCATTTTGTGACAATTACCCAAAGTGTCACCCATATCTTTCTTCACTAATTAACAGTATTATATTTACTTGACTTATCGGACACAGTGCAGTGTAGAATGCTTTTTATAAGAGGAGTAATAATCCTATTAGCGTCCTCTTTACTCCAGCTGGCTGCTCCAATACATAGCTTGCCTCCCTCTGGTTTTCTGTTAATAATAATATAATAATAATAATAATAATATGGATTTATAAAGCGCTAATTTCAGTAAACTGCTCATCAGCGCTTTTTCAGATCAATCAATTGTAGGAATTCTGAAACAAATGCGTTTTTAGATTCTTCTTGAAGCTATCTAATGTCTGAGCAGTTCTCACTTTTTCAGGCAAATTGTTCCATAGCTATGGTGCTGCATAGGAAAATGCCAGATCTTCAAACTTGTTTTTGTTGAATGGGGCAGGTTCTGCTAAGAGTAGCTTGTGGTTGCTTCTCAGGTTATGCTCCTGTTGAGATTTGATTTGAACAAGTTCTTGAATGTATTGTGGAGCCTGATTGTTCATTGCTTTCCACGTAGTTGTCATCAATTTGAACTGAATTCTTGCTGTGATTGGTAACCAGTGCAGTTGTTTCCTGCTATGGCTAATGCTGTCATGCTTTTTCAATCTCTCAATTAATCGAACTGCTGAGTTTTGAGCAACCTGAAGTTTATTTAACAATCTGCTTGCAGTGCCATACAACAATCCATTTCCATAGTCTAAATGCGGGGTGACAAGAGCACTTACAGCAGTTTTGACTGTTTCCTTGTCAAGGTTTTTTCGCAGTTTTGATAGGTTTCTCAAATTGTAATATGCGCTACGACACATTTTGTTGATCTGCTTCTCCATCGTCATATTTTTGTCAAAGAGCACACCTAAGTTGCGGACATGGTTGGCAGTTTTGATTTCAACATTGTCTACATTGATAGATGTTATTTGAAGTTTCTTTAATAGGTTTGGTGCTCCAATCAGGAGAAGTTCGGTTTTATCTCCATTATTGCACAACTTGTTGTCATGTAAGAAATTTCGGATTTCAGCAATACAATTTTCCATTTTCTTTTTTGCATGTTCTTGACCCAAAAAGGTTGGTTTAAATGACAGAATAAGTTGCTCATCATCAGCATACTTCTGATCGTGAACTTGATTTCTGAGTGCTACTTCACTGACTGGGGCAACATAGGAGTTGAATAAAATTGGTCCAAGTTTGGAACCTTGAGGAACTCCAAAATTCAATGGAAGTTTGTCTGAGGTTTTGTCATTTATTATCACAGACTGTGATCTTTCAGAAATGTAGGATTTGAACCATCTCAGTGCTGCACTTTGCACACCATATCTATTTTGCAATCTTTCTAGCAAAATTCCATGATCAATTGTGTCAAATGCAGCTGACAAGTCTAGCAATACTAGCATTGTGACCTCACCCTTGCTCAGATTAAGCATAATATCATTGTGAAGTTTTGTCAAGAGGGTTTCTGTGCTATGATATTGCTTGTAGGCTGATTGTCTTTCATCTTTAAGATTGTTCTTGGCGAGGTGATCAACATACTGTTTGATCACGGCACTCTCTATGATTTTGCTGAGAAAAGAAAGGTTCGACACTGGCCGATAATTCTTTTTGATCAGTTCAAGACCTTCTTTCTTCAAGAGTGGTTTGACAAGTGCATGCTTGAGTTCCAGGGGCATCTCTCCAATCGTTAATGACATATTAACTATTTTAGTTATGATTGGCAGAAATTAATCAATACATTCAAGCAGTAGCCATGTTGGCATAGGATCAAGTTGGCAGTGTTTGACAGGCATCTCATTGATCAGTTTCTTAATTTCTTGTTCTGAGAGAGCCTTAAACTGATGTAGATTGTGACTGAGGTTGGTTTGAGAGGCCTCAGCTGTGTTCGTAAGTCCCGAATCTAATTTAGATCTGATAATTTTGATTTTTTCGTCGGAGAAGTTGTTGAAGTCATTCGCTAGTTCTGTTTCATTTGTGTGATGGGGTAGAGGCAGATCTTGTTTTCTGTTGAGACGAGAATTAAGAAGTTTGAACATCGCCTTAGAATTTCCTTTTGTGGCCTGAATTTTACACCTAAGATCGTCAGATTTCAGCTGATTTAGCTTTTCATTTAGTGCATTTCTCTTTTCTTTGAAGGTGTTCCAGTCTTTTTCCAGGCCAGTTCTTCTCCATAGTTTTTAAGCTTTTCTCTTATCCTTTTTAAGTGGTTTTATCTCTTGATTTGTGAATGGGTTAGGTTTACGTACTGTCACAAGTTTAGTCTTAACAGGAGCATGTCTGTCAAAAATCTTTTCAGTTGATCTGTAGACCGCTACTAGTCTGTTCAGGTATATTGATCGATTTTGGTGTTGTACTTTCTGTGACAGATGCTGTTCGATGTCTTTCTTGAATTTAGATATATTTATACTGCGGGTCTTCCGGAAGGCGATCTTCTTCTGTGGATTCTTGCCTTTGTTAATGTCGATATTGAAGAGGATGCAATTATGGTCTGACAGTAGATCATGGACAGCACAATCTTTGAGAGTTGTCATTTTGTTGGTTATTACCAAATCAAGTGTGTTTCCATCTTTGTGTGTTGGTGAAGACACATGTTGAACAAGGTCAAACATTTCAAGAATGTTGTTGAATTGGATAACTTTGGCATCATTTGGTTTATTCACATGAAAGTTGAAGTCTCCGATTACTATAGTTTCATTGTGATATGTCTGATAGTGGGATAAGAAGTTTGTAAATTCATTAAAGAATTCTGATAAATTGTATTTGTTCTTTTTGGAGGGTTCAGGCATATACACCACAAGAATTGTGAGGATTCTTCCATTCAATTGTAACTGAATTTCCATGTGCTCGAAAGTCTTTGTTTTCATGGTTTCCTTTTTCGTCGCTCTAATGCCTGTTTTTACAATACATCCTACTCCACCTCCTGGTCTGTCAACACGAGGTGAACCCAAGTAAAAACATGCACCATTTCTTTCCAGTTCACCGATTTCAACTTTGTCATCTGTTTTTAGCCAGGTCTCAGTGAAAAGAAAGACGTCAAGATCGAATTCATCTCTAAAATCCTTCACCACCTGTGTCTTTTGACGCAGGCTTTGTGCATTCCATAAGCAAGCTTTTAGTGGTTGGGACTCTCTGTTGTTGGGAGCCTCCCCTGTTCTGGATGTTTGTTTTATCATTTGACTTGACCTGAGTCCATTTTCCAAATCTTTTAATCCAGTACGCACAACGTCAGAGTACAGCCTGACTGGTAGGGACATAATTAAGCTGTTGGAAGTGCTACGTATGGGCAACACAAGCAGGTTAGTTTGTTAGGCAAGTTGGCAGGTTAATATAACACAATATGTGGTACTATAATGCTGGATATAGCAAAAGTGTACGAGCATAGCAAGAACTATACTTTTCAGTTTTCATATAACAATGATGGAATGAGATGTGAAATTTCGTTAATACCATTAACATGCACAAAATACAATGTAAAAGAAAAAGTATGAATGAGCATTGTTTGTTATATCAACCTTTAGAAATTAGACACTTGATAAGGGTTAAAGAAAACTTCACTTTTAAATGCAAAGTGTTATGGAATAAGAAGAAAATGTTGACAATAAAAAAAGCTTGACAAGATTATACAAAAAGGAGATGGAAATTTATGTGTAAAAGAAGTAGTTTCTCAGATCTCAAGGACTGGCGTTAAAAGAAAATTCCTTAAGACAGAATTGTCACCATAAACCTTAAGGAATATTAAAGACTTTTATGGAAATGGGCGCTTGTAAGAAAAAGTAGTGGTTTGATATATATTAGACCCTTGGACCCTAGAGTAAAGTAGGGTAAGTCCATCCACTTTTGGCTAAAACTGTATTTTCACAACAATGGGAATAGGCATAGATCCAAAAATAAAAATTGGTCCAATTGAAATAAAATTATTTTCTCCTGCTTTTAAACCTACACAATTGTAACAGATATATTTGCACACCTATATTAAAGGGCAGATGGATTTACCATCCAGGACAGATTCACCATCCTGGGCGGATTTACCATCCTGGGCAGATTTACCATCCTTGACTCTAAACTGAAGCCAGGCTACTCATTCACTTCTCAGGGGGCAGAGGCCGTGTGGGTGAATGGAGTTTCCATATGCCCATATGTATTCATGTATTTGTATTCTGGTTTTGGCCTCAGGTTATTATAACTACATTGATGGATGGTGGTGTGTATTGTAGGCAGATGATTGAAAGAGGCTAAATACACATTAATGATCTCGCATATCATCAGCAGCCAAATTTCGACAAATAACTCGGCACACCATTCAGCATGGTATACCCTCTTAGCCTTTGATTCAAGATGGCAAACCCTTCTGGCCTATGATTCAGCATGATAATGATTTTGGCTAAGATTCGGCATCACATACCCTTTGGGCATATATGATTCTTTATCCCATGTCTAGGCACATTTTCTCCCTGATACTGTGTTTTTTACTGGGCCAATACAGCAGGGAAAAAGTCAGTATCGGGGAGAAAAACCAGTATATGGTCAGCTGACCAGTATTTGCCAGGGAGTATGCTGACTTTAGATTCATTAACCAATCACAGTGCAGCAATGTGACACACCCACTTTCAGCTGAGCCAGACAAGCCAGAGTTCATGCATGACTGCACAGAAGAAAAAAATCAATAATCCACCACTTCACCACTGCCCCACTGTGCACAGAGTTTTCCAGTGTTTTCATTGTTGGGATTAGACTTCTTGCGGATTGGTAACATTAATTTTAAAATGAAACAAGGGCTCTCTTACTGTATTATTTTTAAAATTTATAAAATCAATTCAAACCCTCTTAATTCTGAACAGTTCTGTTGTTTGGAAGTGTATAATATACTTTAATTCATCAACTTCTGATATTTTATTGAAATTTGAATTTACATAGAATCGGTAATAAATATTAGGCTGGTTTTTTAAATACAATTTTAATGTCGTCGTAAAAATAATGGGCAGTTCAGCAGCACTTTATTTTTCATAATACTAAATCATAAGACAATTAGAAGCTTTACATAATTCAATCAGCAATCAACTTCTAAACCTGTCAAACAGCCAATCCTATTTTTGAATATTAATGCTAACGGTATAGCTGGACAGCTAGATAGATAGATAGATAGATAGATAGATAGATAGATAGATAGATAGATAGATAGTTAGATAGATATATTAATTGATAGATAGTTAGATAGATAGAAAGATAGATAGATAGTTAGATAGATAGATAGATCAATTGATGATTGGTTGATTTATCAATGTATATTATATATAGGCTATGGAGTTGCTATTTATAAGATGTATACATGTAAGTCACAGGCAGGTTCAAGGCATTTTGAAAGACAGATGGATGACTGTTTATCTCGCAGTATTACTAATTTCAATTAAATAGAAAAATGTGCCTAGACATGGGATAAAAAGGTCATACCATGGGTAGGTGCAGTACATCCCAGTATACTCCCCTCGACCCCAGTATATTCCCTCGACCCTTCGGGTCTCGGGAATATACTGGGGTCTTGGGGAGTATACTAGGGATGTACTGCACCTACCCATGATATAACCTCATATTATCCCATGTCTACCAACATTTCTCTCTAATACTGCGCTTTTTCCCTGGTGGAAACAACCAGAAGAGGGAAAATACGAGGGAAAATACAGACTTAATGAGCTGAAGAAGGAAATATGAAAAATTAATTAGGTTGACAGGGAAATACGAGATTCAACCAATCAGAGCAGGCCTGAGCGATGACGTTACCATGACGTCACGCCAATTATGGTAGTTGATCTACTTGGCATATTCCTTTCCATACAAAATGTATTCATTTCATTGGAATATTGTACAATGATTAGCATATCGTTATTGATATTCTATTATTCATTATTTCATACTGATATCATACAAGAGTTTCTGGTTCACTGTAATCAATAATGCATCAACTGGCATACAGTTTGGCACTGTGACAGCAGTTAGTATACATTCAAATACATAGGATACTTGACTTGACAGATAGCTTGACACAATTAATTAAGGACCGCCTTGACAGCTGCAGGATGTGTGGCCACGATAAGTACTACGATTACAGATAATATTCTCCAATGACCCCCTTGAGCCTGATGAGGCTATGATATTCTTGGCTGGCAGCCAACAATACATCCAATCCATGTTCTGTAGTACGCCCAATACACGTCCCAATAAGTCCATACTACCAGCAAATTGACTGAGGCATTCAGTATATGTGCGCCATTCCAGCGCTTATTGCTTCTGACGTACCCACGTGTATTCCATATCAACAAGTCCACAGTGCACAGTAACTGGAACTCATCCGTTTACCTACTGTAAAGCCTGATCAATTGTGAAGGAATATTTTCACTCTACACTTGTAGTTGTTGCGCATGTTCATGTCTTCCAAAAAAAAGCAAGTACAACAAATACACAGTAACAGTTACTGTATATGTATACAACTACTGAACCTTTGACGCACAAGTGAGAGGTTATGGATACCATTTGACCGATCCTTTGTTTTAACTGAGAATTGAATCCAAGACTGACAATGCAGTGCATAAGATCTGAACCATTATGCAAATCTACAATATAAAATGAGCATATATCAGTCACTTGATTATGACAGCATTTACAACCGCTGTTGCCTGTATAGATATATACAGAGATGTTACCATGTGGTATTTTATGCTCATCATATTGACCAAAGAGTGCCCCTAGAGACATGAATATGTTGGATATATGTAGGACGGAGGGAAGCCATATTCCCTGGTGACACCTTAGAACCTTTGTGATATTCATCAGATCTGACATTGCCATATGATCTCCACTTCAAGAGTGTATCATGCTATATCATGTCCTGCATACATTGCAGATGCTGTAGATTTGGACCTACACTGTATCTATGTACAAGAGAATCTGGTGTCAATGGGAAAGTTGGTCTTCTACAAAATGAGCATCATATCCAGAAGCTCTTTCATATGTTGAAGATTCTGTATAGATTAGGCTGTATCTATGGTCATCAGAACCTCATATGTCAGGGAATTATCATCTGAAAAGTTCAGTAAGTTCTCAACACACGGGAAGTACATGCACTTCAGAAAGAGAACTGTAGGAGGTTTTAAACAAATGAGGTATAGATGTTTGAAGACAACGTAATTGTTCTGGAAGTAGAATGGGGATATATTTTGTAAAATATTGTCATGGTCCATAATTACTGATATCCAGGCATTAGTATACAACCGGGGTATTAGTTCAAATAACAAACTGTCATTTGACTTGGTTTTAGCCAATCACAGCACAGGGACTGTACAGGATTAGGTCAGAGTTGGAGAGTGGAGACATAGCACTGGTGTCAAGTGTGTGAATTTATAACACAGTTTATCTGAAAAATTGTGTCACTAAATACAATTGCAAATTCTACAGTCTGAAATCTACAGCCAAACTCCCACTGCACTTAATTGATCAAACACGAGGCCATCTAAGTGTTTATGCTACTGAAGTTTTTAACCACTCTCTATGGCTTGGTATTATATAGCTACAAGGTTGTGTAAGGCATTTTGCATAGTGCTTTGAAAGTCATTAGGTAATTTGTTGTGATTAAAATCACACTAGCTACATAAGACAGCCTTTTGGTGCATTATAATCTTGATGCTACTATTTTTCTGCTTTCTGTTATTCAGTTAAAAGGTTTACCTTTGTCAGAATACATGTAACCACATGATAAAATCTTGTGCGACTAGATGCAGCTATCTTCAGAAATCAATATCATATATTTCATCATCAATTGTTGCAGCATAATTATGCAAACACTGCAGTTATTGAAATACAATCAATTCCCTATGCTTTAACAAACCTCCCAAGTTAGTAATTGGCTCTAGCTCCCAAACAACTGAATTCAACTGAGACCCTATTAAACCTCTGACTTAACTGATCCACTAATTATGTCTGCCTATCAACCAATTAAGTGCACTCAGCATCAGATCCTTTTAATGGAAATGACAACTCCATTAGTTTCAGAAAACGGGAAGAGTTCTATTTTCCATTTAACTTCTAAATGATTCAGGTGAAATCTTAATTGCTTCCAAATAGAATATTTTACACAACTTATTCAATAATTAATTGCTTACAGAACATGTAAATTAACTATCAAGAATGTGTGCATCAATGCAAATTGTATGTATTTAATATTATACATTTATCGTACAGTATCAAGTGCAATATTATACAATTATGGACTTCGGTTGAGGTCAATATCAGGTTTTACGGACCTAACCGGTGATATTCTAAAATCAGTGTACAGAGAGAAAAGGGATAGATAGAATGGTGAATAGACTGGCAAATGTACAGACAAACAAGTCATGCAGATACAGATACACATACTTTATTAGTCGGGTGAACATGAAATTTCTTGTACAGCTGTCATTTCACAAATGATAGATATAAACAATAACACAACTACAATTACATATTTACAGGTCAAATACAGTAGGGCAAAAAAATTTTGCATATCTAGACATTCTGGTAGTTTCCACTTCTTGATGGTAACAAATCGGAACTACTTTCTATTATTCCTGTTAGAAATGCACATACCACCCTCAAACCAACTCTAAAGTACACCTATCGCCAGACGTGTGTTGACTCACATCATTTCTCTCAATTTCCTGTCTCGTCTGACAAAGGAAGACCTATTCACTGCATCAGGGACAAGCTGTTGTTAAACTGTCTGTTACCCCAGAAATATTGACAATAAAGCAAATATTAAGTTTGCAATGATGCCAAGTTCATTACATGAACAAACACAAAACTTTTGGCTAATGTTGATGCCTCGCAAATGAAAATATTGGTAAATTCATGCATAGATAACCAGGCCTTCCAATCCTGTGGTATTTTGATGGTTGTTGGCAACAAATGAACACATCAACTAGAAATAAACTACAAAGAAGAAGCGAAAATGGACAGCTGTAAAAGGGTTCTTAAAAATAGAGAATCGCAGATGTTTAAACAAAGGTTAAAGAGACCCCAGGGGGCAGCAGCTGTGGATTAACCTGAAGCCTTTTATCTGTGGTTCTGGCCAGCATCTACCGGCTAAGAGGTAATTCATCTTGGATTGCTTGGTAAATATGTGTGACAAGTGCAGACCTCAGAGGTGAGGTCTTGACACTCAAGAGAGTTAATTAATTAATGACAAGAAGGAGAATTAAAAACATATATTTCATTGCCTAAAACAATACTCATCTAAACAACATGAAGCTTGCAAATTAATGTCTATATATATATAATAACCCATAATGTTTACAATGCCACATGAAAAAGCAGTAGATATACAACATATGGCATTGCGTTGTATACTCAAAGGTTTTTGTATTCTCAATGGTTTGATAATTGTCGATGATGTCAGTGGCAGATCCAGACACAATAGTCTAAGGGGGGCCCGGATGTATTTCGGCATTCGCGGGCTCGAATTATCGCAATTTTTTATACAAAATGCTACTATTAATCTTTCTGGTCTAGGGGGGGCCCAGACCCCCCCCCATATCCGCCACTGGATGTCATTGTGACATTGTCAGTTGAGCTTTGCTCTGATTGGCTGATGCTCTGATTGGCTGAGAGGTAATCCTGACTAGTCCAATTATGACATTAATATATTTTGTACTCATGGAAACATGATCCTTTCAGACGGAATGCTTGCAGGGCCACACCTTAACGTTCATGGATCAGGCTCTAACTGAATCAAATCATCATACACTGAACCTTGTGTGTAGCATAAATGCAGAGCAGATAGGTTATTTTGCTGTTACACCATCGATATGAAAACAATGTGAAAACAGAGGAATCAGTTGTTATTCACACTTAGACAGCTAGTAAGCCTCATCTGTTGATAGAAGATTGAATCAACACTTGAGCTGGTTCCTCATGCCCACACATGAAGGGCGAACACTGACATAATTTCTGCATATATTCGCATGGAACATGGCACACTAAATATGAGATAGGTAACAACAAAGACTTATTTTAAAAGCATTTGCAAATACATGTAGGCATTTGTTCGGATCTGAAAGAATTTTTGTCAGCAATTGAGCAGAAATAGACATTGAATAAAACAAGCATGATTCCCATCCTGCCAAGGTCAGCCATACCACAAGCATTTCTAAAAATAACAACAACTTGAATGGTGAGCACAAAAATTTGCATACCATCAAAACAAACAATAGACTTCAAAAAAGAGCGATTTCATCCGAAAAGCATATTGTCCAAAAACATGAAAAGCGATGCATTATAATCTAAATGTGAACAGTTCTTAATCAAAAATGGTCAGTGCAAAAAAAAGACCTCCTTTAAAAGTGAGCAGCTACACTCTATTACTGAAAAACAATAAATGTAAAAAAAAAACCACCAGAACTAACACAAGTGGCTGGCAAACAGAAGTAGCTATTTGAAGATAGGCACAAATTTGGCATGACATCACTAAACAATACTAACAAAAAATGTAAGTAGAATAAACAGTGACCACAGCAACTAAATATGGACAACAAAGGGAAAATGGACCGCTATGAAAGGATTCTAAAAATAGATAATGGTCGCAGATGTTTAAACAAAGGTTAAAAGGACACTGGGGACAGCAACTGTGGATTAACCTGAAGCCTTTTATCTGTGGTTCGGGCCAGCATCCACTAGCTAAAATGTAATTTAGCTGGGTAAGTAACTATGTGTGGCTAGTGCAGACCTCTGTGGTGAGTTCTTGAAACTCATGAGAGTGAACTGATGAAAGACTAGAAGGAGATTTTTTAAAATATCTTTGACTTGCCAAACACAACAGCTCATCTAAGCAAACTAAAGGTTGGAAATTACTCTCTATATAAATAACAATACCAATGAAGGCTTGCAGATTGCTGATATATTATTCTGGACCACAAATCAAACCCTGAACCAGTGCCAGAACAGGCCAGGGCTTATGACCAGTGCTCCCAAACCTATGCTGTATAATTATCATTATGTCTTCTTCTGTAATATTTTCTGTGTTTCTGCAGAGTCTCTACTGTAACCACTATTTTTGTGATTTACAACAAGCCCATATAACCAAGAGCACCTACTTGTTCCTGTAGTACATGCCATTCCTGAACTCCATTTTATGGACAGCTGTTCACTTTAGTAAGGCATTTACAAGTGTAGCTCCTTAGCCCTGCAATTTCTCCTGCCACATTCCCAAATGTTATTCCTGCCTACCATAGGACAGGTCTGACACTTTCTTTCGTGGACAATTTGTATCATACTGAGCTTAAACTAAGATACACTCAGATAATATGTGCTTTTTTACGCGCAACAGTCAGCGGGTCTCTACACATTACCATCCAAGGGCACATGTTTAACTTCAAGGGGATTCCCAAAAATACCCATAAAACCTCGGGGTGGGGTATTAAAAATCTGTATGAATCTCAACGGGGGGTATCAATTTTTTTACAATAAGTTTCAGCAAACTCCCACCCCCAGTCATAAATTCTGAACGGTGCCTACTCTCTATTTTTGTTATTTGCACAATAACCAAGAGCACCCACTTGTCTGTGTAGTACCCATCATTCCTGTACTCAACTTTTATGGATGGTTGTTCACTTTAGTAGGCATTACTGCTCACATTTACAATCATGTTTCATTCTGTAGAGCAGCTTCACCTACTGTATCCCCTTTGTTTTTGTGTTTCTGTGGTTTCTTATTCCTTCTGCTGTGGGATGAGACTAAAGTTTTCATTCGCATGTGTCTGTTAGTCTGTCTATAGCTGTCCTTCTGTAAATACAGGTTGAGGTTTAGCTCCTTGGTAGCAATCGGGCCTGCCAATCAGTGCGTCATGGATTCAGGGGTGTATCTAGAATAGCCTGAGGGGACCATTACATGGGGTAAATATGCAGTGCTCTACGAAGTTTCCTATCTCTTCCATGCTAATTTTGGGCTCGAGGGAGGGGGTATGGCCCCCCTAAATACGCCTCTGCCGGGATTCTGATCCAACTCTTGACAGGTCACCTGGGCTGATGTTGGATGGTAATCATTGACAAATATCCTACTTCTGTCCTAATTAGCCTACCTCAATTTTCACACCAAATCATCCATCCATCCATCTGTCAGTGAACACAATGTAGGAATAACCACTGTATGGTATCTACTCAAACTTTGCAAATGATTGGGAATTATCTCTTTTAAACATGGTTACGCTGGACATAATTACTTAGTTTCGGTGTGTCAAATCTTAAAATATTCATTACAAAATCTAAAAATACAACTTAAAGAAATTTCTGCTTGCATGAATAATCACCAAAACCTAGAAAATTGTATGCTGTGGTGAATCAAAAAATCCTGTGAGT
Organism: Platynereis dumerilii; assembly: GCA_026936325.1. Classification (NCBI taxonomy): domain Eukaryota; kingdom Metazoa; phylum Annelida; class Polychaeta; order Phyllodocida; family Nereididae; genus Platynereis; species Platynereis dumerilii. The sequence continues at coordinate 652,983 of JAPTHN010000113.1, read as the reverse complement.
TTTACGAGAATATTTTCTTCAATCTTGCTCACAGACAAACAGCTAGGCAGTGTCGTTTGTGCTCTACTTGCAATTTTCACTTCCTCCAGCGATCTTTAGTCAGCAACCTTCTTTAAGCTTAAGCATGGAGGTCAACCCTGTACTGGTGCTACAACCACTTTCACCAAATTCCCCAAGCCATTGTTGTGCCTGATAGTACTATGCCATGAAGGTAGTAGGCATTCCCCAGCCAAGACATCTTATCACATCTGGAGTATCCATGGTTGCCTGAGCTGTTGTCTGCCTGAAAAAATTTCATCACAAACAGTGGCGTAGCTAGAAATTCAGGAGTGGGGGGGGGCAAGGGGGGCCCAGGTTCTGAACTAGGGCGGCCCACCTTTTGCGGAATTTTTGTGGTTTTACAAGGGTAAAAATTAACACCGCGACACACGCCCTCTTTACAAACGACATAGGAACATTGACGCTATTTTTGTCTGGCGAACACTTACTGCATTTCCTATTTAATTTAGATGTGGTACAAAAAACCACTAAACATTCTTTTACAATTGCTTTTTTAGAGAGGAATGACTTTCCATAAAACCAGTTGGTCAAAGTGTAGAATGTAGATTTCAGCTGTTCAGAGGACAGATTGCTGCGAAAATGATCATCATAGGGTTGGGTTGCAATTACTTTTGAAAGAGCACAGCCCCTATCTGGATAAAAATTGCCTAATACAACATCAATGACCATGCATCTACATAAACAAGAAGATCTCAAGGGTACATAGAATAATGTAATGTTAAAATCATTGCCACAATACAAGTTTAACACAGACTTGAATGGTGTCATGAAATTGCTAATTTTTTATCTGGTCATGTAAGCCTGAAAGCTGAATAGCGATTGCTGAAAACGACACAAATTCCAAAATAAAGGGAAATTCCATGCAACACATGAAAAATTTAGCAGTTTGTACAGATCACTCTGGTTAATCAGTCCAGTCCAAAGATATTTCAAAGACGCAATATTTCTTTAGCTCAACAATGGCATGGGAAAGATTTCCTCAAATCACAAGATATTTGATGTCGCATATTAATTCTGGACCTTGACAATTTGTAAGGGCAAATTTTGCTGGGCCTCCCTAAAAAGTTTGCATGCAGGTACGCTTATTGCCAGATATTTTCAAAGAAAATAGAAAGATGTAAAATGCCTCAGAACTTTTTATTTAAGGGCAACTGTCAATCTGGTAAATCAGGAATATGTGAGCACTGGGTCAGGTCACAAAGGCGGAAGTCATGAGCCAAAATTTTTGTTCAAATTTCTCTAATCTGAAATGGGGGGGGGGCAGTGGGGGGGCCACTGATCCATTTGGCCCCCCCAGGCCCCCCCCCATAGCTCCGCCTTTGATCACAAAACTTACACACAATACATTGTATACTTGTCTGCTCATGGTATATTTGATTAACTTTCTCAAAACTATATTGCCATTTTGTCTATAGCCACTCCATAAAAAGGTTTGAGTTACAAACTAAGACAAATTAAGCACCACAGTAGGTAGAAACTCAATGTGTAAAATCTGACTAAGCTCTGCTTACTTCAGATATTTTGAGATATATATTGCACATAGAAGTAAAAAGGATTGACGACTTCCTTGGCCGTTTCAAATAAACATTTGACCATTCCACAGACCAGAAATGATTGAGATAACAAAACTTTATGAAAGACGAAGATGTCCGCAATATATTTTGTCAGACTGATCAAATGATTGTACTTGTAAGCAACCAAGATTAAGAGTGACTGGAGTTGACAAGCGTGGGAGGAGGAAGTATGCGGTGTAGCACTCAGAGCATTCTTGTTTTGCTTTTTGCGTGGTTGTCTTCACTCGAGTTAATGCAATGCTGATTTGTTTGACTTCAATTAAATTAAAATCAACTGCCCGGTAATTGCAAAGGTCTACGGAATACCGAAACATCAGCAGGTCTTCTTCCATTCCAAGAAAAGCTTAATTTCAATTTTACAAAAAACCTTCTGCACAGCCTTTTTCAACTGCAAAGATTGCCCTACATTTGTCCTTTTCTAATGCATAATCTTTCAACTAAGTTGAATTCCATCCAACCACATATCTTTTGGGAAACAATTATCAAACCACCGTAAACTAGAGTTTCGATCGGGACCAATGCGAATTGAGAGTTCTCGCCATGTGTGTGGGTTGCTATGTGGACGTGGTTAGTGGAAGGAGGGGTGGAAGCAATGTGAGCAATCAGCAATACTTTTTGGGCAGACCCACCCAACCAAATTGTTTTGTCTCCTACGTCTCCTACTGTTTAATTCATAGTGGGTTGGAAGATTTTTTTTCCCCCAAACTCTCAAACAGAAGTAACCCATGATATGACATGATTGTGTATTGTGTGAAATCCAGGACGGCCAAATATCTAGGGTGGCCAATTGCCCTGGCAGCCATCGCAATTGGCGGCCAATTACCTAGACGACCACTGCAGAAAATGACCAATATGTTATTTTCAGAGCATTATGCTTATTTAGTTTTAATTTTTGTCTTGTTTGTTATTAAATTATACACTTCGTTGATTATTCAAATCATTTTGGTATACTGAACAGCTATGTTGTTGAATGTTGATCTTGTAACAACCTTAAATAATAACACTAGATGTTATTCAATGCAACAAATGCCAACAAGGCACAATTGGCAAATCCCTGATCGTATTAATTGCTTACATAATGACATTATATGTGGCTTATTAGTAAGTTGTTACCTGTCTTTTCGAGACCTTTTAATGATGCATAATTAATCTTTTTTGACATCAGTCCTTCGTATCTGCCCTCGACTCTTTATGTCGACCCTCCCGTACCTATGGAATATCTCACTAAATCCTGCATCACACGGCAAATTCCTTGTATCACATGGCAAAAGCTTTATAACCCAGGGCAGATATGGACTTTAAGGGTATAATGTAAATTATGTATTGTATTGACTGTTATTTTTATTTCTATGAATGCCGTACAGAAGCTGTGCTGGGGCAATGTGCTGACCGACTTAAAACGACCATAAATAACATTTTACCATACCATTGCCTTTCCATATATAAATATCTACACACAATAGAATTCTGATTACTTCACAGTCAGGTCATGAGATGTGCAACAACACGGCTGAATTGCAGTGATTTATTGGTTCAAGAAGAAGTCACACAGAATCACAGATGCCTTATCCAATAGGCCACAACCTCACTTGAGGACAGTACTCAACTTTAAGACACATGGACTAATTTCTAAGCTAGTTAATGAAATTGCAACAAGTCTAGTAAAGTCAACAGAAATTCATATTATTTTGATTTGGTGTGAATTTTTAATACAGATCAAAGTCAAAGGATATTTGTTAAATATATTTCCATGACAACAGCTTAGTGGAATTTGTGATATTTTATACATTTTTGTAACGCTGACATTTCAGTTCGGCTAAAGTCAAAATACGGCAGCGCTGCCGTTTGAGGCATCCCCGCTGCTGTTAAAGGCATCCCCGCTGCTGTTAAAGGCAACGGTTGCCATATTGTGACCTTCTTAGTGATAAAACAGTAAAATAACACCAAAAAAAATACTCTAAGATTATCGTTGCTGTTGTTACTGTCAGGGAAGGTGAGAAGAACCTGATTTAATAGGCCCTATGTGTTGAAGGGGAAACAGTGGCGTAGCCAGAAATCCATGAGTGGGGGGGCCATGGGGGGGCCAGGGTCTGAACTAGGGGGGCCAACCTTTCGCGGCATTTTTGCGACATTTTCGCGGCATTATACGGATGAAATTGACACAGCGTTAAGAGCCTTCTTTACGAACGACTTAGCAATATTGACCGTCTTATCTTTTGTGACTGATAAACAAAATAACCATACATCTCATACTCACACTAAAATCAGTTTTGACCAATCAAAAAATAATGAAACAGATCCTATGGTTCCGATATAAAAAGTATGACAATGACACCTCTTCAATTACTATGAGTCACAAAGAGTATCTTTTGCAGTGAAATGGTCCTCTTGTTTTTTTTTTGTTTTTTTTTTCATAACTGGCTTTGCAAGTTTTCAGTACATTCGTGCTCAGAATGTCCTCTTTCTGATTTCATAGGTCTAAATCGAAAATTTATGAAAGTCCTTTTGATGGAAATCTACTCAACTCCTCAAATAGGCCTAAAAGGTAGTAGCAATTTGTGCAAATGACACAAATGCCAAAAATGTAGGGAAATTCCATGCACACATGAAAAATTGAGCAGTTTGTACTAATCACTCTGGTAAATCAGATCTGTTTAATTAGAAACAATTCAAAGGAGCATTACTTTTTAACTGAGCAATGGCGGCGGAAAGATTTCCTCAAACACCCTGATTTTAGGTGATGCATGGAATCTCTAGATGCATAGGCATACTGGATGAGGGAGTAGTCACCCTTCCCCCAAAAAAATTGGGAAACACTAAGATTCAGGCAAAAGGGCAAAACAATTCGGGCAGATAATTAAATAAACATAATTAACAATCAATAGGTTGTTTCAAAGAGATTTCTTTTGGAATATTATTAAATCTAGACCCTAATTCTCGGGCAAATGTCACTCGCCCCCTAAAAGATTTGTGCGTGGAACACATATTGCTAGATATATTCAAATAAGGAAATCAAAATTTATCAGATGCCTCAGAACTTTTCAAAGGCCAACTGTCATTCCAGAGAAAATTGGGTATAAGTTAGCGCCAGCGAAGGCAACAACAACGGATGAATTTCAGTAACTGTTGCTGCTCCAATTTTTTTTCAAATTATTCAAATCTGAAATGGGGGGGCCATGGGGGGGCCACTTATCCATTAGGGGGGCCCTGGCCCCCCCAGGCCCCCCCCCATAGCTCCGCCACTGAGGGGAAACAGTCTGAAACCATGACTTGAGGACTATTCATTGATCAACATGCAAATTTGGGAGGACTATCTAGAATAAACTATAACCTGGACCAGTTCTGTAGACCCATGGAATTTTACCCATGTGTCAGGAGAGGTGTAGGCCTATAAATATTTCTTCCTGTATTCTGCAATTCTGAACATGCTGAAGGAGCTGCGATTCTGAAAAAAGAAATCTGAGAAATCCTCTATTTCCTGCAGTTTTGTGGGAATCATGCACTTCTGTTGGGAGATCTGTCCATCTGCAGGACTTCAGAATCTAATATTAATTGGCAAGACTCCTTGAAAAGTAGCAAGAGCATAGACAAAGAGCTCTGTAATTTCCTGAAGATACTTTTCAGTGTAGGAGAAATCTGCAGGAAAGTACAAAGTGCAGATTTCCTGCAGAACTACCAAATTTATTCTTGCAGAGGAAAAATATTTATACTGGAGTTTTAGGACAAAAAATTATGCTTTGTGAAATAGTAAATTTTACTAGTATTTATGTCATATCAAAATTACACTGAAACTTTTGAAGATACCTGGTCCAGGAGACTTGCTTAGCCTCTTCTTTACCTAAATTTTACATTTTATTTAGAACAGTCAAAAATTGAAGATTTATTTAAAACATTCAGGTTAATATCCCACAAAATTATCGATATTTATGTGCAAGCTTAGATTGTATTTATTTTCGAGGACTATTTTTTGCTGAAACAATTTCAACATGGGGTTACTTTTGTTTATATTTAGTCAATTGTGCTATATTGTAACAATTAAATCTGAAATATCAACCTAAGAGAACGCCACTGGTATGACACTGAAAGTGATTGATACTATCAATCACATTCATCTATCAATTTGATAGATCTATGCATTATTACACCATCAGCAATTCAGCGTGCAGATGATGAATGTCCAAGCAATATGAGGTATCACAATTAAATAACATAATCTGACTGCATGATTCGTGTCCCAGGACTCACCTAACTATTTGTAAGCATTTTGGATCAATCATTATGGTATTTGAGGCAAGAGAGTAAAAAAAAAACATTGAAAATGGAATTGCTGCGACCAATAATTATGGATGACAGCTGTATAAACTCCGAAATTGTCCTTTCTACACACCATAACTAAAAATCAGTAGGTTTTGGAAATATTTGAACAATAGAAGCCAATGTACTTTTTCACAAATGCTACAAAAATGAATTTTTGTGGCATTTGAGGTACATAAGATGGATATATAGGTCTGAGCTGTTCCAAAATGTCATTAAAAAATCAATGATGATGAGGTGATGCAAATTCAAGGTGATAAATCAACTTTTCCAGCTCCTGGCCTAGATATAAGTTAAATTTTGTTGCACAATCTGATAACTTCAGTTTGTGGCTCGGGTACCTCAAATCTGCTGAGATTCAAGTCACTATGTAAGGGAAAACAACATGAAATTCACACAAAATGAAGTCATGGGATACTAACATAATTATCCATGGCATTTAAAAGTGTTAATATTACTTTAATGTAATGTACAAAATGTACCCTAATGCTATTGGCCACGTTTTGAGATATTTACCATTATGCAATACAATGTAAAACTAGGCTATATAAATGTGTCCAGTGGAAAAGGGCCTAACAAGCTCTGTATGGCCAGGGGAGGAACAGAAAGGGAGAGGCAAAGACTTGAGAAGCAAAATCAGGACAAATGTAAAAATGGTAGACAAAAGGCAAAAATGCAGAAAGCGAGGAGGCTGTTCTCTGCATAGTCTTCATTGAGATTGTTTCCTTCAAGGGAAAATGGGAGAATACGAGCAGAGACCCCGGGGGGGGGGGATACTTCGCGGACTTTCGCATACCGATGCGCCACGGCAATTTTCCAAACCAGAACCATTTTAATCCGGAGACTGCGCCAAAACCACAAACCATTTTAATCCTTCACTAAAATTTTTTGGCAACCAATTTAATCTTCATGGTTTTTAAACCATTTTAATCCACTGTTGAAGCCGATTCTAACGGTACCAAACATGTTGGGGTTGCGAAAACCAGAACCAAATTAATCAGAATTGTCAAAAAACCAAAACCATTTTAATCCAAGAAGGCCAAAAAACCTAAACCATCCAGCGGCGCCTCTATATACACCCTTATAGAGTGAGTAGCCCCCCCCCCCCGGGGCAGAGACGCAGTATAGGCATGGAGAGAGAGGTGACCAGAATATCAGATTTTGGAAATAAAAATAAATGGCTTTTTGGTTGCCATAGAAACCTGAAGTCATGGAATGCGGCCCAGATTATGTAGTAATTTCTTGCAGTTAGTTTAGCACCTGTCCAATGTAATTGGCTCCACTCACTGAATCGAAGTTCATCAATGATTATTTTCGCATAACAAGCAATAGGCTCATTGTGAAGCAATAAATGACAATGGAGACAATGTTATTAAACATATTTAGTCACTTAACTATTCATGATTCCGTAGCATCTGTTTTCCAACTTTTATGATCGGTCAGAGAGATTACAGACATCTATGAAATTAATACAATTTGCTTTCAAAATCTGACAAAGAGAGAAAGAAACTTCTTGATATATATAAAAAGAAGATAGCATTAGTAATAGAACTGTCTGAACATAATAAAGGCTTTTTTTGAAGGATTAGAAGACACATCAGGAAATCCAAGAACCAGAAAACCGCATAATGTCAACACTGTTCACAATCTGATGACTTAAAAACATGCCTTTCAAATGGATTGAATGTATGAAAAAACACATTATGTACCAAATTGATCACTTACATAAGTTGTGAAATAATGACGCTCGTTTTCTACATGTTTTCAGTCGAAAAAACAAATAATTATTTGTTTGGAAAAGGTATTTGTGCTGCTGTCTGTTTTTATGCTCTGGGCCGCATTTCAAGACTTCTGGTTTCCATGGCAACAGAATCAGCAATTATTTTTATTTCTGTGATCTGATTTTTGGGGGATCAATTGAATATTACCTCAGTTTTAACTGACCAAAATATAGAGTGTCTGCATGAAATATTGCTGAATTTAGGACCAGTTGGACAGAACTTTTGGAAAACCCCTCGTATAGGCCAAGAGAGGAAGGAAGCGGAGATGCAGTCTAGAGAAAGGTATTAAGAAGAGGCATGGTATTAAGAGGAGGCATGATCATAATAAATAAATAAAAATATATAGTATATATATAACATTGCTTATTAACGCGTAAAGCAAGAGCTTGGGTGCAGGAAAAAAAGCACACTGCTTAGAATGCATTGAAGTCATCTGGATATGATTGAATTCTGACAGACAAACGTGTCTCCAGCCTCCCTTTACCTCATTGTGCATCCCTTGTTATAAAAATCCAAGTTCACAGCCCTGCTTATTGTTCTGGATTATTTCAGAATGATTGTGTTCCGCATTTTGCCATTTTCAGTGATCATATGATTGAAATTCCTGGCATTTCCCACAATGAACAATGACAAACAACCAAAATTAGTGGTCAGATACCAAAATTTGCTAAGTTGCACTTAAAAAACATTAACAAATCAAAAATGCTGGGATAGATTCACATTTTCCTTGGATAGATTTCAAGAAATATATATTGACTCAAGGTGGCAGCAAAAACGTCATCCCCGATCATTAGCGCCATCTGCCGAGATGCAGTTGAACTACGGAGATGCCGAATTCGGCATCTCCGCGATGCCGTATAAGGCAACGGTTGCCGAAAATGGCATCGGGGGATGCCTCAAACGGCAGCGCTGCCGAATTTTCACTTTAGCCGAACTGATTTTGATCTTATACACTATCAAGGTTAAATTACATGTTTGTTAATTTCTAACATTTCTATCTTAAAATTACCATACAATGCATCGCACAATTAACAATGGATATCGTTGAATTGATTGTTTTTAACAGCAGCTGTTCGACATGCAGTGGCATAACTAGTGGCGGGGGGGAGGGGCAGGTGATCCCCCTGCGGCCATTCACACCCTCCTCTGAGGATTGACCATATTTGAAAATAATAATGAACTGCTTCTGTTATTATAATATTTTATACTGTACCTTTTAGCATTAAATCTTAATCTCCTTAATCCTTAATATTTTCATTTGCGCCTCCCCCCATACCCCACTCAATGTTCGCTTATTTTCCTTTCTACCCACACTACCACCAAGCCCCCCCCCCCTCCTCATGACAAAATCTGGCTATGCCACTGCTAATTGCGAGATCAAAATTTTAATTTGCAATCAACTAGGCCTATTGAATTATCAATCATAATCATTACACTATTACAATATATCATAATATATTATCAAATTTATTATAACATTGATGCCATATTCCTGCTCAGTATTGTAGGACATCAGACATTGACCACCACTCCAGATGCTGAAAGACATAAAGAAGAGTAAAATTAAATTATGTCATCTAGTACCAGATCCTGAGGGGGGTTTATCGGGTTCAAATCCCCCCCCCTCCCCGGTGGGCCTGTAGATTTTAAAGTTAAAAAAATTAAATCGGATATTTTTAGTATATTTCCATTTGTAAACAGTCTGACATTTTCTGGATACGTCCCTGACTAAACACTGACACTGTCAACAAACAGCACCTGTATACATTTCTTAGGGGCTATAGCCTATCTGTTGCAAAGAAGATTTGATATGTTAGCCCAATGCAGGACCTTCTACAAGGCAGTGTAACCTATCAGTAGGACTAAGTCAGGGCCTATTAGTACTGTGTTCCAATGCTCATGGCCTTGACTCAGACTGTAGCCTATGATAATGACAGAATACGAAATGTGAGATAGCTTTTAATTTATAATAACTAGCAGAGGTTGCAATTTATCAGATCATAGCATCATAGCGGCTGTCAGTGAGTAGATGCATTGAGCCAGCCATGCACAATGCAAGCAGTTTGTTTACTTTTTGTCAATACACAAAAGTTGTCAAAACAGGGATACTTCTGGCAGGATTCTGCTGTCAAAACTCGGTTTGGCTATCTATCCTGCAGCCAGCATCATGTTTGTAGAGTAGAATTACATATTTAGTCAAAGAAACAAACTTACCAGTGCTAGAGCCATGCTGAGGGCTGTTGACAGCTTGCTGTCTGCAGTTTGAAAGGCCAGAGGGAGTTAGTACCGAAAACGGCCCCTTGGCGCATGGTTGATCATTATTGAAATGTTGGAGAAAGTTTTTTTGGACAGGAGAAATTACCTGTGAACAGGCTGTCCTTACACATGCTACATCTACAATAACCACATAGAAATGCAACCGTTGGATAGGCAAGACCCTTATTGCCTAAATGAACAGTGGTTGAATGTACAAACAGGTATGTGTTGCAAGCTGGCTTGACTAATCTAACTGGTGTTGAAGATGCTTGCGAAAATTAAAGAGTTCATCGCCAGAGGCGAGAACTCTAATAAATGCTGACATGGCTGCATGTACAACACATTTTCAGTTCAATGTAATGAAAAGACACCAATACATAAGTCATATGCACTGCAGAAATGGACAAAATGTAAAAGTCTGGCAATCCAGGCAACAAGACTTCACAATTGGCATAGTTTCAAGCGATAGAGACATGCATCATGAATATAAAATTGAAGATGTCATGGAAGAACAATTAGTGTTGAGATCCAATTGCAAGGAGGAATACAAATCATTAGATACCATTTTGAGTTGATTGCACTGGACTGCTGCAGCCTAAGTGAATTTTTGTCTGAGTCTTCAGCTGGCTGCTTTCTTTGCTAGTGTTTGTGACAATGTTTACACAAGCAGCTCTCCCTCCCCTGGTATGGTGTCCTGTTTGGTGTAATTGACAACCACAAAGCTAGGATCTTCTATGACATTAAGATTGAAGGACCCGGGAGACAATCATCAGTGGTGTTGTTGTTGCTCTAATTCAAAATCCTCAATTCAAAACTGTTGAACTGACTGCCACTTTGGGAGTTGAAACAAATGCAACCAAAATGAGTATTTGCAGAGTGGAAATATCTATTACACAAACATCAGAAGGATAATCTTCACCGTAAGTAAAAATATTTTGAAGAATATTTTCGACACTCGGCTGTGGAAAAGAAAGGGGCTTTTTCACATGTAGCCAGGAACTATAAAAGATTCTTTTAAAGACAAACACATTTAAAATGTAAAAATTTTACATAATCCCTGTCTCTCAGTGATTCCAACTAATTCTTACCACTGGGAATTGGCAACCATTGGATCTCTAGGGGGGGGGAGGTTTGGAGTTTTTTAAGAAGAAAACCTTTATGCCCAGAATCTGGGCAGTCTTGAAATAAATAATTTCTGGAGGGGGTATTTCTTAACATGGTGTATTTTTGGTTAAGAACAAATATTTCAGGACGTCCTATGTTCAAAATAAATAATTACTTTGGCAAATAAATTCATCTTGAGAAAAATTCCTGGCACCCTTGAATATCTTATGGCCTAGTTCAAAAATAATGAAGCCACCCAGCATATTTTCTGTAGGGGTCTCAAAATATGAGAATGGCTGTATGTGACAACTTAATGGTACACCATTGCTTTAAGTACATTCTTGTGCAAATTTCCTGAAAATTTCAGGACATTCTTGCTCATAGTTATTGAGATAGAGTCCATTAACATTGAAAAACAAGCATTTTTTCACTAAAAAAACGTGACATAACATTTTTGACCACTTGAATTCTATCAGTTTTACAAATTTGTATGTATTCTAAGACAATTTCCTAACACTTTTTGGAATCTCTACATCCTCAGGCTTCATCAATCCATCAAATCAAGTACTTTTATTTGCCTGTGTTGACATTATTGAGCTATTTGTACTTGAAGGTTGACTTCCAAAAATTAAGTCAAATTTGACGCTTACTGATCTGGGATGCTCTAGTGTCCTTTTGACATGTGTCAGTTGAATCTTTTGGCCTCTGAGACCTAGTCTTATATCTGCTTGCCCATTTTGGAGCTTCTTATGGTTGTGGAAAATTTATTTCACTAAAAAATTCCGATGAATAGCAGGGTTGGTGAATCCGTCGCAAGCGTAACTCCCAGAATACTTTGTAGTGCCACAGAGCCAAAAAAGCTCCGTTTTAATTATGGTTTGGCTTGTAATATTGCAAAATCTGTGTAGTTTTCATTAACAATCAAGTAATCCAGGTCCGCAGCTGGTTTCTGGTTGCAAAATACAAAGATTTCGTATATGGAGCTTTGTCGCAAGCGTAACGCTATGGAAAATATTGATCATATTTTCATGGTTTTCTTGTAAGGAGTAAAGCAATCATTCTAGTATTACTTGTAGTGATAATCAACACAATATTTCAGTAGTTGGAGTATGTTTCAAAATTTAATTATCAAAATTTTGCTCTTTATGAAGCTTTTCTCATAATATGTGGCAAATTTGTCCAAAAAGGCAATAACCAATACAAATATCACTTTAATTTCGTAATTACTGTTATGCTTCATCCAGTTGTTACTGATAATGCATATAAAATCGATTTGGGTGGAAATCTGAAAACTTTTTTTTGTTTCGTGTCACGCCATTGCTCAAAAAGGGCTTTTTTACTGGAAAAAAGGCTAAAAAATCACGCTTCTATCATCATTTGCTCTGTTCGTATTCACTTCAGTGGCACTTATTTGGTACCAACTCGAAGCCCACATCCGGGCGCATAACACAGGACAGGTGAAATCATTTTAGAGGAAAATATGTACATCTTGGGAGAAAATATGTAAGTTTTTTCTTTATTATTGCAACAAAATTTCGAAAAATACTGTTTTCCTCATAAAATATATGGTGAATTCGGATGAAAAAAGCCATGGACACTTAAGAGTATATGAGTTTTGTCATCCAACAAAAAACTTCGATTTAATTTGAAGATAAGTAACCATTTGGTCTTCTTTTCTTTCACGATCATGGAAATAAAAAATAAATAAAATTTGATAATATTCGGCTCTTATCAGTTATTTCCACAAACCACAGCAAAATGGTAAATTGAGTTTCTAGAACTTAGACATGTTTGTTACAATATTATGCGGTCATTTCATACATATAAACATTTTAAAATTTTGATGGTCATGTCACACTTTGGCTTCATTATTTTTGAAATAGGCCTTATGGTATCACTTAAATAATTTTCAGTACATACTGTAATGCTTGTCATATAGAAGACTGTGATTATTTCGGAGTGGAGACAGATGGATGCTGCCGGCAGAAAGGAACTTGAGGAAGATACTGAAATGTTCATTAGCAGAGTTAGACCGTTCCATTTTCATAATTGATTAACCTTTTACCCTTAATAATAATTGCCTATTTGATTGATTTTGCAGTATCCTCTGGCACATAATCTTGTACAAAAGATTCACTTTTTTCTCTAGGTTTGGATCAAATACTAAGATCTAAAATGCTGAAAAACTCACCAGATTGACATCATTGTGTTGCCATTGTGTCCTGACAATTTTTAATGATGAATTATCCAAATTATTTAGACAGGATTTTTTGAAATTTGACATAAATGCAAAAAACCAATAATCTATCATTCGTGATCATAATCGATAATTGGAAATGTAGCCAAAATCTGTAAATCAATTTGATTAATCGACATAACCTAAGTAATTTGTTGACAAATAATGTTACTTTGGATGACTGCTAAAATGATATTAAAATTTTGCTCAAGAAAATTTCATCTCTTCCCTCTGTTTATCCATTATCATGGAGGTGCAAGAAGCCTGTCTAATGGTGTTAGGGCAGAGTGGCATCTAATTGCTTCCTCTATTGTTGAGCAAGGTGTAAGGCTGTCAAGTCGATGTATCAAAATACAATGGCTAGGCGAGAGCTTCCCCAAGAACAGCACTTGGAGAAGACTTGTCCAAGAACAGCGCAAGACATAGGAGATAGGTCTGGGGAAAATTTATGGATGAATCCTCTTGCAGCTTCAAAAAGGAGCAATTCAACCCAAATTGAAACTCAGGCATTTTCGTTGTAATGTGCACAAGGGGGTAAATAATTAACTCAATTATGCTCTGATGTACGAAAAAACTTGATGAAAGCATGCTCTTGTTTGCATAGGCATACCTAAAAAATATATGTTTCCGATTTAGATGTGCTCTTGTGGATTGGAAATGGTATTGTGTTTGTCGGTTGGTGACGGTTTTACCGCTATTCGAAAGGCAAGATTTGTGAGATGAATTTGGTATGTATTGGCTATGGATACATCAAAATATTACATACAGCACTTTGGTATAGATTCAAATCTATTTTTGGAAGATTGAGCAGACAGAACGTTATTTCTTAATCCAATTTTTGACCCATCGTGTAAACTGTTGAATTCAAGGAAAGGCTGAAGTAGGCTATATATTAGGGATACAACTTTTCAATTTTTTTCCTCAAAATCAATTTCCTGTGTCATAGCAGAATGAACTTTTGTATAAAAACCACTGTAGTTAAGTCATTTTTTAACTATCTTCAAAAAAGTTCACCCATAAACTCATCTTTGTGTTGGCAATCTATTATAGTCCGAAAATGGAAATTTCCGTCAGTGGAGTACTTTATTTCATCTTATAACTGTTTGCCTATTGAAGATACAGCAACCAAAGTGATACCAAATTAAAGCATTTGAAATTAGCTTTTCAGTGGGACCGTATAAGGCACTTCACATATGGCATATTACCTTGTATGAGCTTATATTATGCATTATCCTTCCAATTTTATAAGTTTTCGGTTGAAAATGTAATGGATTTGTCAACACTTTTGCAGAGAATTGTGCTATAGCATTATTAGAGGTTCTGATGAAAAACACAATGCTATATTACTAATCCATGCCACCACATATCAACAAAATTAAATTGGAGTGAGGATGACAGTCACTGATAGCACAAATGATTGGCTGCGGACAGATTCTCAAGTGTCAAGAGACAGCTCACCAACCTTTCTTATTAAACTTACATATTTGTAAACTTTGAGGCACTTTGCTGAATTTTCTGGTATTCACATGCATATCTGTTAGTCCTTTACACAATATATATGTATTGAAACTATCTCTGCAGCATTGTAAACTGTCAAATTCCAGGAATTTTGCTTCCTTGGCCATGTAAACAATAATCACTTGTGAAATGTGTTTCCAGACATTGTCACATCAGGACAAGTTCATTGAGGTTGTCACAACTAAATATTGCTAATCAGGAATAGTGTCATAAAAATACATCTAAAGTCATGGGACATTATTTTCAAAACACATTATGTTCTTGCTGCACTTCCAGTCCTAAACATTTTTCATAAATTTGAGTGAGACCGTGAGATTTCTGCACAGATACCGGATTTTATTCGCTGGCCACTACTCATGGTGGGTTTATCCGTCAAAACAGTTCTGAAGTTGTTCTGAAGAACAAAGAGAAATGGAAGAGAAACAGGTCCATTCCCATTAATCTGGAAGTCATGTGCCTTTATAACAGAAGTCTGACTGGCCAGCAGAAGCGAAATTGCACTCAAGAAGCAGGTTGTTGGTGGTACCTGTTTCTTGGGTAGTCAGTTGAAGGCAGAAAAGACAGATTGGCACAATTACCAACTGAGTTTATACAGCTGGGGACAATTAAACTTAACTTTCCAATGATTTTTCAGCAAGTGACATGATCCAAGCTCGAAAATGTGCTACATTGGTATGACGTATTAGTGCGAAAAACAAAAATATGAGCCTGTAGCACAATTATTGAATGGCTCATGCAGATAACAAATTTAAGCTGTATTCTATCAGAGTTCAAAGTGGGCTATTTGACAGGCAAAGCTGCAAGTAAGTGACTGGATTACAGAAATAGTAGCTATGTGTGTCAAAGCTGTGATATGTCAAAATTTGTGAATTGTCAGCACCATGTTTTAGAGTGAATCCCATGCATTTTCATGGATCAGGAGCTTGCAGACTGAATGAAGTCACCAAATTTATAATATATTTGTCAAAGTTTTATTGTAAAACATAATGAACTCCAAGGGTCATTCCAGAATGGAACTCATTTTATTGATGATCAAACCTGTGGGAGAAATAATTATTAAGAAGTTTCTGTTTCTTTGACGAAAACAAATCTTTCCGTTACAAGTTTCAGAAGTTCCAAATATCAGTAAAATTAATGCAAAATGGAATTCCTGAGAAATCCTAGCTTTAATGGCCTTTTATATGAGGTCATATTTGAGGGGAAGACTGCTTAGAGTCTGTCAGTTTATCTTTCATAACTGGGCATACATATCAGTGATCAAATGTATCAAGCGGAAGAGAATATGAAGCTTTCACAAGCCTTGTGAAGTAAACTTTCTAGCAAGACACTTTGAAGTGATTGAAAATCATTGAAAGCAAGAGCCATCAAGACAGAACATCAGCAGAACTCAAATCAATATAGTGAACAAACAATTAAGGTCATGAAATAACTACACAGCAAACGCAAAATCTGAGGAAACTTGCGATTGCACTTCACTGTTACTTATGACTTGTTGTAGCTTAAAAAATCCATATTCTGCAACTTTCCACTGTATGAATTGCTTTATAATTGCATTGAAGTATAAAGTGTAGCTCTTCTAGTTGCTAACAATTATATGATTCCAAAATATAAGCCACTTCATTCATGATCCAACCACATTTACATTTCTCGGAAAATGCGCCAAATTGACACAAAATGCAAAAATTTCAATGAGAGTCATGGGTGAACTTTTTTGATAAAATACCAAAAAGACATTGATTTTCAGTGTTTTCTTGCAAAAGTTCATCACAATATGATACAGGGTTGTGACGTTGCAAAAAAGTTGTATCCCTACTATATATACAGCAGGATCATAAAATAAAAGCAACAATAGATTAAAGTTGACTAAGTAGGTTGCTGTTGTAGTTTCACAGCATATAAATAAGGTGATAATAGAGACTAAAGAAGCAATAAAGCGATGGATGTAGCCTTGGGGGCATACGAGAGAATAAATAATGAATGAAACAAAGTATGAAAGTGGTCTGCATGAAAATTGTGTCATCATCTACATTGAAGAGAATATTAAATGGACTGGAGTCTGAAAAATTGAAGATTCTACAAAAGAGAAACATCCTATCGGTTTAAGTATCAAACCATTGACTGCAAGCAAAAATCAAAAGTGTGAAGGTAAAAATTGTACTCTTGAAGTTCACAAGAAAGTATAATATAAGTTTAAGCTATTCCTTTAGACTAGGATAATACCTAAAACAAATCCGGGAAAAGAAGGACATTTGAGGCGAAAAGGAGATGTATGGCATTGAACTTGAAAGTTCACTGACGTCTAATGTGCAACAAAACTATTTATTCTGAGATAATATTAATAGTGCAGTATAACGTTTACTTTTTCCATGGGAAAAGGTTTTGTAGAATACAAAATCATCAAGAAACAACCTTAAGAAAAAGGAGAGACTTGGATGAAAAAGGGGTAGGTACTCGTGAGAAAAAGTATGGGGTTGATATTAGACCCATGGCCCCTGAAGTAAAGACTGGCCAATTTTGACCAGTAAACCACATCTTCAAGGCCCCATAATTATTATACTGACCACTGCATGTCACCTTAGGTTAATGGAGTTTGTATATATGCCCATATGGGCATGGCCTTAGGTAATGATAACTGTTTTGATGGATGGTGGTGTGAAGGCGGATGATTGACAGCAACTAAGTATCCTCATATATATGATCTTCAAATTTTGGGTTATCTATTCAGGATATTTAACCCTTTCAGCATACCATTCAGCATAGCACACCCTTTCAGCGTACAGATTAGCATAGCATACCATTTTGGCATATATTGCTCATTTTTACCATTTGAAATATATAATCATGGTGTTCACGTACATTTGACAAGAATAAACCATGCATTATATAACATCCGCTGGATCAATTAATTTCCTTACCATTATATACCATCATTGAAATAACAGACAGAAACAAGACCTAATGCCATTTGAGGTTTCCATTATTGGAGTTTTATT
The DNA here is from genome assembly GCA_026936325.1 of Platynereis dumerilii. Classification (NCBI taxonomy): domain Eukaryota; kingdom Metazoa; phylum Annelida; class Polychaeta; order Phyllodocida; family Nereididae; genus Platynereis; species Platynereis dumerilii. Next base: position 635,147 of record JAPTHN010000113.1, on the reverse strand, counting down.
TCAGATACTAAATTATTTATGAAGCCGTGCTAAAATCATAATAAGGTCTATCTGTGACTGTAATCAATTATTAATCAGCTGTTGTAAGTTTTGGTATACATGCAGTTTGGCACAGCAGTTAGTGTACATTCCATCACAGGCAATGTAGGTTACAATTCTTGGCAAGCTGTTTGACACAACATCAATAAGGACGGCCTGGGCGGCTAAAGGACATGTGGTTACCCACCAGCGACTCCTGGGAGGCTATGATATTCATGGCTTGTAGCCACGATACCTCCAATACCATGTTCAGTGATACGCCTAATGCAGGTCCTAATATGTCTATAATACAAGCAAATTGATTAACGCATGCAGCATACGTGCTCCATTCCAGAGCTCATTGCCTCTGACACACCCATATGTGTTGCATATCAACAAGCCCAAAATAAGCAGAACTGGACCTGGCCAGTGCACCAATGGTAAGGCCCTGTAAATTATCCTTTGAACCGATATTAATGTCATTAGGGCTATCAATAGATCTTACAAGATGCAAACAGCATAGAATATGCTTGATTTTCCTCCACTGATTGATGTTGAATGGGAGAGCAACATTAGCCATAAACAATGGCTGGATGATGATTGGGGCTTTACATCCTGTATTTATGCACTTGATAGGCTATTTAGGACAAGAGGAGAATAGCCATAAACAAAGTATTTCATAGCAGAGCTTAGAAGCCATATTGAGCTGTATAATTCCAGGCAAAATACTAAGTTTTGTAAAATGACACAAACAAATCAGAATAAATGGATTGTAACAATGTGAACAGTATTTTATGCCTATCGTAAAACAGAAATTTGAGAAACAGTAGTCCAGACCAACAACCAACGTCCAACAAGAACACTATTATTCTTCGCAAAGGGCTCATTGGAACCTAATCGTGCCATATCATACAATGTAAATGAATATATCTTATTGAAAAACAGTGCAGTATAAACAACAAGTCACTATTTCAAGCCCAATTGTCTTTCAATAAGGGAGCAAGTCTAGGGTAACGTTGAGGACAAATTCAAAAAATTACTAAAGCTTAAATCAATCAGAGAAGCATCATGATAGAGATTGAGCAACAATAATCAAATACAAATTAGAGCACTGCCAGTACAACAGTGTACAAAGCGTGAGCCCTTTGAAGCTGTAATACACTGTAGGAATGTATGGGTTGAGGCTAATTAATAGGTCTATTCTGAATGACACAAGCAGAACAGAGCACATTAAGTAAATCAGGCAGGCAGATGCTTTTGCACCGAACCATGAGCCAAATTAAGTGCACCCGGGGACATTGATTGTCCTGCGTTTGTGACACTGACAAATGACCCTCTCAATGTGGTCCTTTTTCTGCAAAATGTTTGACTTAACGTTGATGTATGGTATCGTCATACAGAGATACAGGGCCCTAGACTGGGCCTCTGGTGGACTTTCTGGACTCCAAATAAGCCTCAATTGCATTGCGGAAGATTGCTTTGTACTACAGTAGCTCTGCATTGAGAGACTCATCATGAAGTAATGTTATGCTAGTTAGCTCAGCATTCATATAGAAGGTTTCTCATGCAGCAGGAGACCACGCCGGTGCATTGTGCCCAAATCAAGTTCTCCAAGACCACCACTCTGTGTGGAGATCCTGTTTTTGACATCAAAAACCACTCAACAACTGCTCTTAACTTCCATAGAGTAGTCTCTTTACAGAAACTAAGTGGTGTGTTTGATTCAGTTATAGTTAATTGAAGCATCTATCAACTAGTGCAGGCATCAAAGAAAAACAAGCGAAACTTGCATAATCCACGTGTCAATAAATTAAGTCAGTTTCTTGAAATATGTACGTGTAATATACATGTATAAAAGTTATGCAACTAAATTTGTGAGATCACAGTCTTGGAATAAAGCAAAATACAAAGAGGACAAAATCACAGGCATGAAAATAATAGTAAATTTTATAGTTATTATCTTCGGCAGGAAATTTGCATGGCATTGCAGTTTGCAGTTTGCTTGATCTCCGCGCAAATGACAGCGCAACACTTTAGCAGCTTGCAAGCCTCCTGACAGGGCCCTCGCAATCCAATATAATATTGATGCAATTTTGATACTACCAAAGCTGCCAAGTATCATTAAAGATTTAGGCAAGCAAAATACAACAACTAAAAACTATTGCAGCAGCTACACACCAACAACACAAGTGTAACACAAAAATGCAATTATCAATCGATCGTTCTTGAATTCTCGTTGATGAAATCAAACTAAACCATTTGCAGGGTGCTATATGAGATGTTTCAAGATAACTCAGATAAATGCAATACTAATGATTTGAAGTAATTACAATGACAAACAGAATATTCGATATATGAGAAAATGACTGCACAAATGAAAAGAATAATACAACTTCTTTCAAATATATTAGCAGGTTGATGTCGTTATAGCCAAGCTTTGATGTATGTAGTTATGTAGACTTTTGTTGACAATTATGTGTCAGGACCATCAAAGACCAATAATGTAAAGGCCAGCTATAAATTATGTAGTATGGAAACTTTATAAATCATAGTATAGCTGCTCATTTTCAGTCATTTAAAATAATAAGCACAGTGTTGTTTTGACTACGAAACACTATATTAGTCTAAGAATAGATATTCACCAAATTCAAACAGCCAACAATGAGAAAATAAACGTATGATTGATTGAGAAATAACGCTATGCATTTTCAGCATTGTGCAGATGTCTGTAGAGGATGCTTTCCAGAAAAAAAAGCCACACCCTTTTGTAAGCCACATTTAACTAACCATAAATGCAAAGTATTATGTTACTGCGTGAAGGAAAGGCATATATTGATTTTATAGACATGAAAGATATCATAATATGATAGAAGCAGCATGAACATAAATTTAGCACAGAGAGGAGCTCAATGTGCATCATCACTGTCTTCACTGACCCCGGTGGTGGTGCAGACCTCTCTTTCCAAACAGGATTACCAGATCAGAAACAGAGTTGCTGCACCAGGAACAGAATTACCGGATCAGAAACAGAATTACCGGATCAGCATTGTGATCCAGTACAAGGATAGTCCAAACTGGTGGACAGGACGAAGCTGGCGATAAATCTCTAAATTTTCCCAAGGCAGTCATCGTAATAAGATAAATCAAGTGACACAAACACAAATGGGGCAATGTGAACTCTCTTTTAGAAAACGAACTCAAGTAGTCTGCTCTATCTAGTATCTACTCTGTTACATGTTTTAGATATACACGGCAGGTTCAAGAAGCGCTCTTTGAAATGCTTTGCATGTTTAACAGCAACTTACTTCCAAAAACTATAAAAAGTTATGGAAAGGTGGATGAATTTAGCATGGAAAGGCTGTTGATACATCGGATGTATAAATAGATTCAATTCTATTTTCAGAAACTGGAGTAGAGGCTGGAAACTGAAAGCTTTTTACTGTCTCAAATTACACAGTCACTGTACAGAATGATGAATTAAAAGTAAGTCTGTAAAAGGCAAATATGAAAGAGCATGACAAAATGATGGGAACAATAGATTATAGTCGGCGTTGTAGTTCACAGCATATAAATAAGGTGTTAATAGAAACAAAGGAAGCAATGAGAAAGTGAAGAATAAAGCCTTGGGGGGCATCAGTGCGAATAAATAATGAATAAAACAAAGGATTAAAGTAGACTGTGTAAAAAATGTGTCATCATCGACATTGCAGAGTAAGAAAAAGAAATGAATTTGTAAAAAATGAGAGGAAGACATCTGAAAAATGAGACATTCCATTAAAAATAAACTGCTTTTAGGTTTGACTATAAAGTATTTGACCACAGAACAAAATTGAAACTGGAGTACTAATTGAAGTTTCAGCTGATGCTGTAGTCTAGGACATGATTAAAAAAAAAGAAAAAGAAAGATCAATGGGAAAAGGAGATGAATGGCAGTGAACTTAAAAGTCGAAAGTCCGCTAAAGTCTAATATGCAAGAAAACTACCTCATATGAGATAATATAGCCACAAAACGGTAAAGCCTGTAGCTTTTTTATAGGCAAATATATATATAAATACACTGATCTTATGATGAAACAGCAAGAAAGAACTGGATGGAAAAAGTATGAATCTTTTTTTTAGTAGGAAAATTAAGACAAAAGCAAAGAATTTGAAATAAAGATAAGACCATCCCTCTTTGTCAAACTTTGAAAACAAGAAACATAGTACGGTAAACAAGAATTATACAAGGAAATAAACGGTAAAGAATCGGCAACATTCATATTAGCCTTACAGAAGTAGAAACTTTTTCTTCACTATAAAAATCCTCGACATATATTCAAAAGGGAGCTGAAAATTTATGCGTTGAGAAAGGAGAAGAAAAAAGTGAATAATCGATAGTTTGCAAGAACTAAAGGTTTGGTGTAAGAAGATTTTTTCGGACAAGAATTGTTACAAACACAAGAAACAACCTTAAGTAAGAGGAAAGACTTGCATGAAAAAGGGGTGTGTGTGAGGAAAAGTATGGGGTTGATATTAGACCCTTGGCCCCTAAAGTAAAGCCAGGCCATTCATTCACTTCTCAGAGGGCAGAGAGTCACTGGCCAATATTGACTGCAAAACCACAGCTCCAAGGCCCCACATATTGACCACTGCGTGCAACCTATAGGTTAATGGAGTTTCCATACGCCAATATATAGGCATATGTATTCATATACCGCTAACTGCTTTGATTGGTGGTAGTGTAAAGGCAGATGATTGACAGAGACTAAAGTATCCTCTTGTATATTATCTCCAGTCAAATTTGAGCATATGATTCAGAATAACTAAGCCTTTCAGCATTCATTTAAGCATAGCAAACTGTTTCAGCTCAAAGACCAGCATAGCATACCATTTCAGCAGATCATATTGCTTACATCTATAATTTGGCATAAAATTAATAATGCACCTCCTGGCATAAAATTTGACAATGTAACAGCAGTCAGTGGGCCTATGCATTCCAGCATATGCCATAGGATACCAACTTGGCAAACAGCTTGACATAGCATTAATTAAGGAACGTCCTGGATTGTTGTAGGACAAAAGGATACGTCTGTGAACTATTTTCACCAACGACTCCTTTGAGGCTATAATATATTCATGGCTGGCAGCCATCAATACATCCAATCCATGTCCTGCAATTTGCCTAATACAACACATCCTAATATGTCCATAATACAAGCAAATTGACGGACGCATTCAACATATGTGTGCCATTCCAGTGCTTATTGCCTCCGACATACCCACGTGTATTCCATATCAACAAGCCTACAGTGCACAGATCCTGGACCAAGCCAGTGCTACAACTGTGTAACCCATTTGATTATCCCAATGTTGCTGCTCAGGCCTTTAGAAAATAGTGGCGCAAGAAACTTACATTTCCTGATTAACTAAGTAGTATACATTTATCTCAGCTCAAGTCAATCTTATTTTTATTTCAGATGGCTTCAAGCACCAAGAGGACCTTCTGTCCTCTAGCTGAGCATTTGTAGTTGCAAGAAATATATTTGCCAAACTCTAAAGATTGTCAAATGGGTTTTTCAAAAGTTGTAATTAAAGTTATCTGACCTATGAAGCCTTGAAACATAATCACTATCCTTATCGACATTGGCATGGTTATGGGACATATGGCCAAATGTTTCTCCCTCAGTTCAGAAATTAAATAGGAACAACAGAAAATGATGCAGATCGCTGAGCACTCACTGCATGTTAACCCCACCCCCCCATTCAATTTGTAGATTTTTTTCAGCTTTTAAAGAATTAAAAAAAACTATTTGAGATCTTATTAAGGGTTCTATGCGAGTGGTTTGTAGCAAGTATGGCGTTTTGTCAAAGTAGGCTTTGTATACATGTATGTGAGTGACTACCAGTATTTTTCATGCTGTGCTGTATTTGCCAGACCTCCTCGTCAGTTCAAAACTGCCTCTCTTTGGAGCCTCTATCTGTCACCTCTGTCATTGCTCGCTTCTGTGTTCTGTGTGGACGGTGAAACGTGACACTTACTCTGGACCCATAAATTTTGAATTGTCCCTAAGTGTCTCCAACAACTATTTGCTTTTCTCTCGAAGAATAAAGACCTAAAAAACTAGTTATATGCTCCAGCATAAATTTTTGGCTGTTGGGAAACCTTCAAGTTTCATGGAAAGTAAAAGGTGCCCCTTGAGTTATCTTGTTCCTAATCATCCATAAATGCGATGCCGTGGAATGCATTTCACAACAAAAAGTTCTGTCTCAAAGGCTGTAGATTGGGGACAATCCACACTATTCGAGTATTAGGTTGACTGTATGACTACATGGCTGTGAGGCTATACATAGGCGTATTTCGCAGAGGGTCAGGGGGGGCTGCAGCCCGCCCTGGCATCAGGGCAAATGGCATATATCAGGGCAAATCTTAACCAATCAGGGCAGATTCACTGCCTTGGTCACATTCGCACCATTTTAAAATTTCAGGGTAAAATAGTCACAGCCCCCCCTCAAGACAGCCGTCCCGTACGCCCATGAGGCTATACCAAGCATACGGTGCATAGGGCTTGCCTGGTTGAGCAGGAGTGTACACGTGCAGATATACCATTTAAAAGGCAACCATTTAGCCACTTCAAATCAACGTCAGTTCCAATTTGGCATACCAGAAAATAATAATATACTTATTGTCCATTTTGAAGTTATCTTTTTGGGAAATACTGATGATCCCATAGATCAGCAATGGGTAACATTGCGATAAACTGAAACCGCCTTGCTATGTCTTTTGGGCTCTACTTGTATTCTTCACTTCCTCCAACCATTTTTGTCAGTCCCTTTCTGTAAGCTAAGCATGGAGGTCAGCCCTGGTGCCAAAACCACTTTTGTCAAATTCTCCCAGCCATCGTAGTACCTAATAGTAGTATGCCATGAAGGTGGTAGCCATTCCCCAGCCAAGAAAGTTACCACATCTGGATTATCCTTGGTTGCCTGAGCTACAGTCTGCCTGTAGAGATTACTTCACATAACTTATACAATGCAATGTATACTTGACGAATAATCTTACATTTGTTTAATATTCCTCGACACCGTACGGCCATTTTGTTCATAAACACTCTATTGACACCCAGAGAATCTACCCGAGACGAATCCCTCAATCGTCACATATTATCATTAAGTTTTGCATCAGAGTCTCAGCCAATCAGCATGCAGGATTTCTCTCCAGTTCAAATTTTTACCGGCGATTTGTGCCGAGACTATTGGGTCCTCAGAGACCTAAGACCTATCATTTTAAAGGTCTCAGAGAGGTCTATCTGTCGCAGTTAGAATCGTGTCTGTACGACCGACGGAAATGAGAGAATAGACGTAACCGTCCTCATTTGCATAACATGCTTGAATCCATGTTTATTGGTTTCCCTTTGGGGTGTGTCTGACTTAATCACTGACGGCTCTGCTGAAGTGTCTATTGAAAGGTTCTTGTAAACTGAGAAAAACACAAGTATTATAGTCTAAGATAAGATTAAGCTCTGCTTATTTGAGTTAATTTTGAGATATTAAATTCATATAGAAGCAAAATGGTTAGGTTGTTTCTCAAATAAATGTTTTATCTATCCATAGTCCAGAAATTATTTAGACATCCGAAAAAAAAAAAGATTTTGTTGGCCTAAATTTAGTGAACGCTCTTGTAAGACAAGACATCAGTTGACAAGCGTGGGAGGAGGAACTATGTGCTACACTACTCAAGTGTCCTTGTTTTGGCTTCTTGTCTGGTTGTTTTCTCTCAAGTTAATGAAATGCTGATTCCTCTGACGTCAATTGAATTAAAATCATTTGGCCTTTAACTGGCAAAGCTCTACGGAATACGGAAACATCAGCAAGTATTCATCAAGTCCTAGAAGAGCTTCAATTCAATTTCCAAAAAATCTTTAGCAGGGTTTTCGTCAATTGCTGGGAAAGCCCTACATCTGTGCTTCTTTAATGCATAATCTTGTCTTGATACTTGTATCTCTGCAACTTTGTGAATTCCATCAAACCACAACCTTCTTTTGCAACAATTATCAAACCACCATAAATTAATACTAGCTAGGCTGCAGGTACATTGCATTTTCAGTACGATGTAATGAAAAGACAAACCAATGCATAAAATATGCATTGCAGAAATGGAAAAAATTTTAACATCTTAAAAACAATCCAGGCAGCAAGACTTCACAACTGGCTTAGTCTCAAGCGACAGAGACATGCATCGTGAATCTGAAATTGTACATGTCATCAAAGATACAGTTACAGCAGAGATCCAATCGCAAGGAGCAATTATGGGATGCCATTTGGAGTTAATTGCATTGGACAGATGCAGCCTAAGTGAATTTTTGTTTGAATCTTCAGGTGGATGCTTTTCTTGGAAAGCATTAGTGACAATGTTTACCCAAGCAGCTCTCTCCCACTGTTTGGTTCCTGTTTGGTGTAATAGGCCTCATGACAGGATACACCACCCAAACCCTCTCATAAACTCGGCACCCTCAACTTAACCTCTTTTACCCTCAACTTACCCCTTTTCACTTCCGCCACCCTCAACTACCCTCAACTACCCTCAGCTTCCCTCAACTTAACTCAACTAAACTCAAGTAACCTCAACTAAACTCAACTAAACTCAACTTACCTCAACTAAACTCGCCTCTCCTCAACTAAACTCGCCTCCCCTCAACTAAACTCGGCTGCCCTCAAGTAAACTCGGCTCCCCTCAAGTAAACTCGGCTCCCCTCAAGTAAACTCGCCTCCCCTCAACTAAACTCGCCTCCCCTCAAGTAAACTCGCCTCCCCTCAACTAAACTCCCTCCCCTCAAGTAAACTTGGCTGCCCTCTAGTAAACTCGCCTCCCCTCAACTAAACTCACCTCCCCTCGACTAAACTCACATCCCCTCGCTTCCCCTCAAACGAACTCGCCTCCCCTCAACCAAATTCACCATCCCTCAACTACCCTCAGTTACCCCATGATAAAACAGTGGTAATCCCAGGGGGTTGAGGGTGTATCCTGTCATGGGGCCTTGTAATTCACACCACAAAGATAAGATCTTCTATGAGCAAAGATTGAAGGACCCGGGGGACAATTATCTGTAGTGTTGTTGTTGCTCTAATTCAAAATCCTCGATTCCACACTGTTGAACTGACTGCCACTTTGGGAGTTGAGCCAAATGCCACCAAAATGAGTTGGCAGACTTGAAATATCTATTACACAAACATCAGAAGGATGATCTTCACTGTAAGTAAAAAATATTTTGAAGAATAATTTCGACACACTTCTGTGGAAAAGAAAAGGACTTTTTCACATGTAGCCAGGAACTATAAAAGATTCTTTTAAAGACAAACAAATTTGAAATGGAAAAATTTTACATAATTCCTGTCTCTCAGTGATTCCCACTAATTCTGACCACTGGAAAGGGGCAACCATTGGATCTTTTGAGGGGGGGGGGGGGGTTGGAGTTTTTTTTAGAAGAAAACCTTTATGCCCAGAATCTAGGCAGTCTTGAAATAAATAATTTCTGGAGGGGTTATTTCTCAACACAGTGTTTTGTGGTGAAGAGCAAAAATTTCAGGACGTCCCATGTTCAAAATAAATAATTACCTTAGCAAATAAATTCATCTTGAGAAAAATTCCAGGCACCCTTGAATATCTTATGGTATCCTTCAAATAATTTTCAGTACGTACTGTAATGCTCGTTATATAGAAGACTGAAATGATTTCGGAGTGGAGACAGATGGATGCTTCCGGCAGCAAGGAACTTGAGGAAGATACTGAATTGTTTATTAGTAGAGCTAGGGCGGTGCTATTTTTATAATTGATTAACCATTTACCCTTCATAATAAATACCTATTTGATTGATTTTGCAGTATCCTCTGCCACATAATCTTGGACAAAAGATTATTTTCACTAAGTTTGTATCAAATACTGAAGACTAAAATGCTGAACAACTCACAAGATTGACACCATTGTGTTGCCATTGTGTCCTGACAATTTTTGATAATGAATTATCCAAAATGTTTACACAGGATTTATTGGAAATTTTAAATAAATGAAAAAAACCAATAATCTATGTGCTGGTTTGATCACCAGCATTACTGGTTTGATCATATAAATCGTATTGTATGATCACTTTGTATTACTTTTATCTGATCTTCCTTTTATTACAATTTGATTGCTCTGTTGTCTATTGTTTCTTTGTTGTAATGAGTTTGCTTGTAACAGTCACTCTATTATCTGTGTTTCACACTTTGCTTCGTGTATCTCTGACATCTCTATGAAGTCCACTGTTTTCTGTTACATTTTGTCAGTTTGTGGACATCTGTATGTCTTTCACACTTTATTGTTACAACTCAACATGCTAAATATCCTGCAAAAATTGTCATTCTTCATTTTTAACTGAACAAGAAAGCTTCTCTTCATTCCATCTGCTAAAATGTAAGTTGATTTAATTTATATTGCTGTGATGTGGGATAAAATATGAATTTGTTGTATTTTTAAAGTATTTGTAGATTCTTTATACATTGTCACTGCTTTAAACTAGCAAAGGCTATGTACTACCAGTGTAACTATTATTTATACAATTCATTATTTGAAATTACAGTTGCTGTTAGACTGTATCTGTAGCTGTATGCTATCTGCATTTGTATCATTGGTGTTGGAGCCCTGAAGGCATTGAGATTGTGAGTTAATCTATAAACTTGATGCATTTATCTTGCTCACATTTTCATACTGATTCTTATATTGTCTACAGGGTGTTTATATGTTGTTTCCTTTATTTCTAGGGAACTCTCTTCGACTACTATATATATCTGAATAAACGTTTCAAAGAGTACCAACATGTCTGTCATCACTCCCTCACCAATAAAGTTCCAATCTGCCATGGACTGATGTTTCGATATTCAAGACTGAACATCTGCAATGGAATGATCGCTACAGTCCGTCCACAGCTGAGCAAACATCTACAACCTGAAGGATGCCTCCACCGGAACCTTCCGAGCTGATCGATTCTGCAACTGCCCTGAAAACTGACCAGTCAGCAAAGAAACGGAAGGTAACAATAACCGCTAAAAAGCTGGAAAGTGCCGTGTTAATGAAGAAAGACTTTGAACAAATTGAAGATCTTCTCCGCAACCTTGAAACCAGCTATCTTGATTTTGAATCTACTCACTTAGAATATTATGAGTTGGTGACTGGCAATGATGGGCTTGACCAGTTTAAAACAGTAAATGGAAAGACTTTGGAAGAATATTCCAAAGATGTACAGCACACTTTTGAGTCCGCAGTACAGTCTTTAAACACTTACAAGGATGAAATTGACAGTTCGGTTCGCCAAATCAAAAGAATTGCAAAGACATGTGACGATGTCAAGGGCATGTTATACGATACTTCTGCGAACTTTGCAAATATTCTCAGTTACATTAAAGATGAATTAGAATCCGATTTAAACAAGTGTATGGCCAAATTGGGTAAATGTGAAGAGCACCAGAATCTAATGGATATGGTCTGCAGCAGATTGGATGAGTTTAAACTACATTGTATTATGCATATCTCTGAAGCAGAACAAAGTATAGTCAAATCTGAAAGGTTTGCCACCAAAATTAGTGATTTTCACATAAATGTTTCCTCCAGTTTTGACTCTGTTGACCAGGCCAATGTCCAGTGTAGTGAGAGTTCAGATTTGTCTGTATTTTCATCTGAAGGGTCTCAGCAGCCACAAATCTCAAATTCTGTTCAATCTTCAGGTGAATCTCTTCTCAGTGGTGCACATGTTTCTGGTGCACCAACTTTTGTTAACGGTAGTGTCACATCACTTGCTCCACCTTTGATGTACCCCTATAATACAGGTGTATTTAGTCAGGGATCACAACCTGTGGTCGGTGGCTTTGTGTCTTCTCCCACGTTTGGTTTGCAATACAGCGATGGATTGCATACTCAATATGGTGTAACTGTTCCGTCTGTCGTCAGTTATCCGTCCTCACGAACAATGCAGTGTGCAGGTAGTCTGCACCCAGGTGTTAGTTCCTATCAAGGGGCTTATGGTTTGTCGCCTTCTAGTGTGCCTAATCTTGTCCATACTCCTGCTCCTAGCCACAAGAATGATTTTTATCTGAAAAGGTCTTCACTTCCTGAATTTTCTGGTCATAGACGTCATTGGCCCGAGTTCAAAGCAGTGTGGCGTGAGTTGGCGGAGAAAGCTTTCTCAAGTAAAACTGCCTTGGCACACGAACTAAAGAAGGCATTGAAGGGTGTAGCTAAAGACCGGGTAAAAAACATCTACATCACCAGACCTGAAGCCTATGACTTGATGTGGGTGCGATTGTCAGAGTATTACGATGATTGCAGTGCTTCTGTACAATGTGCACTTGAAGGATTGTACAAGTTGAAGGCTGTGCAGGAAGATGATTTTTAAGGTTTAGTCCACTTAATTGATGAGGTTGAAGTGGCATATGCACAACTTCTAGAACTTGGTCAAACTGAAAGTCTGACTTCACGTGAAATTGATAAAATTTGTGAATTACTTCCTAGCAATACACGGATGGTCTGGAATAGAAAGTACAATGAACTTGAGACCAGAGATAAGTTAAAGCCACTGGACTTTTTCATGAATTTCCTGTCTAATGAGCGTGCCTCTGTGGTTCGTTTGGCTGATGCACAGAAGAAGAAAAGTAGTCAAACCTCTCATCATTCCGGATCCTTTTCAACTTCTGTCAACACTCCGAAGTCTGACGAGCATCCTTACAATGGTAAGCCGACTTGTGCCCTACACAAAGACACTTCAAAGCATAAAACTTCTGATTGTTCTGATTTTAAGAAATTGAATTTGGATGAGAAATACCGCATCTTACGTTCTGTTCATGCTTGTTTCAGATGTTTTGGCTACCATCGAAGGGATCAGTGCAGGAGCCAAGTGTTCTGTGATGTCTGCCAGAATTCTCATCATCTCACACTGATGTGCAAGAAAGCTCAGCCAGACTCTTCTTCATCCGCTGATTCACCTGTACCTGCTTCCAGTTCAAGTCACTCAGCCAAAACACCTGCCTCTGGGTCCTTGTATGCTATTTTCCACTCTCCTGTGTTGAATAGTCGGAAACGTGCCACAGTATTTTGTGACAATGGTTCAAACTCCTCTTATATAACCCACACAGCTGCTGAACGTTTTGGTGCAAAGGTACTTGGTCAGTATACTTTGGATGTCACTACTTTAGGAAATGTTGAAGCTGAGTACAAAACAAAATTGTATGAGCTGACTCTTCAAACAACTACTGGTCTGAGTGTTCCCATAGTGGCTTATGGAATGAGTGAAATCACAAGTACTGTGTCAATCCTAGACGAAGATGTCTTGAAGACTTTGTTTCCTGACCGGGATCCATCTGCAATGCAGCGCAAGTCCCCACAAGTTGACATTCTTCTTGGCTGTGACTATTTTGGACTCCATCCAAAACATGAAGTGTGTCGAGTTGGAAGGCATCTTAGCCTCATGCAGGGAGAGCTTGGTATCTGTCTACAAGGCAACCATCCTGATTTAACTGAATCTACTGCCATGAGCAGCAGCATGGTCAAGGTACTGCACAGTGTTTATTTGAGGGTTGAATGTCACTTTGTCAACCAAGTCCTTGACAAATCTGAGTTGTGTCAACCGCAGAGTAATGTCCTGCCCACTTGTAACATTGATGCATCGTTATAATCTTCTGAAACTGCATCTGTTCCTTCCGTCCCGGATGAAAACCTGCCAGCTGAATTTCCATTGCCAGGTGATGTTATTCCACATGATGAATTTCCAGCAGTCAGCCGATTAAACTCGTCTCATGAGCAGCAAGCACTGACACCTGAGAATTTTCCCTTTGATGATGAGCGAAGCTGTCATGATGCTTATCATTCTTCATCAGTTGCCTTCACTGTCCAGGTTGAGGAGGAGGAGAACTTGAAGTTTGCTTGCCAAAATGATGATGATTTATGTGCAGAGAAGTCTGATGCAGAAATTGTCTGTTGGTTAAGAAACTGCATTCATGATTGTACTTGCAGCAATGTTGAAAAGATTCTTTTTCTTATTATGCTGTTCAGTAAATTATGTTTGAAACCTGCATCTGTGTTCCTTTATTTCATGCTTGACTTATACATGGTTACAAGAGCTGTACTTATTGAAGCTCTCTGTGTGCTTCTCTTGATCTTATTTTCGTTTTTGAGCATTCCTGAGTCTCAATTGGTTGCAGCAGGAATGGTGTTTAGAGAAACTTTGAAAAATCTTGATCCCACAAGTGGTCTTTCTTGGATCTGTGATCCGCCTGATAGTCCTTGGGATCGAGCTGTGAAATCATTGGTCAAGTCAACTGAAACATGTATTGACTTCTTTTTGTCCCAAACTGAGTTTCTTATGCTTGTTGTGATGAATCTCATAGATTCTTTTCTGAAATGGTGGATTGAGTTATGTGTACCAACTCTAGACTTCCAAAGAAAGTGGCATATTTCCACTCATAATTTGAGATCTTGAGATGTAGTGGTTGTTGCTGATAAGTGGAGGGAGATGGCCAGGTATGCAGAGTCAAACTGATGTATAAATCATTCAAATTGAATGACAAAATTTACTTAGTGACTGAAACTACAGTCATTTGTGCAGTCTAGCGATTTGCCTTACTTGTTCCTGTTGATGATCAGTGAATTTTCCATGTACAGTTTTCTACTCATGTATATACTGTAAAACTGTAAATGTAAATACTCAATTGTATGTTTTCATATAATCTATATTTATCCCCATCACAGCAACCTCATCCTCCCAGTGTGCTGGTTTGATGACCAGCATTACTGGTTTGATCATATAAATCGTATTGTATGATCACTTTGTATTACATTTATCTGATCTTCCTTTTAATACACTTTGATTGCTCTGTTGTCTATTGTTTCTTTGTTGTAATGAGTTTGCTTGTAACAGTCACTCTATTATCTGTGTTTCACACTTTGCTTCGTGTATCTCTGACATCTCTATGAAGTCCACTGTTTTCTGTTACATTTTGTCAGTTTGTGGACATCTGTATGTCTTTCACACTTTATTGTTACAACTCAACATGCTAAATATCCTGCAAAAATTGTCATTCTTCATTTTTAACTGAACAAGAAAGCTTCTCTTCATTCCATCTGCTAAAATGTAAGTTGATTTAATTTATATTGCTGTGATGTGGGATAAAATATGAATTTGTTGTATTTTTAAAGTATTTGTAGATTCTTTATACATTGTCACTGCTTTAAACTAGCAAAGGCTATGTACTACCAGTGTAACTATTATTTATACAATTCATTATTTGAAATTACAGTTGCTGTTAGACTGTATCTGTAGCTGTATGCTATCTGCATTTGTATCATTGGTGTTGGAGCCCTGAAGGCATTGAGATTGTGAGTTAATCTATAAACTTGATGCATTTATCTTGCTCACATTTTCATACTGATTCTTATATTGTCTACAGGGTGTTTATATGTTGTTTCCTTTATTTCTAGGGAACTCTCTTCGACTACTACATATATCTGAATAAACGTTTCAAAGAGTACCAACATGTCTGTCATCACTCCCTCATCAAAAAAATCTATCATTCTTGATCATAATCGATAATTGGAAATGTAGCCAAAATCTGTAAATCAATTTGATTAACCGACATAACCTAAGTAATTTGTTGGCAAATGATGTTACTTTGGATGATTGCTAAAACGATATAAGATTTTGCGCAAGAAAATCTCATCTCTTCCCTATCTGTATCCATTATCATGGAGGTGCAAGAACCCTGTCTAATGGTGTTAGAGCGGAGTGGCATCTAATTGCTTCCTCTATTGTTAAGCAAGGTTGTAAGGCTGTCAAGTCGGTGTATGAAACTACAATGGCTAGGCGAGAGCTTCCCCAAGAACAGCACATGGAGAAGACTTGTTCAAGAACAGCACAATACATAGGAGATAGGTCTGGGGAAAATTTATAGATGAATCCTCTTGCAGCTTCAAAAAGGAGCAATTCAACCCAAATTGAAATTCAGGCATTTTTTTTGTAATTTGCACAAGGCAGTAAAATAATTGACTCAATTATGCTCTTATGTACAACAAAAACTTGATGAAAGCATGCTCTTGTCTGCATAGGCATATCTAAAAATATGTTTCCGATTTAAGATGTGCTCTTGTGGATTGGAAATGTTATAGTGTTTGTCGGTCGGTGACTGTCTTACCGCTATTAGAAAGGAGAATTTGAGAGATGAATTTGGTATGTGTTGGCTATGGATACATCAAAATATTACATACAGCACTTTGGTATAGATTCAAATCTATTTTTGGAAGATTGAGCAGACAGAAGGTTATTTCTTAATCCAATTGTGGTCCCATTGTGTAAAATGCTGAATTAAAGGAAAGACTAAATGAGGCTATATATACAGCAGGATCATAAAATTAAAGCAACAATTGATTGAAGTTAACTAGCAGGTTGCTCTTGCAGTTTCGCAGCATATAAATAAGGTGATAATAGAGACAAAAGAAGTCATGAAACGATAGATGTAGCCTTGGGGGCATTAGAGTAAATAAATAATGAATGAAACAAAGTATGTAAGTGGTCTGCGTGAAAATTGTGTCGTCGTCTACATTGAAGAGAATATTAAAAGTAAGAGAGTCTGAAAAAGGGAAGATTCTATAAGGAGAAACATCATATTGGTTATGGTATCAAGACATTGACTAACAGACAAAAACCAGAAGTGTGAAGGAAAAATTGTACTGTTGAAGTTCACAAGAAAGTATAATATAAGTTTCAGCTCATTCTTTAGACTAGGATAATAACTAAAACAAATCTTGGAAAAGAAGGATATTTGAGGCAAAAAGGAGATGTATGACATTGAGCTTGAAAGTTCACTGACGTCTGAAGTGCAACAAAACTATTTATTCTGAGATAATATTAATAGGGCAGTATGACATTTACTTTTTCCACAGGAAAGGTTTTTGTAAAAACACAAAAATCCTCAAGAAACAACTTTAAGAAAAAGGAGAGACTTGGATGAAAAAGGGGTACTCGTGAGAAAAAGTGTGGGGTTGATATTAGACCAATGGCCCCTGAAGTAAAGACTGACGAATATTGACCAGTAATCCACATCTTCAAGGCCCCATAATTATTATACTGACCACTGCATGTGACTTTAGGGCAATTCCGTAAAGTCTGATTCACAGATTTGACACTTTAGCAGCATGTGTAGCCCTACCATGACACCTCAGTTATTTCATTGTTAAACAGGGATGAGGCCAGGTAATAGGGGTATCAGACAAGCCACCAACCAAAGCTCCAAGTGTAACAGGAGTTGAGCTATGGCAAAATGTCATGGTGTCAGACGTACACCGTGTGATGTACGTCCGACACCATGAAATTTGGCTTGTAGGTCAGCTGCTGTTACACTTGGAGCTTTGGTTGGTGGCTTGTCTGATACCCCTATTACCTGGCCTCTTGCCTAGATAACAATGAAATAGCTGAGGTGTAATGGTAGGGCTACACAAGCTGCTAAAGTGTCAAATCTGCAAATCTGACTTTACGGAATTGCCCTTTAGGTTAATGGAGTTTTTATATGCCCATATGTATTCATAATATGGGTAAAGCCTTAGGTAATGATAACTGTTTTGATGGATGGTGGTGTGAAGGCGGATGATTGACAGACATTAAGTATCCTCAATACCTCAAATATGTCATCTTTAGCCAAATTTTAGATTATTTATTCAGGATAGCTAACCCATTCAGTATAGCATACCCTTTGAGCATACGGATTAGCATAGCATACAATTTTGGCATATCGTTTTGCTCATTTTTACCATTTGAAATATATAATCATGGTGCTCATGTACATTTGACAAGCATAAACCATGCATTATATATCATCCACTTGACAAGTTAATTTCCTAACCATTATATACCATCATTGAAATAACAGACAGAAACAAGACCTAATGCCATTTGAGGTTTCCATTATTGGAGTTTTATTTCAGATATTAAATTATTTATGAAACCGTGCTAAAATCATACTAAGGTCTATCTGTGACTGTAATCAATTATTAATCAGCTGTTGTGAGATTTGGTATACATGCAGTTTGGCACAGCAGTTAGTGTACATTCCATCACATGCAATGTAGGTTACGATTCTTGGCAAACTGTTTGACACATCATCAATTAAGGACGGCCTGGACAGCTTAAGGACATGTGGTTACACACCAACGTCTCCTGGGAGGCTATGATATTCATGGCTGGTAGCCACGATACCTCCAATACCATGTTCAGTGATACGCCTAATGCAGCTCCTAATATGTCTATAATACAAGCAAATTAACTGACGCATGCATCATACGTGCTCCATTCCAGAGCTTATTGCCTCTGACATTATAAAAGATCTTTCATTTATAGAGCTTCCAATGTGTGGAACACACTGCCACATGACCTTCACATGTCGATCACAACTGAAAATTTCAAAAATGCATACAAAAGATATGTACGGGCCAGCACTGCAATAGGTTAACAAATATGTATTTCCTGTTTTTTTATACTGTTTTTATACTGTTTTTATAATTTATCTGGGCCGCATGAAAAACTTTTTATAAAGATGCGTCACCCAGTCTAAATATATTTATAAATAAAAAAATAAAATAAATAAAGACATGCCCTTGTGTATTGCATATCAACAAGCCAATAATGCACAGAAACTTTACCTGGCCAGCACACCAACAGTAGGGTCCAATAAATTATCCTTTGAACAGAAATTAGTGTCATTAGGGTTATTAATAATCTTATAAGATGAAAATAGCACAGAATAAGCTTGATTGTCATCCATTGATTGATGATGGAAAGGAGAGTAACATTAGCCAAAAACAAAGAATTTCATAGCAGAACTTAGAAGCCATATTGAGCTGTATAAATCCAGGCAAATTAATATGTTTTGCAAAATTACACAAATAGGTCCGACATATAGATTGTAACAAAGTGAATAGTATTTTATGGCTATCATAAAAGCAGAGATACATTAATCCAGACCTATGACCAACGTCCAAAAAGAACACTATTATTCCATACAAAAGGCTAATTTGAACCTTATGGTTGCCATATCATACAATGCAAATGCATATATAATTATATATATATCTTATTGAAAAAAGGGCAGTGTAAACTACAAGATTGTCAGTAAGTTTTGGGTAACATTAATGACAGATTGACAAAAATAAGCTAAAATCAAATCAGAGAAGCATCATGATAAATATTGAGCAAAACTATCAAATACAAATTAAAGCACTGTGAGCATACCAGTGTACACAGCGTGAGCCCTTTGAAGCCGTATTACACTGTATGGTAAGAGGCAAATTAATAGGTCTAGTCTGAATGACATATGCAGAACAGAGCACATAAAGCAAATCAGAGAGGCAGATGCTTTTGCACAGAACCATGAGCCAAATTTAGTGCCCCCAGGTACATTGATTGCCCTGCCTTTGTGACATTGACAAATGACCCTCTCAATGTGGTCCTTTGTCTGCAAAATGTTTGACTTAATGTTGATGTATGGTATCATCATACAGGGACACAGGGCCCCAGACTGGGCCACTGGAGGACTTTCTAGCCTGCATATATGCCTCAATTGCATTGCGGAAGATTGCTTTGTACTACAGTAGCTCTGCATTAAGAGACTCATCATGAAGACTTAGTGGCCTTTTCCGGGAGGTTAGTTTCTCTCTGGATTGAACCTGTGATGTTATGCTAGTTGGCTCAGCATTCATATAGAAGGATTACCGCAGAAGATCATGCCAGTGCATTGTGCCCAAATCAAGTTGTCCAAGACCACCACTCTGTGTGGAGATCCTGTTTTTGACATCAAAAACCACTCAACAACTGTTCTTAACAACTGTTCTTAACTTCCATAGACTAGTCTCTTTACAGAAACTAACTCTCCTTGAGGAAAACTGGTCTGTTTGATTCAGTTATAGTTCATTGAAGCATCTACCAGCCAGTGCAGGTATCAAAGCCAAACAAGCTAAACTTGCATAATCCATTTGTCAATACATTAAGTCAGTTTCTTGAAATATGTACAAAGTTATGCAACTAAATTTGTGAGATCACAGTTTTGAAATGAAGCAAAGTGCAAAGAGGAAAAGCTCACAGATATGAAAATGCTATTAATGAAAAATAATTATCTTTGGCAGGAATTTGATTCTGTCCACAATCTCACAATTAGTTCATCAAGGCAACATTTAAACTTTCAAAAATGGTTTCGAAGCCTTCAAGTGTAATCCTAACCGAGATATTTCTTGCAACAGCAAATCCATATCCTCATGAAATTGCATGGCATTGCAGTTTGCAGTTTGCTCGATCTCCGCGCAAATGACAGCGCAACACTTTTGCAGCTTGCTAGCCTCCTGACAGGGCCCTCGCAATCCAATATAATATTGATGCAATTTTG
The DNA here is from genome assembly GCA_026936325.1 of Platynereis dumerilii. Classification (NCBI taxonomy): domain Eukaryota; kingdom Metazoa; phylum Annelida; class Polychaeta; order Phyllodocida; family Nereididae; genus Platynereis; species Platynereis dumerilii. The sequence goes on along the minus strand of JAPTHN010000113.1, from coordinate 614,705 downwards.
ATACTACCAAAGCTGCCAAGTATCATTAAAGATTTAGGTAAGCAAAATGCAACAACTAAAAACTATTGCAGCAGCTACACACCAGCAACACAAGTGTAACACAAAAATGCAATTATCAATCGATCGTTCTTGAATTCTCGTTGATGAAATCAAACTAAACCATTTGCAGGGTGCTATATGAGATGTTTCAAGATTACTCAGATAAATGCAATACTAATGATTTGAAGTAATTACAATGACAAACAGAATATTCGATATATGAGAAAATGACTGCACAAATGAAAAGAATAATACAACTTCTTTCAAATATATTAGCAGGTTGATGTCGTTATAGCCAAGCTTTGATGTATGTAATTATATAGACTTTTGTTGACAATTATGTGTCAGGACCATCAAAGACCAATAATGTAAAGGCCAGCTATAAATTATGTAGTATGGAAACTTTATAAATCATAGTATAGCTGCTCATTTTCAGTCATTTAAAATAATAAGCACAGTGTTGTTTTGACTACGAAACACTATATTAGTCTAAGAATAGATATTCACCAAATTCAAACAGCCAACAATGAGAAAATAAACGTATGATTGATTGAGAAATAACGCTATGCATTTTCAGCATTGTGCAGATGTCTGTAGAGGATGCTTTCCAGAAAAAAAAGCCACACCCTTTTGTAAGCCACATTTAACTAACCATAAATGCAAAGTATTATGTTACTGCGTGAAGGAAAGGCATATATTGATTTTATAGACATGAAAGATATCATAATATGATAGAAGCAGCATGAACATAAATTTAGCACAGAGAGGAGCTCAATGTGCATCATCACTGTCTTCACTGACCCCGGTGGTGGTGCAGACCTCTCTTTCCAAACAGGATTACCAGATCAGAAAAAAAGTTGCTGCACCAGGAACAGAATTACCGGATCAGAAACAGAATTACCGGATCAGAAACAGAATTACCGGATCAGCATTGTGATCCAGTACAAGGATAGTCCAAACTGGTGGACAGGACGAAGCTGGCGATAAATCTCTAAATTTTCCCAAGGCAGTCATCGTAATAAGATAAATCAAGTGACACAAACACAAATGGGGCAATGTGAACTCTCTTTTAGAAAACGAACTCAAGTAGTCTGCTCTATCTAGTATCTACTCTGTTACATGTTTTAGATATACACGGCAGGTTCAAGAAGCGCTCTTTGAAATGCTTTGCATGTTTAACAGCAACTTACTTCCAAAAACTATAAAAAGTTATGGAAAGGTGGATGAATTTAGCATGGAAAGGCTGTTGATACATCGGATGTATAAATAGATTCAATTCTATTTTCAGAAACTGGAGTAGAGGCTGGAAAATGAAAGCTTTTTACTGTCTCAAATTACACAGTCACTGTACAGAATGATGAATTAAAAGTAAGTCTGTAAAAGGCAAATATGAAAGAGGATGACAAAATGATGGGAACAGAAACAAAGGAAGCAATGAGAAAGTGAAGAATAAAGCCTTGGGGGGCATCAGTGCGAATAAATAATGAATAAAACAAAGGATTAAAGTAGACTGTGTAAAAAATGTGTCATCATCGACATTGCAGAGTAAGAAAAAGAAATGAGATTGTAAAAAAAGAGAGGAAGACATCTGAAAAATGAGACATTCCATTAAAAATAAACTGCTTTTAGGTTTGACTATAAAGTATTTGACCACAGAACAAAATTGAAACTGGAGTACTGATTGAAGTTTCAGCTGATGCTGTAGTCTAGGACACGATTAAAACAAAAGAAAAAGAAAGATCAATGGGAAAAGGAGATGAATGGCAGTGAACTTAAAAGTCGAAAGTCCGCTAAAGTCTAATATGCAAGAAAACTACCTCATATGAGATAATATAGCCACAAACCAGTAAAGCCTGCAGCTTTTATTATAAGCAAATATATATATAAATACACTGATCTTATGATGAAACAGCAAGAAAGAACTGGATGGAAAAAGTATGAATCTATTTTTTAGTAGGAAAATTAAGACAAAAGCAAAGAATTTGAAATAAAGATAAGACCATCCCTCTTTGTCAAACTTTGAAAACAAGAAACATAGTACGGTAAACAAGAATTATACAAGGAAATAAACGGTAAAGAATCGGCAACATTCATCTTAGCCTTACAGAAATAGAAACTTTTTCTTCACTATAAAAATCCTCGACATATATTCAAAAGGGAGCTGAAAATTTATGCGTTGAGAAAGGAGAAGAAAAAAGTGAATAATCGATAGTTTGCAAGAACTAAAGGTTTGGTGTAAGAAGCTTTTCTCGGACAAGAATTGTTACAAACACAAGAAACAACCTTAAGTAAGAGGAAAGACTTGCATGAAAAAGGGGTGTGTGTGAGGAAAAGTATTGGGTTGATATTAGACCCTTGGCCCCTAAAGTAAAGCCAGGCCATTCATTCACTTCTCAGAGGGCAGAGAGTCACTGGCCAATATTGACTGCAAAACCACAGCTCCAAGGCCCCACATATTGACCACTGCGTGCAACCTATAGGTTAATGGAGTTTCCATACGCCAATATATAGGCATATGTATTCATATACCGCTAACTGCTTTGATTGGTGGTAGTGTAAAGGCAGATGATTGACAGAGACTAAAGTATCCTCTTGTATATTATCTCCAGTCAAATTTGAGCATATGATTCAGAATAACTAAGCCTTTCAGCATTCATTTAAGCATAGCAAACTGTTTCAGCTCAAAGACCAGCATAGCATACCATTTCAGCAGATCATATTGCTTACATCTATAATTTGGCATAAAATTAATAATGCACCTCCTGGCATAAAATTTGACAATGTAATAGCAGTCAGTGGGCCTATGCATTCCAGCATATGCCATAGGATACCAACTTGGCAAACAGCTTGACATGGCATTAATTAAGGAACGTCCTGGATTGTTGTAGGACAAAAGGATACGTCTGTGAACTATTTTCACCAACGACTCCTTTGAGGCTATAATATATTCATGGCTGGCAGCCATCAATACATCCAATCCATGTCCTGCAATTTGCCTAATACGACACATCCTAATATGTCCATAATACAAGCAAATTGTCTGACGCATTCAGCATATGTGTGTCATTCCACAGCTTATTGCCTCTGACATACCCATACAGTACACATTTCTAAATGTGGCTCAACTTAGCTGTCTATAGCTATTCATAACTAGACTTATTCATATCTAGCCATAAATATCCATTTCTATTCTTTTGTATACACTGGAATCGGTTTACCTCTTGTTTGAACAATAATAATTGTGGATAGGTATGGCTAGCTATGGATAAGTGTAGCTTAGTTTAGCTTGGAAAGGTTATGGATAGATAGCTAAGGCTAGATTCTAAATGACGAGCCACTTTTAGAAATTGCACTGTATGTGTTGCATATCAACAAGCCCAAAGTAGGCTACACAGAAACTAGACCTGGTCGTTGCACCAACAGTGGAACCCATTAAAGTATCCAAATGTTGCTACACAGGCCATCAAAGAAATTAGTTGCACAAGAAACTAACATTTCCAGATTAACTACTGTTATACATTTACCTCAGTTCAGATGTATCAATTTTTTTTATTTCAAGGCAACTTAAAGCACCAAGAAAAAATCTTCTGGCCTTTAACAGAGGATTTGTAGTTGTTTAAAATATATTTGCAAACTCTAAAGATCATCCAATGGGTTTTCCCAAAGTTTTTATTAAAGTTATCTGACCTATGAAGCCTTGAAACATAATCACTATCCTTATCGACATTGGCATGTTTATGGGACATATGGCCCAATGTTTCTCCCTCAGTGCAGAAATTAAAATAGGAACGACAGAAAATGATGCAGATCGCTGAGCACTCACTGCATGTTAACCCCCCCCCCTCATTCAATTTGTAGATTTTTTTCAGCTTTTAAAGAATTAAAAAAAACTATTTGAGATCTTATTAAGGGTTCTATGTGAGTGGTTTGTAGCGAGTATATCATTTTGTCAAAGTAGGCTTTGTATGTATGTGAGTGGATGCTAGTTGTTTTTCTGCTCTGCTGTATTTGCCAGACCTCCTTGTCAGTTCAATGCAGCCACTCTTTGCAGACTATAATCTATTACCTCTGTCATTGCTCACTTAGAACTGTGTTCTGAGTAATAAGAATGGACAGTGGTACGTGACACTTACTCAGGCCCTATAAATTTTGATTTGTCCCTAAGGGTACACTATTTGCTCTTCTGTCGAAGAATAAAGACCTAAAAAACTAGTTATATGCTCCAGCACAAATTTTTTGCTGTTGGGAAACCTTCAAGTTTCATGAAAAGTAAAAGGTGCCCCTTGAGTTATCTTGTTCCTAATCATCCATAAATGCAATTCCGTGGAATGCATTTCAAAACAAAAAGTATTGTCCAAAAGGCTGTAGATTGGGGACATTCCACACTATTCCAGTATTAGGTTGACTGTATGACTACATGGCTGTGAGGCTATACATAGGCGTATTTCGCAGAGGGTCAGGGGGGGCTGCAGCCCGCCCTGGCATCAGGGCAAATGGCATATATCAGGGCAAATCTGAACCAATCACGGCAGATCCACTGCCTTGGTCACATTCGCGCCATTTTAAAATTTCAGGGTAAAATAGTCACAGCCCCCCCCCCCCGCAAGACAGCCGTCCCGTACGCCCATGAGGCTATACCAAGCATACGGTGCATAGGGCTTGCCTGGTTGAGCAGGAGTGTACACGTGCAGATAAACCATTTAAAAGGCAATCATTTAGCCACTTCAAATCAACGTCAATTCCAATTTGGCATACCAGAAAATAATAATATACTTATTGTCCATATTGATGTTATCTTTTAGGAAATACTGATGATCCCATAGATCACCAATGGGTAACATTGCGATAAACTGAAACAGCCTTGCTATGTCTTTTGGGCACTACTTGTATTCTTCACTTCCTCCAACCATTTTCGTCAGTCCCTTTTTGTAAGCTAAGCATGGAGGTCAGCCCTGGTGCCACAACCACTTTTGTCAAATTTCCCAGCCGTCGTAGTACCAAATAGTAGTATGCCATGAAGGTGGTAGCCATTCCCCAGCCAAGAAAGTTACCACATCTGGATTATCCTTGGTTGCCTGAGCTACTGTCTGCCTGTAGAGATTGCTTCACATAACTTACACAGTGCAATGTATGCTAGCCAACTCATGTTTTATTTGTTTAATATTCCTCATAACTATACTGACATTTTGTTTATATCCACAGTATACAATGGTTAGTGTAAACTGAGGCAAACCCAATCATCGTCGGTAGAAAATCTTTGTATAACAAAGATGAGACAAAGTTCTGATTCCTTTGGATTGTTTTGAGATATTGTTGGCACATAGAAGTAAAAAGGATTGACAATTTCCTTGGTTGTATCAAGTAAACGTTTCAAACAATCCTCAAACAAAAAATAAACGAGAAAAGAAAGACAGAGATTTCCACAAAATTTAATTTGACAAACTTTAATGAATGAACTTGTAAGACAACCCTGCAGTTGACAAGCGTGGGAGGCGGAAGTGTGCATCGTAGCACTTGAGTGTCCTTGTTTTTTTGTTTCTTGTCTGGTTGTGTTTACTCAAATTAATGAAATGTGATTTGTCTGACTTAAATTGAATTAAAATCATTTGGCCGGTAATTGGCAAAGCACTACGGAATGCCGAAACCTCAGCAAGTCTTCTTCCATTCCCAGAAAAGCTTCATTTCAATTTCCAAAAAAATCTTCAGCAGGGTTTTCTGTAATTTCTAGGAAAGCCCAACATCTGTGCTTCTTTAACGCATAATCAGGCCTTGATCCTTGTGTTTGTGTAACTTAGTTGAATTCCATCCAACCACAATCTTTAGGAATCAATTATCAAACCAATGTAAATAAATACTAACATGCCTGCAAGTATTTTCAGCAATGAAAAATCAAACCTTGCATAAGTCATATGCATTGCAGAAACGGACAAAATGTAAAAGTCTGGCAATCCAGGCAACAAGACTTCACAACTGGCATAGTCTCAAGCGACAGAGACATGTCTCATGAATCTGAAATTGGAGATGTCATCAAAGATACAATTAATGTTGAGATCCAATCGCAAGGGGGAATACAAATTATGGGATGCCATTTGGGGTTGATTGCATTGGACTGCTGCAGCCTGAGTGAATTTTTGTCTGGGTCTTCAGCTGGATGCTTTTCTTGGCTAGCATTTGTGACAATGTTTACACAAACAGCTCACTCTCTCTTGTTTGGTGCCTGCTTGGTGTAACTGACAACCACAAAGCTAGAATCTTCTATGACATTGAGAAGGACCCGGGGGATAATTATCTGTAGTGTTTTCGTTGCTCTAATTCAAAATCTTCAGTTCCAAACTGTTGAGCTGACTGTTGAAATAATATATATACACAAACATCGGAAGGATGATATTCACTGTTAGTAAAAATAATTTGAAGAATATTTTTTACACAAGGCTGTGGAAACGAAAAGGGCTTTTTCACATGTAGCCAGGAACTTTAAAAGATTCATTTAAAGACAACCGAATTTGAATTTTGAAATGGAAATATTTTACAAAATCCTTGTCTCTCTATGCTTTTCACTATTTCTGACCACTGGGAGGGGCGTCCATTAGATATCTTGGGAGTGGGGAGGATTGGAGTTTTTGAAAAATAAATCAGTGCCAAGAATCTAGGCAGTCTTGAAATAAATAATTTCTGGAGGGTGTGTTTCTTAACATGATGTTTTTTGATTAAGAGCAAATATTTCGGAACATCCCATGTTCAACATAATCACTTTAGCAAATAAATTAATCTCAAGAAAAATTCCAAGCAACCCTTGAATATCTTATGGTATCACTCATATAATTTTCAGTACGTACTGTAATGCTCGTTATAGAAGACTGAAATTATTTCGGAGTGGAGATCGATGGATGCTGCCGACAGAAAGGAACTTGAGGAAGATACTGAATTGTTTATTAGTAGAGCTAGGGCGGTGCTATTTTTATAATTGATTAACCATTTACCCTTCATAATAAATACCTATTTGATAGATTTTGCGGTATCCTCTGCCACATAATCTTGGACAAAAGATTAACTATTTTCACTAAGTTTGTATCAAATACTGAAGACTAAAATGCTGAACAACTCACAAGATTGACACCATTGTGTTGCCATTTTGTCCTGACCATTTTTGATAATGAATTATCCAAAATGTTTACACAGGATTTATTCGAAATTTGAAATAAATGAAAAAAACCAATAATCTATCATTCTTGATCATAATCGATAATTGGAAATTTAGCCAAAATCTGTAAATCAATTTGATTAAACGACATAAATAAGTTTGTTGGCAAATGACGTTACTTTGGATGACTGCTAAAATGATATTAAAATTTTGCTCAAGAAAATTTCATCTCTTCCCTCTGTTTATCCATTATCATGGAGGTGCAAGAACCCTGTCTAATGGTGTTAGGGCAGAGTGGCATCTAATTACATCCCCTATTGCTGTGCAAGGTTTTAAGGCTGTCAAGTCGATGTATCAAAATACAATGGCTAGGCGAGAGCTTCCCCAAGAACAGCACTTGGAGAAGACTTGTCCAAGAACAGCACAATACGTAGGAGATAGGTCTGCGGAAAATTATGGATGAATCCTCTTGCAGTTTCAAGAAGGAGCAATTTAACCCAAATTTAAATTCCGGCATTTTTATTGTAATGTGCACAAGGTGGTAAATAATTAGCTCGATTATGCTCTGATGTACAACAAAAACTTGATTAAAGCATGCTCTTGTCTGCATAGGCATACCTAAAAAATATATGTTTTCGATTTAAGATGTGCTCTTGTGGATTGGAAATGAAACAGTGTTTGTCGGTTGGTGACTGTCTTACCGCTATTAGAAAGGCAAGATTTGTGAGATGAATTTGGTATGTATTGGCTCTCGATATATCAAATATTACATACATAGCACTTTGTTATAGATTCAGATCTACTTTTGGAAGATTGAGCAGACAGAAGGTTATTTCTTAATCCAATTGTGGTCCCATCGTGTACAATGCTGAAATCAAGGAAAGACTGAATGAGGTTATATATACAGCAGGATCATAAAATGAAAGCAACAATTGATTGAAGTTAACTAGCAGGTTGCTCTTGCAGTTTCGCAGAATATAAATAAGGTGATAATAGAGACAAAAGAAGTCATGAAACGATAGATGTAGCCTTGGGGGCATTAGAGTAAATAAATAATGAATGAAACAAAGTATGAAAGTGGTCTGCGTGAAAATTGTGTCATCGTCTACATTGAAGAGAATATTAAAAGTAAGAGAGTCTGAAAAAGGGAAGATTCTATAAGGAGAAACGTCATATTGGTTATGTTATCAAGACATTGACTAACAGACCAAAACCAGAAGTGTGAAGGAAAAATTGTACTGTTGAAGTTCACAAGAGAGTATAATATAAGTTTCAGCTATTCCTATAGACTAGGATAATACCTAAAACAAATCTTGGAAAAGAAGGACATTTGAGGTGAAAAGGAATGTATGCATTGAACTTGAACGTTCAATGAGGTCTAATGTGCAACAAAACTATTTATTCTGAGATAATATTAATAGGGCAGTAAAACATTTACTTTTTCCACCGGAACGGTTTTTGTAAAAACACAAAAATCCTCAAGAAACAACTTAAAGAAAAAGGAGAGAGTTGGATGAAAAAGGGGTACTCGCAAGAAAAAGTATGGGGTTGATATTAGACCCACTGAAGTAAAGACTGGCCGATATTGACCAGTAAACCACATCTTCAAGGCCCCATAATTATTATACTGAACACTGCATGTCACCTTAGGTTAATGGAGTTTGTATATATGCCCATATGGGCATGGCCTTAGGTAATGATAACTGTTTTGATGGATGGTGGTGTGAAGGCGGATGATTGACAGCAACTAAGTATCCTCATATATATGATCTTCAAATTTTGGGTTATCTATTCAGGATAGTTAACCCTTTCAGCAAACCATTCAGCATAGCACACCCTTTCAGCGTACAGATTAGCATAGCATACCATTTTGGCATATATTGCTCATTTTCACCATTTGAAATATGTAATCATGGTGCTCACGTACATTTCACAAGAATAAACCATGCATTATATAACATCCGCTGGATCAATTAATTTCCTTACCATTATATACCATCATTGAAATAACAGACAGAAACAAGAACTAATGCCATTTGAGGTTTCCATTATTGGAGTTTTATTTCAGATATTAAGTTATTTATGAAGCAGTGCTAAAATCATACTAAGGTCTATCTGTGACTGTAATCAATTATTAATCAGCTGTTGTAGGATTTGGTATACATGCAGTTTGGCACAGCAGTTAGTATACATTCCAGCACATGCAATGTAGGTTACGATTCTTGGCAAGCCATTTGACAGAACATCAATTAAAGACGGCCTGGACAGCTTAAGGACATGTGGTTACACACCAAAGACTCCTGGTAGGCTATGATATTCATGGCTTGTAGCCACGATACCTCCAATAGGCCTACCATGTTCAGTGAAACGCCTAATGCAGGTCCTAATATGTCTATAATACAAGCAAATTGATTGACGCACGCAGCATACGTGCTCCATTCCAGAGCTCATTGCCTCCGACATAGCCAAATGTGTTATATATCAACAAGCCCAAAATACGAAGAACTGGACCTGGCCAGTGCACCAATGGTAAGGCCCTGCAAATTATCCTTTGAACTGATATTAATGTCATTAGGGCTATCAATAGATCTTACAAGATGCAAACAGCACAGAATAAGCATGATTTTCCTCCACTGATTGATGATGGATAGGAGAGTAACATTAGCCATAAACAATGGCTGGATGGATGATTGGGGCTCTACATCCTGTATTTATGCACTTGGTAGGCTATTTAGGACAAGAGGAGGATAGCCACGAACAAATCAAAATACTAAGTTTTGTAAAATGACCCAAACAAATCATAATAAATGGATTGTAATAATGTGAACAGTTATTTATGGCTATCGTAAAACAGAGATTTGAGAAACAGTAGTCCAAGCCAACAACCAACGTCCAACAAGAACACTATTATTCTACGCAAAGGGCTCATTGGAACCTAATCGTGCCATATCATACAATGTAAATGAATATATCTTATTGAAAAACAGTATAAACTACAAGACAGATACTACTTCAAGCCCAATTGTCTTTCAGTAAGGGAGGAAGTTTTGGGTAACGTTAAGGACAAATTCAAAAAATTACTAACGCTTAAATCAATCAGAGAAGCATCATGATAGAAAGTGAGCAACATTTTAAATCAAATACAAATTAGAGCACTGCCAGTATAACAGTGTACACAGCGTGAGCCCTTTGGCGCTGTAATACACTGTATGAATGTATGGTATGAGGCAAATTAATAGGTCTAGTCTGAATGACACAAGCAGAACAGAGCAGATCAAATCAGGCAGGCAGATGCTTTTGCACAGAACCATGAGCCAAATTAAGTGCCCCCAGGTACATTGATTGCCCTGCCTCTGTGACATTGACAAATGACCCTCTCAATGTGGTCCTTTGTCTGCAAAATGTTTGACTTAACGTTGATGTATGGTATCATCATACAGAGATACAGGGCCCTAGACTGGGCCTCTGGTGGACTTCCTGCAAACAAGCCTCAATTGCATTTCGGAAGATTGCTTTGTACTACAGTAGCTCTGCATTGAGAGACTCATCATGAAGACTTAGTGGCCTTTTCAGGGAGCTTCGTTTCTGTCTGGACTGAACTTGTAATGTTATGCTAGTTAAGTCAGCATCCACATAGAAGGGTTATCGCAGGAGATCATGCCGGTACATTGTGCCCAAATCAAGTTCTCCCAGACCACTGCTCTGTGTGGAGATCATGTTTTGCCAACAAAAGCCACTCAACGACTGTTCTTAACGTCCATAGAGGAGTCTCTCTACAGAAAGTAACCCTCCTTTGAGGAAAAGTGGGCTGTTTCATTCAGTTATAGTTAAATGAAGCATCTATCAACTAGTGCAGGTATCAAAGCCAAACTAGCGAAACTTGCATAATCCATGTGTCAATACATTAAGTCAGTTTCTTGAAATATGTACAAAGTTATACAACTACATTTGTGAGATCACAGTTTTGAGATGAAGCAAAGTGCAAAGAGGAAAAGCTCACAGATATAAAAATGCTATTAATGAAAAATAATTATCTTTGGCAGGAATTTGATTCAGTCCACAATCTCACAATAAGTTCATCAAGGCAACATTTAAACTTTCAAAAATGGTTTCAAAGCCTTCAAGTGTAATCCTAACTGAGATATTTCTTGCAACAGCAAATCCATATCCTCATGATAATCGCATGGCATTGCAGTTTGCAGTTTGCTCGATCTATGTGCAAATGACAGCGCAACACTTTTGCAGCTTGCAAGCCTCCTGACAGGGCCCTCGCAAATCCAATATAATATTGATGCAATTTTGATACTACCAAAGCTGCCAAGTATCATTAAAGATTTGGGTAAGCAAAATACAACAACTAAAAACTATTGCAGCAGCTACACACCAGCAACACAAGCGTAACTCAAATGCAAAAAAACGATAGTTCTTGAATTCTCATAGATTAATTCAAACTAAACAATTTGCAGGGTGCAGTATGAGATGTTCCAAGATAACTCAGATAAATGCAATATAATGATTTGGAGTAATTACACTGACAAACAGAATATTCAATATATCAGAAAATGATTATACACAATAAAGAGTAATACAACTTCTTCCAAAAATATTAGCAGGTTGATATCACTATAGCCAAGCATTGATGTATGTAATTATATAGACTTTTATTGACAATTATGTCTCAGCACCATCAAAAATCAGTAATGTGAAGGCCAGCTATAAATTATTTAGTATGGGAAACTTTATATATATAATTATAGTATAGCTGCTTATTTTTAGTCATTTGAAGTAGGAAACACAACGTTTTTTTGACAACGAAACATTCCATTAGTCTAAGAATAGACATTCCACAAATTCAAATAAAGACAAAGAAATTGTATGATTGATACAAGAATAACACTATACATTTTCAGCATTTTGAACATATGTCTGATTGAGAATGCCTTCCTGAAAAACAAAACAAAAACTAAAAAATTCAGCCACACCCTGTTGTATGTTACAGTTGCTACACTTATTTTTGGCATTCAAACTACAAAGTTAAAGTAACCATAAAGGCAAAGTATGTCAGCGCATGAACGAAAGGTAAATATAGATCTGTTCATTGCCATTTGCATGTACAGCCATGGCCGGATTTTCAATATTTGTGTTAAGTGTACTGTAATAATGATGGAAAAAACTTGGTTCAGTAACGACTGTATAATTCATGTTATCAAAGGATTTGCCTCAATTTGGGTTTCCAATTGGAATCACAATTTACAGGATTTCAAGTAGCCAAAATTATGATACTTCTCGTAACATGAAGCCATATATACAGAGCAATTGACACCATCAATTAGTCAGTATTTGCTGTTCTGTCTATATGACGTCAGTGAGACGTCACCTGATCACCAAGTGCCATCAAACCCCAGTGAAATACTGACATTCACACTGCTAAAAACATTGATATCATAGACATGAAGGACATCATAATATGCTAGAAGCAGCATGAACCGCAAATTTAGCATAGAGGGGAGCAATGTGCTTTGTCGCTGTCTTTGCTGACCCTGGTGGTGGGGCAGACCTCACTTTCCAAACAGGATTACCGGACCAGAAACAGAATTACCGCATCAGGAATAGAATTACCGGATCAGCATTGAACCAGTACAAGGGCAGTCCATACTAGTTGATAGCAAAATCTCTAAATTTTCCCAATGCAGTCATCGTGATGAGACAAATCAAGTGACAGTGGACATGTCTACAGCAAACACAATTTGGGCAATGTGAACTCTCTTTTTGAAAACAAACTCAAGTAGTCTGCTCTATCTAGTTTCTACTTTGTTACATGTTTTGTATATACACAGCAGGTTCAAAAAGCACTCCTATGAAATGCTTTGCATGTTTAACAGCTAGGTATAATAGAAACACTATAAAAAAGGAAAAGAAGAAAAAGATAAATTGGAACGGATTGGCTGTTCATATATTGACTATAGAAATAAATTCAATTCCATTTTCAGAAACTGGAGTAGAGGCTGGAAACTGAAAGCTTTTTACTGTCTCAAATTGCAGAGTTGCTGCACAGAATGATGAATTAAAAGAAAGTCTGAAAAGGCAAATATAAAAAAGGATGACAAAATGATGGGAACAATAGATTATAGTGGACTAGTGGGGTGGCGTTGTAGTTTCACAGCATATAAATAGGGTCTTAATAGAAACAAAGGAAGTAATGAAAAAGTAATTAATAGTGCCTTTGGGTGCATCAGTGTGAAATGAATACTACAACTTCTTTCAAATATCTTTGCAGGTTGACGTCATAATAGCCAAGCTGCCCAACCATTGATGTATGTGATTATATAGACTTTTATTGACAATATGTCTCAAGACCATCAAAGATCAGTAATATAAATGCCAGCTATAAATTATGTAGTACGGAAACTTTGTAAATTATAGCATAGCTGCTAATTTTTAGTCATGCAACATGGGAAACACAGTGTTGTTTTAACTACGAAACATTCCATTAGTCTAATAATACACATTCAACAAATTCAAACAGTCAACAATGAGCAAAAAAACGTGTGATTGATAAAGAAATAACAATATGCATTTTCAGCATTGTGCATAGATGTTTGTAGAGGATGCTTTCGTGAAAAAAAAAAATGGCCACACCCTACTGTATGTCACACTTATTTTTGGCATTCAAAATAAAATGTTTAACTAACCGTAAATGCAAAAGTATTATGTTGCTGCATGAACGAATGGTATATTATACAAATATGGACTGATTTCGAGGGCATTAGTCAAATCTATTTCCCTCGAGGGGGTGTAAGTGAAAACTATTTCACGAGGCTGAAGGCCGAGGGAAATAGTTTTCCTTACACACACGAGAGGGAAATAGTTTTCCTTACACACACGAGAGGGAAATAGATTACACTAATGCCCGAGATAGTCAGTCTATATTTGTTTTATTATACCGAATAGATAAGCAGACACAAACATTGCACTATTACTAATTTTGATGAGGTTTTTTTTGTTTTTTGGACTAATGCAGGGCAATTACTTTATTATAGTCTTTATTAATGCACTCATTTGAATTTATTTTTCCTGCACTACCGCAGGGAAAAATTGTGGAAAACAATATTGAAAAAAAAAAATTTTTTTTTTTTTGATTTCGGAAAAAAATGAATTTTGGAAAAAAAAAATGTTTAAATCACGGAAAAAAAATAATTTGGAAAAAAAAAATTTTTGGAGGGCAATAGTCCTGGTCAATATACTAAAATAATGACTGACATGTGACCAGCTCTCAGCCAATGACAGCTCAGCTTTCATGGTGGAGGTATAATAAAAAGACATGAAAGATACATGTATCATTATATGATAGAAGCAGCATGAACAGCAAATTTAGCATCGATGGGTCCCAGAGCAATGTACATTATCACTGTCTTCGCTGACCCTGGTGGTGGTGCAGACCACACTTCACAAATAGGATTACCAGACCAAAAACAGAATTACCTCACCAGAAACAGAATTACTGGATCAGAAAAAGAATTACCAGATCAGCATTGTGATCCAGTACAAGTGCAGTCCATACTAGTTGATAGTAGAATGCTCGGGATAAATCTCTAAATTTTCCCAAGGCAGTCATCGTAATGAGATAAATCGAGTGACTGTGGACAATATCATGTTTACAGCAAACACATTGTTTTTGAAAACAATCTCAAGTAAAAGTCTGCTCCATCTACTTTGTGGCATGTTTTGTATATACACGGTTGGTTCAAAAAGAATTTTTTTAGAATTTTAGAATTAGTTTATTTATATAGATGCATGAAGTACATACAATCACCTTTCAATAATACAATAAATCAGACATATTTTTTTAAAAAGAAACAAATGCACCAAAGGGTAAGTAGCCGAGTTACAAGTAACTATGAAAATTGCTACTCCCGTTAATAATAAGTGAAATAAATTATAAATTATAGATTATTAATTATAACTATATATTATAAGGTAGATTAATTTTGATTAGATGAAAATGAAAATGGTCATGGATATGGATTGTGAAGTGATTGTGACAAAGAATGAAATGATATTTAATAAGAATTGATCACATGTCGACAGTAATTTTTTGTAAAAGATTTAATCTTAATTCTTTCCTTAAGTTGCTCGTCCAAGTGTAACCACAAATGTGGTGACCTCCCTAGAAAACTTATATTGTATTTTTCTATAGTGTGTTGTGGAGCTCTTAAATAGTGTCTAGTCCGGGTATAGTATGTGTGGTGACTTAAATTAAATAAATTGCCTAATCTCACTGGTAAACTGCCATAGATATATCTGTGCGATATTTTTAATAATTCCAATTTCACCAAGTCTTCAATTTTAACAATTTTTAGTTTTTTGTAGAGTTCAGATAGTCTGGCACGTCTGCCTACATTACACATGATTCTGACGGCTTTATTTTGTTGAACTTGAATCTTCTTTAGATCTTTTGATTTAACCATTGACCCCCATGCACTAATTGCATAACACATATGACTTTGTATATTAGCATAATACACCAATTTCTGTAAGTTTTGTGGTAAAAAGGTCTTTGTCATATTCAAGCTATAGTTCCCTGCAGTCATTTTTATTAAAACTTGCTTGACCTGAAAATCCCAATCTAAAAACTCATCTATATGGACTCCTAGAAATTTAATGTGTTTTACTTTGTCTATAATATTTTCTCCTAATTTAAGCAACCCTTTGTAATTGAGCTCTTTTCTCTTTGGCCTGAATATCATATACTTCGTTTTGTCTATATTTAGCGTCAATGAGTTACTTCTAAACCATTTATTTAAGTTTTCAATGTCGTTGTTTACTTTTTTGTACAGGAACTTTAAGTTATTTCCTGAAGTATACACAGTTGTATCGTCTGCATATGTTATTGCCCTACATACTTTCAGACACTTTATTAAATCATTGGCCAGGATAATATAGATTAGTGGCCCTAGAACTGAACCTTGGGGGGCTCCATATCCTATACTATAAGGATCTGAAATGTGACTCTTAAATTTAACTCTAATCTGTCTATCTAATAAATAACTTCTAAACCATGCTAATGGAACACCCCTAATTCCATAAAATTCAAGTTTTTTAAACACCGTCTCGTGATTTAAACTATCAAAGGCTTTTGACATGTCTAAAAATAAGCATATCGTGTAATAATTCCTGTTAATGTTTTCGACAATATTACCAGTGAGATCTAAAATGGCGTCAGCAGTGCTTCTGTTTTTTCGAAACCCATATTGTCCCTCATAGAATACTTTGTGTTTTATAAGAAATTTAGTCACTCGAATATGTACAATTTTTTCCAAAATTTTTGATATTGTTGGTAGTAATGAAACTGGACGATAATTGATTACATCTGATTTACATTTTCCTTTATAAAGTGGTGTTACAATTGCTGTTTTCATATTATTCGGGAATGTTCCTTCCTGCAATGACTTGTTGAATATTATTTGCAGTGCTTTTATGATTCCAGGATATATTTTTTTCAAGATTCTATTTGAAATTTGATCAAAACCACTGCTATTTTTTGCTTTTAGCCTATTGATGATCTTTTCTATTTCATCAGTTGAAACAGGGTAGAAAAAACAGTTATAAGGAATTTTATTTCTCATATAAGACATTGGGTCATTTACGCTCCCTGTTTCTTTAATTTTATCTGATAACTTCTCACCAATTGCACTATAATGCTTTGCGAAGGCATTACTTACTCTTTCAACATCATTCACTTTTGCACCATCTACTGTTATTTCATCAGGTAGGACCTGTCTACTTTTAAGCTTCCCTGACAAAGTGTTCAATATTTCCCAAATCTTCTTGGTATTTTTTCTATGCTCCTGTATGAGATTGTCATAATACGCTATTTTAGCTTTTCGTCTAATTTTAGTGTACATATTTCGATAAATTTTGTAATTTTGAAATTCTGGACCATCCCTCGGTTTGTTAGCTACTTTATTGAACATATTCAAACACTTACGTGACGATTTTTTAAGACCTTTTGTAAACCATGGATTATAGGCTTTCTTTTGATTAATGTTTCTCAATCTTTCAGGAGCATAGAAATCCATTACCACTTTTATTTCGTTTATCAATAGTTCGCTACTTTCATTTACATCAAGTGCATCAAGTATATTCCAGTTTCTATTACAAAGGCTCGCATTCATATTTCTTAAAACATCATCACTAATTTTTCTAGTAGAAATAATGGGAATTTTTTTGTTGGTCAATAGATTCCCATTTATACATGACAAACACAGATAATGATCGGAGATATCACTTTTAACAATAAAAGATTTTACATTCTGGAAAAGGTTAGAATCAACATAAATATTGTCTATAAGAGTAGCAGTATTGTGGGTTACTCTGGTAGGCTTGTATATAGTCGGCAATATTCCATTAGCTAAATTAAGATCAAAAAATCTCATTGTATTAGCATGGATGTTGATTTTCAAAAAGTCAAGGTTCTGATCAGTACCAACTACTAAACTCTTTTTTTCTAATTTAATTTTAGACACTATGTCTCCATATGTTTCAATAAAATCTTGTTCATTTGTACCAGGCACCCTATATACTTCTCCAATGACAATATTAGGTCTTTTCTTCTGGGGTATTTCAATAAAGAGAGATTCAAATTTTCCCTCAGTAAATACACTTATATCAGGTCTTTCCACATAATTTATACCCAGCTTGACTAATATCGAGACTCCACCTCTTTGTATGTTTTTTCTGTATGCATTACTCATAGTATAACTTCGGAAATTATATTTTTTGTGGTTTTTCTCTGACAAGAATGTTTCGCATAACATTATTACATCGGGCGATAGATTCCTCTCTTCCAACACCTCTAGCAATTCCACAAAATCATCAAACTTACTAGGTACACTATGGATATTGAAATGTGCAACGGTAAATGAATTGTTGTTTTCATAAACTACATTGTCGTCAATGTTCAGATAATTGCAATCAGACAATAGAACATTGTCATAATCAATAAGATCCAATAGATTATCATCCATTGTTAAGAGGAAACATTCTATAACAGCCTAGATCCATATTCAGTATATCCAAGCATGAGATGACATATTGGCGAACAGCATGCGTATGATGAACAGAAAACATAATGAAGGACATTGACCTGGTGGACAAGGCCAATGTTTGTTGTTATGGGGAAACACAACATCATATAAATACTCATCCAATATAAAACAAACATTACATAATTAGATCACCTAGTTTGAATTTTGCAACAACATGCTAACATCCAACAAATGTGGATTATGATCAGCTGTGACCTAGTCAAGATCATTGTGTACAATACATGATGCGATCCTATGAAATTACTGCACAGTAATATACATCTATACAAAAAACCCGTTAAGTATTAAATTCACATATTTACATAATATATTTACATGTTGATAACAAATCACATTGTCACCAATAAATATCAAAAGTGGGTTTAAATTATGAATTCACCACCCAAGTGTACAACAAAATGATATGACATGATTTGTGTGAGGGATGTGAGTGAGAACCCTGCAGGACCAGAACCGTAACCAGGTCCCAACTCACACCCCTCAGCACCATATGCAATCTGTGCGACAAGTCAGACCCTGCAGGATCAGAACCGTAACCAGGCCTGAAATGTCCAACAGAATCTACACATTTAGTGTCATAGTATATAAAATATATGTCATTTTACAACATATTTCAATTGTACGCATACAGCTTATAATTTCATATTCATATGCAATTGCGTATATCTCATTGTAATATCTCAATACATTCATATACATTGTATTTTCATATAACATATATATTATAACATATAATTTAGAACAAAATTTTATCATTATCAATGATGACAATTGTTTGTACTTATCAAATGTGTCATATCACAAATCACATCATCATACCACTGTATATCACGAATATCATTCCATATCATATATATATATCTTTTCAAATGTCCCAATATTCCATACATGTATATTTCATGGCATAATGTAATCTTACAACCATATATATCATTATCAGAATAAATCTCCATATTTCATGGCATAACATATCAATTACCCCAAACTTATATAATAATCACTTCCTAATGATGGTAGATTTTTATCACATATAAGATTCCATACCATACAGCTCATACAGCTCAGCTCATACAGCTCATCATTACTCGATCATATATCATTATGATGATTTCATGTCACTTTGTTCAAATGTCCCAATGTTCATATAATTTCATATTCCATGTGTCCAGTATAACCACATATATATTACATTCAGAATAAATTCCATAGTTCATGTTATAACATGTTATTGACAACACTTGTACCATTATCAGCAGTGATTCAGCACCTGACGAGGACAAATTTATATAACATTTCTAATGTAATATCATATTTGACATCATCATTCCATAAATATCTAATGTCATATCATATTTGATATCATCATTATTATGATAATTTCAAATATCTCGGTTTCTCATGTTGTTTCATATTTTATGTATATCATGGCATAATATATCAATATAACGTTATACATCATAATCAGATCGAATTTCCATATTTCACAACATATTCTTTACCAAAAACTTATATCATTTCACCTCCTGACGATAACAGTTCAAATTTCATATCGTGTAACCCATCATTATGCCATCATATATCATTTCTAGTCCTTTTGTTCAAATGTCCCAATGTTCATCCATATTATTTCATATTTCAATCAGAATAATTGTCCATATTTCATGTTATAACATATTATTGACAAGATTTTTTATAACATTAAATTTCATATCACATAGTTCATCATATATATCATTTCATGTCATGTTTTTTTGGGTTTTTTTCAAATGACCCATTGTTCATATAGTTGAATATCATGGTATAATATAATCTTACAAAAATATATATCATAATATATTTCCATGTTTCATATCATTACATAAACTTATAGTATTATGACTTCCTGACGATGACAGATCTTTATATCATATCAGATTTCATATTACAGTAGGATTGTACATCACAATAAAACCATTTTATATATTTCAATATAATCTTTTGCGCTTATCATAAATAAGTAATTATGCTAATAGTGTTAGAATTATATGATTAACACATTTCAGATTTCTTTACAAATTACTCGATTATACAATTAACCACCTTTATATTTAATAGCTTTTTCTATTAGTTTATACATGTATATATATACCACTTTTGTGTATTTCTGCATTTTGTACCGGTCTTCACTTATACATATTAATCTCTTCGTATACTAAATGTAAACCATTTAAAAGCTTTAATTAAGTATTTATTATGTTATGCATTTCATCATATGTTAAGTTCATCGTATACATATAGGCACATGAGTGAATTTTGACTTATAACAGTCATATATCAAACATTATCGTCCATGGACAGTCACTGTCTTGATACACTATCTTCTGGTTTGCTGAGTTCACTGATTATTCACTTAATAGTATTTCGCGGACCTTCATCAGGGCTTTTCCGAGTGCATTGTTGCCAGTTTGCGCATTTTTGTTGAGAATGTTACTATTACCAAGTGACATTCCTACACCCCAGAACGGATCAGTTGATGCCTCTATGAGTTGTTTTCCCTGTGTTCGCAACAGGATTTGTTTAATATCTTCATTTTGTTGGAACTTCGCAATACAAGCACGGAATGCTACTTCTTCTGCATCACGTTCCCATTTCTGTCGGATGAAGTTTCTCACCACGCTTCCCTCCTTCTTCATCTCGTAAGGATTTACTGCTTTCATTATTCTGTTGTAGCTCATTTCATCTTGGAATATCTTGGCCTTCTCAGCTTGTATAAACTGCTCTGCACACAAATATCTTACACCATCTTTCACAAAAGGCACTCCTACGAAATGCTTTGCATGCTAAACAGCCACTTACTTTCGAAACACTATCAAAAAAACGCAAAAGAAGATAAAGATAAATTTGGCATGGATTGGCTGTTGATACATTGAATATATAAATAGATCCAATTCCATTTTCAGAAACTGGAGTAGATGCTGGCAACTGAAAGCTTTTTACTGTCTCAAATTGCACAGTGGCTGTACAGAATGAGGAATTAAAAGTAAGTCTGAAAAAGGCAAATATAAAAGAGGATGACAAAATGAAGGAAACAACGGATTATAGTCGCCGGGTGGGTTGGTGTTGAAATTTCACATCATATAGGTAAGTGTATACTAGAAACAAAGGAAGCAATGACAAAGTGATGAATGAAGCCTTGGAGGGCATCAGTGCTAATAAATAATGAATAAAACAAAGGATTAAATGTAGACTGTAAAAAAGTGTGTAATCATCAACATTGCAGACTAAGAAAAAGAAATGAGATTGCAAAAAAAGAGAGGGAGACAATTCAGACATGGGGTAATTAAGAATTTACCTATGGTAAATTCTATTTGTTTTTGCTATTCTTATTATTAAGAATTTACCTATGGTAAATTCTATTTGTTTTTGCTATTCTTATTATTATAATCCCCCGCCGCGAGCGGGGGATTATATTGATATTGTTCGTTTTATTATTATTATTATTATGAATTCCCCGTAGGGGAATTCATCTTGTTATTGCTGATTTTGTTATTATTATTATTATTATTATTATTATTTTTCTACGGCCCTCAAAAAAAAATTTTGAAATGCAGATTATGAGAACAGTGATCAAATTAAAGCAAAATGGACAGAACCTCCTTACAGATTGACAGAAACACTATTACCAGAGGTAATTACATGGTGAAATTACTGCTCAGTGAAGCGTAATTCCATAAATAAAAATTTATATTGTATTCACCGTTTCTCAGTAACTAAGACAGATAAAGACATGGGATTTTTTTTCAAAATAACTCAGACACTTATCCAGTGCAGAAAGGAGCCTAAAGGAATTCCGTTGAAGAAATTCCAAGTTATGAATTTTTGTGCAAAACGGAATTCCCAAAAATGACATTCCAACCTCCAGAAAACATAGAAGGAATACTCAGATCAACCTGAATTTATATGTGCATGCAGCCATACCCTAGTCTAACAATCTCACCAAATTTCGTTGTCATCGCGTAAGCGGTATCGGCGCTATGGCCGCACAAAAACTCATTTTTCAATCGCCGATATCTCGGTTGCTATTAAAGCTACAGAAAAATTAAAAACACCATCAGAAAGTTCAGTTTGTCCTCTTTCAGATGATATATAGCATTTTACTTTTTAAGGAAGTTTTTATATCTCGCGTAAGACATTGAAAATTTCATGTCTGTTTTTGGGCTCATCAAAACTTTTGGGCCCAAAAAAACTATGAAGGTCCTCATGGATGTTCCTGAATATTTTTTTAAAGGTACCCACTATGGGCCTGCATAATGTCTCCAAAGGAAAAATTTCTACTTCAAGCACTTTTCCCTTGAGAATTTTTTGAATTTCAAAATTGTAATGTAAATTTCTCAGCTTCTACTCATTCAAATTTCATGAAATTAACACCAAAAGATGCGTAAAATTATTACCTTCACTATCCTATGAGGGCATTCACTTATTACTAATAGCCAATTTTACACTTATCATTTTGTATATCCACATATAACTAATAAATTACACATTCAATTTAGTTGAAAGTCACATGGCATAATGCTAATTTTTCCCTCTATTTTTCCATTTAACCACAGCTCCATGACTCGTATGGTTTGCCTGCAACAACCCATTAGGGTTAGGGTTAGGCCTCAGTCAAAATGTATTGCAGTGAGGGTGGTAACATTGCTGACAACACACCTGGCTGCATGGTAAGCGCTATATGAGTCAGTATGTGCAAATCTACACTGCCAAGGACCAGATTACAACCAAAACTGGCTAGGGACTGGAATGGAAGGGAATGGAAGGGAAGGGCCTGGAAGGGCAGGGAATGGAAGGAAAGGGAATGTAAGAGCATGGAGTGGAAGCAAAGGGAATGGAAGGTCAGGGAATGGAAGGCAAGGAGAGGGGAGGGTAAATAGGGAGGGAATACGGGGGAGGGGAATTCATATCTTAAAATTGCTGTGCAATTTTAATTATTCTCTAGTTATTATTATTCTTATTATTATTATTATTCTTATTCAGCTCAGAAAAACTGCGATTACTTCAAAAGTATTACAGATACTGTTCTGCAAGTCAAGGGTAATATGCAACTCCATTGCGTGCTACTTCATACGAAATTTCATGATCAAATTTCATGATGCTTATAAGTTATGAGCAAAATATAAAAAAAATTTCCGGCGCAGGTTTCTGAGAAACTACGCATAACTGGGACCTGCTGATTTTTTCTAAGATACCTTGACAAAGTCTCCAGTGCAGAAAGGCGTCTCATGGAGATTTCATGAATACATTTCAAGATATGATTTTTTGAAAATTGGACATCCCGAAAATTGACTGAAATTTTTCTGAAAAACAGGGAAGGAATGCTTGTAGAAAGCTGAAAATGGGTATACTTACAGACCTACTCTAGTGTACCAACTTCACAAAGTTACGGACCGCTCGGACAAACGGTCTCGGAGCTACGGACGCACAAAAACTCAAACTTCAAGTGGCCATATCTCGGTCCCTATCGCAGCTACAGACTAGTTTCACATATCACAAGAAAGGTCTGTTTCTCAGCTTTCCAATGATGTATAGCATTATAGTGTCAGACGCGCGGCGTAGAATCGCGTCAGACATTGAAAATTTTATGTCATTTTTTGGGCCTATCAAAACGTTTTCCCTCAAAAAGTGCATGAAGAACTTCATGGATGTTCATGAATAATTTATGCGAGCTACCCAGGTTGGGCCTCCATATTGTGCCAATAGGAAATTTGCCTAAATCAAATACTTTTTCCTAGAGAATTTTTGTAATTTCAAAATTGAAACGTAAATTGCTCTGGTTATAATCGTTCAAATCTCATGAAATTAACACCAAAAAATGTGTTAAATTACGCCCTCTAGCAAGCTACAGGGATATCTTCCTCTTACCGTTAACCAATTTTACATATAACATTTTATATATTCAATTATAACTCATTCATTATTTATCAAAATTAATTAAAACTGATTCGTCATGTTCATAATTTTTTCCTCTATTTTTGTATGTAAGCACAGCTCCATAACTTGCATGGTTTGTCTACAATAACCCATTAGGGTTAGGGTTTCACCTACCATTCACTGGAAATGTATTGCTTTGAGGGTGGTACCGCTGGGCACCAAACACAGGTCTCCATGCCAAGCGATGTCTCATTTCAATATATCAGCCTCTTCAAGAATTCATCATGACGGCCATGAACTGGTTGAAGGGAGTAAGCAGGGCAAGGGAGACAGGGGGGGCGCGGGGGATTATCCGATATTGCCGTACGGCAATATCAGTTATACTAGTTATTCTTATTCTTCTTTTTTTTTCAAAATGGTCCTATGGCGATGAAAGTTGGTCAAAAGGTGAATCAGTCATTCAGTATTGTGAAAGTGGGTCATTTGATGTCATTTTCACAGTTGTCTTTTTCACAGAGGCGTTCAAAGTCGAAAATTTGTAAACTTTAAGGTTGAATAACTGAAAAAGTATTTGAGATAATGAGTCAAGAGAGAAAATCCTGTGATAAAAAGTTGTTTGAACGATTTGGTGAAACTGATATGACAGTTGGTCCAACGGGTAAAGGGCTTTGGATGCATGAGCACTTTTCAGTCTACGATCAGTTTCTCAAGTTATGTAATAGATAGGAACTTGGTGATTGTGGCAAAAGTTGGCCTGTATCTGGGGCCAATTCTGATTCAACAAATGGTTTGGATTGGTGCAATACTTTGTGAAATATGGCAATTTTTCAAAATCGAGGGTTCCAAATTCAGGTCAAATTGTAAAATCTCCATGAAGGAGTAGTCTGAGGTGATCAAAATGTATAATGAACTACCCTTAACTTTACCCAAAAAGACTATATTGACCAAAAAAGTGGAACCAAAGGTTATTTTTGAAGGTGATTTGAGTCATTAAAGTTTAAAAAGTTGAATTTTGCAAAAATTCTGAAAATTATGTTTTTTTCAACCAATCCTCTCAAAAGTCTGGTTTCTACAAGTCAATAATATGGTTATCAAAAGCCCCCAATGAAGAATATTTCATGTTCTCAACTCAATTTGTAAAAAAATTTGAAAAATGGTACTTCTCGACACTCCTGACATTTACCGTAAATGATTTTATTTGAGTGGGAAATATCATTCCTACAGCTTTCTTTAAATTAAATGACCCCCCTATATCACCTACTGGAATCACATGAGCACATTACTTTTGACCTTTGACCTTTTTATCAAGGTAAAATTTGAGGTCAAAGAGGAAATGAAAACAGGTTATTTTCACTGATTATTTTTTTTAACTGGGAAGGAACGTTCCAATTTTCTTGATTTTAACTGACAATGTGGATCAAATACTTGCTGTAAATTGTGTCAAATGGCAAGTCTCTAGCTGTAGTCAGCTTTAAGCAATAAAGGTCAAAAGGTCAGAAAAATGAAGAAATTGCCAGCAAAAAATTCATTTTCACATGATGCAGGTGAGACAATTTCACACTCCAATGCAGGCTGGCCGCATACATTAACCATATATGGAAAGCCGTTCTGGCCGTTTCAGGTGACGGGGCCAGTGTACGCTAAAGACTAATGTTTATATACATATTACAGTTAAAAATGACCAAGTGGAGTTGGGTACAGGAGTTGTAGTCAGGATCCTGAGCCAGGACCCTGAGTCAGGTCTGTGAGTCAGGACCCTAGGTCAGGACTCTGGGTCTTGTCTGTGAGTCAGGTCCCTGAGTCAGGACTCTGAGTCAGGACTCTGAGTCAGGACTCTGAGTCAGGGCTCTGAGTCAGGACTCGGAGTCTCGACTATGAGTCTCGACTATAAGTCTCGACTATGAGTCTCGACTATGAGTCTCGACTATGAGTCTCGACTATGAGTCTCGACTATGAGTCAGGCCGCTGAGTCAGGCCTCGGAGTCAGGACTCGGAGTCAGGAATCTGAGTCAGGACTCTGAGACAGGCATCTGAGTAAGGCCTCTGAGTCAGGACTTTGAGTCAGGTCCCTGAGTCAGGACTCTAAGTCAAGTCTGTTAGTCAGGTCTCTGAGTCAGGTCTGTGAGTCAGGTCCCTGAGTCAGTACCCTAGGGCATGACTCTGAGTCTGGAATCTGTGTCAGGACTCAGAGTCAGGACTCTGAGTCTCGACTATGAGTCTCGACTATGAGTCTTGACTATGAGTCTCGACTGTGAGTCTTGACTATGAGTCTCGCTTATGAGTCTCCACTATGAGTCAGGCTGCTGAGTCAGGACACGTTGAGTCAGGACTCAGAGTCAGGACTCGGGTTCTGGACTCGGAGTCAAGACTCTGAGTCAGAACTCGGGGTCAGGACTCTAAGGCAGGACTCGGAGTCAGGAATCTGAGTCAGGACTCGTCTTGACTATGAGTCTCGACTGTGAGTCTTGACTATGAGTCTCGCCTATGAGTCTCCACTATGAGTCAGGCCGCTGAGTCAGGACTCGGTGTCAGGACTCGGGGTCTGGACTCGGAGTCAAGACTCTGAGTCAGAACTCGGGGTCAGGACTCAAAGGCAGGACTCGGAGTCATGAATCTGAGTCAGGACTTGGAGTCATTCCTCGGAGTCAGGACTCGGAGTCTGGCCTCAGAGTCAGGAATCTGAGTCAGGACTCTGAGTCAGGTCTCTAAGTCAAGACTCTGAGTCAGGACTCTGAGTCAGGACTGAGTCAGGACTCTGAGTCAGGACTTTGAGTCAGGACTCTGAGTCACGTCTCTGAGTCAGACCTCTGAGTCTGGACTCTGAGGTGAACGCGCTCACTCCTGACAGCTAAAAATCATGTAAAACATTGATGAAGGTAGTGAAAATGTGAACCAGTCCCGTGGAATATTATCATTTCCATGTGTCCTTGAGTCCTTCAGTTTGGTCTGTCTGTCTGACCGTCGGTCCGTCAATTTGTCTGTATTTCCATGTGTCCTTGAGTCCTTCAGTTTGGTCTGTCTGTCTGACCGTCGGTCCGTCAATTTGTCTGTCCATTTACAGGCAAAGTTTAGTTAAATGTAAAGGTAAATTCTTTGTAATTGTCCGTGATGACAATTACCGTTTTCTCTAGTTAAGAATTTACCTATGGTAAATTCTATTTGTTTTTGCTATTATTATTATTCTTATTATTATTATTATTCTTTTTTGTTTCAAAATGGTCCTACGGCAATGAAAGTTGGTCAGAAGGTCAATCAGTCATACAGTATTGTGAAAGTGGATCATTTGATGTCATTTTCACAGTTGTCTTTTTCACAGAGGCGTTCAAAGTCGAAAATTTGTAAACTTTAAGGTTGAATAACTGAAAAAGTATTTGAGATAATGAGTCAAGAGTGAAAATCCTGTGATAAAAAGTTGTTTTGAACGATTTGGTGAAACTGATATGACAGTTGGTCCAACGGGTAAAGGGCTTTGGATGCATGAGCACTTTTCAGTCTACGATCAGTTTCTCAAGTTATGTAATAGATAGGAACTTGGTGATTGTGGCAAAAGTTAGCCTGTGTCTGGGGCCAATGTTGATTCAACTAATGGTTTGGATTGGTGCAATACTTTGTGAAATATGGCAATTTTTCAAAATGAAGGGTTCCAAATTCAGGTCAAATTGTAAAATCTCCATGAAGGAGTAGTCTGAGGTGATCAAAATGTACAATGAACTACCCTTAACTTTACCCAAAAAGACTATATTGACCAAAAAAGTGGACCAAAAGGTTATATTTGAAGGTGATTTGAGTCATTAACGTTTAAAAAGTGTAATTTTGCAAAAATTCTGAAAATTATGTTTTTTTCAACCAATCCTCTCAAAAGTCTGCTGTCTACAAGTTAATAATATGGTTATCAAAAGCCCCCAATGAAGAATATTTCATGTCTTCAACTAAATTTGTAAAAAAATGTCAAAAATGGTACCTCTCGATACTCCTGGCATTTACCAAAAATGATTTTATTTGAGTGGGAAATATCACTCCTACAGCTTTCTTTAAATTAAATGACCCCCCTATATCACATCTGTCAATCACATGAGCGCATTACTTTTGAGCTTTGACCTTTTTATCAAGGTCAAATTTGAGGTCAAAGAGGAAATGAAAACAGGTTATTTTCACTGATTATTTTTTTTAACTGGGAAGGAACATTTCAATTTTCTTGCTTTTAACTGACAACGT
Organism: Platynereis dumerilii; assembly: GCA_026936325.1. Classification (NCBI taxonomy): domain Eukaryota; kingdom Metazoa; phylum Annelida; class Polychaeta; order Phyllodocida; family Nereididae; genus Platynereis; species Platynereis dumerilii. The sequence goes on along the minus strand of JAPTHN010000113.1, from coordinate 586,292 downwards.
GCACCAAATACTTGCAGTGAATTGTGACAAATGGCAAGTCTCTAGCTGCAGTCAGCTTTAAGCAATAAAGGTCAAAAGGTCAGAAAAATGAAGAAATGGTCAGCAAAAAATTCATTTTCACATGATGCAGGTGACACCATTTCACACTCCAAAGCAGGCTGGCCGCATATATTAGCATACATTAACCATATATGGAAAGCTGTTCTGGCTGTTACAGGTGACGGGGCCAGTGTACGCTACTGACTAATGTTTATATACATATTACAGTCTCAAATGACTGAGGGGAGTTGGGAACAGGAATCTGAGTCAGGAATCTGAATCAGGCCCCTGAGCCAGGACCCTGAGTCAGGTCTGTGAGTCAGGTCTGTGAGTCAGGTCTGTTAGTCAGGTCTGTTAGTCAGGTCTGTGAGACAGGACCCTGAGTCAGGTCTCTGAGTCAGGTCCCTGAGTCAGGACCCTAGGTCAGGACTCTGAGTCAGGACTCTGAGTCTCGACTATTAGTCTCGACTATGAGTCAGGCCGCTGAGTCAGGACTCGAAGTCAGGAATCTGAGTCAGGCCTCTCAGTCAGGACTTTGAGTCAGGACTCTGAGTCAGGACTCTGAGTCAGGACTCGGAGTCAGGACTCAGTCAGGTCTGTGAGTCAGGTCTGTGAGTTAGGACCCTGAGTCAGGGCTCTGAGTCAGGTCCCTGAGTCAGGACCCTAGGTCATGACTCTGAGTCAGGAATCTGAGTCAGGAATCTGAGTCAGGAATCTGAATCAGGACCCTGAGTCAGGACTCTGAGTCAGGACCCTGAGTCAGAACTCTGAGTCAAGACTCTGAGTCAGGACTCAGAGTCAGGATTCTGAGGCTCGACTATGCGTCTCGACTATGAGTCTCGACTATGAGTCTCGACTATGAGTCTCGACTATGAGTCTCGACTATGAGTCTCGACTATGAGTCAGGACTTGGAGGCAGGCCTTGAGGTCAGGCCTTGAGGTCAGGCCTCGGAGTCAGGCCTCGGAGTCAGGGCTCGGAGTCAGGCCTCGGAGGCAGGCCTCGGAGTCAGGCCTCGGAGTCAGGAATCTGAGTCAGGCCTCGGAGTCAGGAATCTGAGTCAGGACACGGAGTCTGGACTCGGAGTCAGGACTCTGAGTCAGGACTCTGAGTCAGGACTCTGAGTCAGGACTCTGAGTCAGGACGCTGTTTCAGGACTCTGAGTCAGGACTCTGAAATGAACGTTCTCACTCCTGACATGTAAAACATTGATGAAGGTAGTGAAAATGTGAACCAGTCCCGTCGAATATTATCATTTGTGTGTGTTCTTGTGTCCTTCAGTTTTGTCTGTCTGTCTGACCGTTGGTCTGGCCATTTGTCTGTCCATTTACAGGCAAACTTTAGTTGAAAGTAAAGGTAAATTCTTTGTAATTGTCCCTGATGACAATTACCGTTTTCTCTAGTTGTAATTTGTAATTGTAATTGAGTGTAATTAATTACATTTTTCTAAGTAATTGAATGTAATTTGTAATTGAGCTCAAAAAGTGAAAAGTAATTTGTAATTGCAGTAATTACATTGGGAAAGTAATTGAAATTTCAATTACATTTCAATTACATCTCAATTACTCAACATATCTGTCAATTTATTTCTAAAACATATCAAAAAGTACCTGACAGTCACGCATATTGGTTTTCTTTTGATTCTATCGCCAGACATTAATGGGTTTTGATATGCTGCAACAATAGACTATAAGATAATATTCTAACATTCAGATACAAGAGGAATATATCCACTTGTTGTGTCTTATCAATTCATAATATTATGCAATAGGGGTGTACTATACTTGATCTGATAACACACAATGCTGCAACAATGGGAGTACATATGCATGGATTAGAGAATGACAGTAGATAGGGGCACTCAGACAAGCTTAGGACCAAAAGAGGGCAAAGCAAAGAAAAAAGTTGGATAAGATGATGTTTTTCTACAGTCAATGCTCTGCTCATCTGTGATTTGAAAATCTAATTTCATGGAAAATTAATTATGTTATGATATTTAGACAAAGGCTGATGGTACAGGAACAGCAATCATGCATAACCAAACTTTGCGTGGCAGTGCACTGTCATGTAATCCATAAATATTTCTATTATGATGTCAACAAATCAAATCAAATTCAACCAAATAGTACCAATTAGAGAGGCCATTAATGACTTCTTCACTATTTCTTCTATGCATATCATCTTTGTACATGTGTAGTGAGTGAGTTTGTTTTACAGCCCATCAGCACCAACTTGGGCTATTTGAAGACTGTACATGCCTATAAACTTTAAATGCCAGGGATGATTTACCAACATGATATACAGCATTTTGAACTAGGAACTGTAACCCTACTAGGAATTTTAAACAGGTTCTGAGATACTTTTTTTTTGCCATGTAATTGTAAAGTAATTGGATGTAATTGAAATTACTTTTCAAAAGTAATTGTAATTGTAATTAATTACTTTCAATTTTTAGTGTAATTGCAATGTAATTGTAATTGAGCACATTGCAATGTAATTGTAATTGTAATTAATTACTTTTAAAGTAATTGACCCCATGTCTGGGAGACATCTGAAAGAAGACACCTTCCATGAAAAAAAGCAGCTTCTAGGTTTTACTATAAAGTCATAGACCACATGATAAAATTGAAACTGAAGTACCAATTGAAGTTCTGGAAAAAGGATTGGGTAAGTTTCAACCGAAGTTGTAGTCTAGGACAAGATGTAAAAAAAGAAAAATATCAATGGGAAAAGGAGATGAATGGCATTGAAGTTGAAACTCGAAAGTCAACTCAGGTCTAATGTGCAAGGAAACTAACTCATCTGACATAATAGAGCCCCAAACCAGTAAAGCATTTTCCTTTTTTATAAGCAAGGCTTTCATGGAAGATGAATACACTGATCTTATGACGAAAACAATAAGAAAGAACTGGATGGAAAAAGTATGAGGGTTTTTTAATAAAAATAAGACCATCCCTCTTTGTCAAACTTTGAAAACAAAAAACCTAAAAAGGTTAACACAAATTATACAAGGAAATAAACTGTAAAGAATCGAAAATATTCATCTTAGCCTTACAGAAGTAGGAACTTTTTATTCACCATAAAAAACCTTGACTTATATTCAAAAGGGAGCTGTAAATTTATGCATTGAGAAGGAGAAGAAAAAAGTGAAAAACTGATTGTTTGCAAGAACTGAAGGTTTGGTGTTAGAAGCTTTCTTCAGACAAGAGTTGGTACAAAAACAAGAAACAACGTTAAGAAAAAGGAAAGACATAATGAAAAAGGGGTGTGTGTGAGAAAAAGTATGGGGTTGATATAAGACCCTTGGCCCCTAAAGTAAAGCCAGGCTATTCATTCACTTCTCAGAGGGCAAAGGGTCACTGGCCAATATTGACTGGAAAACCACAGCTCCAAGGCCCCACATATTGACCCCTGCATGCAAACAATAGTTTAATGTAGTTCCGATATGCCCATATGTATTTTTATGTATTCATATTATGGTTATGGTCTAAGGTAATGATAACTGCTTGATGGATGGTGGTGTGTAGGCAGCTGATTGACAGAAGCTAAATATCATCTCGCATGTCATCAACAGCCAACTTTCAGCAAATTATTAGGTATATGGTTCAGCACAGCACACCTTTTGGCATACAAATTTGCGTACCCCTTCTGTTGGTATATGGTTTCACACACATGTAGCACTTGACTTAGGATATTAGATTCTCTTGGCATATTTCTTTCCTTACATTATGTATTCATATCATTGCAATATTGGACAATAACAAAACACTAGGTTTCATCATTGACTGTAATAAATATTGCACCATCTGGCATACAATTTGGCACTGTGACAGCAGTTAGTATACATTCCAACACATGTTATAGGATATCGACTTGGCAAAAAGCCTGACACAACATTAATGAAGGAAAGTACGTGAGAGCTGTAGGATCTGTGGGTATGTTTATGTCCCTGCATTTATAATTGCCTCTGACAAACTCATGTGTATTCCATATCAACAAGCCCACAGAGCACAGAAGGTGGACTCAGTACAACATTGATTTATCCATATCCCACTGCTGCTGTTCATGCCTTCAAACAAAACAGTACATTAATCTCAGTTCAGGTAATACTTTTTTTTTTTTTCGGCGTCATCAAGCACCAAAAAGATGCTTCGAATGCCCTTTAGCTGAGGATTTGTAGTTGTAAGAATATATCTGCCACACACTAAAGATTGTCAAATGGGGTTTTGTAAAGCTTTAGTTTAAAAATAAAAAGTAGTGTGTTCATCGTTCAAGGGGTGCATGACCCAACGCCTTCGCCCTCTCAGGCCAAAAATTAACATGGGCACAACAAGAAATGCTGTGGATCATTGAGCATTCACCAAACTCTCCCTCTCAGGCAATGTCTACAAGTTTTGAGATATCAGTTTGGAACATTGGGAAAATTTAGTGTTCTCTGTGTGTTGTTTGTAGCCATTATGTTACTTTTTAACCAAGGGGTTTGGGAGGATCTGAATGATTGCTGGTGTTTTTTTCAGCTGTACTATAGCTACAGGACATCTGAACCAGTCCGATGCTCCTCTTTTGGCAGGCTCTATCAGTCACCTCTCTTGTCGCTTGCCTCTGTGTTCTGAGTAATAAGAATGGACATTGGACGTGACACTCACTTCGAGTAAATTTTATTTGTTCCTAAGTGCAAACTGCAACTATTGGCTGTCCTGTCGATGAAGAGGGAAATAAAAAGCAGGTTTGGTCTCTAGTATAGATTTTTGGCCACAGGGAAACCTTCTGGTTTCACAGAAAGTGGAGAGCGCCCCTTGAGTTCTCTCCTGACTTGTCATCCCCTAATGCAATACTGTGGATTGGACTGGTAAACAAAAATGTCATACCATTCCAATATTGTACTACTAAATTGGGATACTCATATTACTCAAATAGGGACTTGCAGTTCTTTTGATGTTACAAATCTTATTGAATTAGAGTCCACATTGATATGCTTCATCCCAAACGTAGTAAGTATGAAAATCGAGTCAGAAAACCCTTTTCTGCAGATATCTTCAGATTTCAAATGCACTCTATTGAATGGATTTCAGTCGCATTTAATTTCCAGTGGATAATATTTAATTAGCTCTGTTTAACATATATACAAATAAAATGAGACGTAAAGTTGGTAATGGATCTTTCCATTAGAACATCTAGGTGCTAAAGTTAATATGACCAAATGTATTGCATGATCAAAAAATTATTCAATAAACACCTCAGCCAGTTCGTTCTCAGCCTTTTGAAATATCGGGGAAATGAGACAGGCTGAAGGTTTGTGAGTAATAGGCTAATTGATAAATAGCAAACAGATGTTGATGTCATTGATGATAGCCAAAGTGAAGCCCTCATGGATACAGTTTAATCACTGGGGAATATCAACTGTATGTTTAAGAAACAATAATGGTGAAAATCAATACTGAAAATTCTCAGAAGACTACGTTATGTACCTCTCCAATCATGTGCTGCCCAAGAATAGAAAGATAAATTCTAATGGAGCATAAGACGCAGACATGCTACAGCACTTTAGTATAACCAACTACATAGTATGAAGACAGCGAAGACTGAAACTGATGTCATTAGGGATATCAATACGTCTTGTGAGAGGTAACAGCACAGAATAAGCCAAATTGTCCATAAATGATTGATGACAAATAGAAAGTAGGGTGACAGTAATCACAAATAAACAAGTAGCAATGAGTCCAAAAAGAGAACATTTAGAGGCTGATGATATCATCCTGCAAATTAATAGGTCCCAATTGACCGAGATAAAAGAGAGTAAATTAGATCGCCACTTATATAAGTGAGGCAGTATTGTCTTGGCATCATAAATTTTTAGGAGAGAAATTGAGAAACAATTGAATAACAGAAGTGTAATAGCATAAAAATTACTGAAAACAAATAACAATGTGGTCAGTCCACACAGAGAGCACTTTGAAGCAGCACCGTAAGTTCCAGATGTTATCAGACTTATTAATAGATCTTTAAACTCAATTGTCTCAGAAAGGGGTTAAGTTGTGGTTATTGAGAAACATTAGTTGGAATGAAATCAGAGAAGCATCAATTAACACAGAGACCACTTTGAAGATATATGGTGCGGTATGATATCAGACAAATTGATAGGTCTAGGCTGAATGATACAAGCGAACAGAGCAAATTAAGCAAATCAGGATGGCAGATGCTTTTGCACATAACCATGAGCCAAATTAAGTGCCCCTGGGGACATTGATTGTCCTGCGTTTGTGACACTGACAAATGAGTCACTCAATGACACCCGACATCTGCAATATTTCTGACTTAAGTTGATGTACAGCAACATCATACAGCATTACATAGTCCCTGAGTGGCCTCTGACGGGCTGTCTAGACTATAAATAAGCCTCAATTACATTGCATAACATGCCTTTTTCACTTTTTTTCTACAGTAGCCTTGTGTCATAAGACCACTCTCCTGTGTTATGAAGTGATCTTCCGTGGGTAGGTAAATGCAATTTTACACAACCTTATGTTGTAGAAAGGCATTCACAAAACAGGGAGTCTCATAGTGCAGTCTTACAATGTAGGGACCATTGTAAATATTCCTTTGTCCAAAAAAATCTGACAAGTACTCTGTGTGGAGTTGGTATTCGGAGACTCTTTGCACAATGTAAACCACTTGACGACAGTTATTAACATGTGTTTCTGTTCTAATAAGAAGCCAATCTGTCACACTGCAGTCCTGTTGAAGACTACTTCTCTTTTCCAGTCCAACAAGAGTCTACATATATATTCCCCTTCATGGAGGGGCTGTTTTTCCGCTGAAAACCACTCGACGACTGTAAAGGGGCCTGTCTCCCTCTATTACAAAGACTGCCTCTCAATACTGCAGCCATTGTGTTGGAAAATGACCATTGAGAAACCACAGCAGCCCCACAAAAGAGCACTTCATCAGTATGACTCAGTGGTGATCTTAGATGTTACTGAGACCAATACAAAGGGCAAATAGACCTGTTTAGGTACACAACAGGAACAATACGAAAATGTCTTTCCTTTACGAATTTTATCTCATCATTAAAACTACATGCTGCTCATCAGTCAAACCAGTATTGCACCAATCACAGGTCAGTTTTACAATCCTGCTAACTTGTTATGTTAGATACTTTTAGATAGATACATAGATAGATAGCTACATTTTCATTTTCTGTTGCAGTTAAAACAAAGAACATTAACTGAAAGCTATTCAGCAACAAACATCAACAAGATACAGTAAAAAAAGGAGTATGCCAAGTTTTCTTTCTGGCTCGCCAAGTCGATTTCAAATCATCTACACTACAACCTAAAATAAAGTAAGGAAATTTTCTGTCAGAAGTCCTCTGTTTGCCTATTTTGCCCTCCTTTCTCCTCTCCACCCGAAATCTCCTTACAACTACCTTTGACGACTCCTCAACACAACATTATCCCTTGCTTAGAACTCCATTAAGAGAGCTAGCAATGTTAATACAATTAGAAAAGGGGCACATTATCAATGAAATCAAATAAAATGGGTATGATAGAGTTTGAATTTGAGTTGGGTTAAATTTCATGTAATTCTAAAAGCAGTGGCGTAACTGGGGGGTTTCGAACGGGGGGGCACCTGGGGGGGGTACGCGATTCTCTTGGGGGGGGGCAACCAGTATACTATTTGTATATTTTAGCCAGAGTCGGAAAGTTCATATGGGGGGCACCTGGGGGGCACAGGTCCAATATGGGGGGCATGTGCCCCCCCATAGGGACGCCACTCTCTAAAAGGTTGTTGAATGTTGGTAAAGGTAGGAAGCGATTTGGGGGAGCCAAAAGGTGTGAAAGGATACAGTAGTGGCTGATTATTCCTTCCTGCTTGAATAGTCGTAGTTCGTCTTGGGCTGTACTGTATGATGCTTTTATTGAAGGTCAGTTGTATACGTTTATATGCTACATGAACAGATTTGCCACTTAAATCATGAAAGCCAGCAAGGCACACAGTAAGATAGTAATCATCTACGGCTGAGGACAGAATTATTGCTGCCTTGTTAACATTGTCATTTTATGGCTGTAAGCAACACTGCGTTTAATATGGCCTCAGCTACAGGTAGATCTTACTGCACCAGTATCATCACTGTACATTACTTCAACCAATTTGTGCAAAACAAATCGTCTATTGGATGGCATAAGGAGCCAGACCGATTTTCTGACTTTTCAGGAGGGCAAATTTGGTGAAAAGTAAAGTTTGTGTTGAATATACCGCATGGATTTTTAAAAAAAAGAACACCAATTGGTTCACAAATGTAGTGGGCACTATTATGTATGCTTATACTTAAATTAACAATTTGCATTAACATAGATATTGTAATATAACCCCAAACAATTTTGTAGAGATCTGTGATTACGAATAACAAAAGGAGCCAAAGAAACTTGGATCACTGAGAACTAGGGGACCAGTTTCACACAGTTCACTGCATAGTACTTTGGATCCTTATGCCATAAGGGAACAATAGAATATGTGATGATTTCTTTTCTGTTACACAGACCTATATGACTTTGGATCACTTTATCAGAACATAAACATTGAAGTTACACAGACCTAAATGACTTTGGATCACTTTGTCAGAACATAAACATTGAAGTTTTATGGCACTTTTTGTTGTCTTATAAGGAGGCATCATACCTTGGATCATTTTCTGACACAGATTTATCATACATACTCACTTTTTCAGAATTAAAACGAGCCAAAGTAATTAATCTCCTCTCCCACTGCCTCAGAAAAGACAGTTCACTTCATGTTGATTAAATATTTAGTAATAATGACAAGAATTTGGATATCATATTGTCATCTATTGAGCCTGCAACTGCAAAACAGAATATCAATAGGTCATCTAAGGGGGCAACCATTTAATAATGAGGGGGGCTTGGATTTTCCTCGGCGGGAAATTTTTATTTCACGATGACGGCAGCAGTGGCTATTTATTATAAGCATGAGAAATCCACAAATATTCATTAAAAAAAAGCACCACCTTCTTGTGAAACACCCTGGCAGTAATTATTTATTTCAAGACTGCCCAAAAAGAATTTATTAATTTCATCAAAATTGAGCAAGAAATTATTTATTTAAAAAAACTCCAAGCCCCCCCTTGAGATTAAATAGTGGCCCCTCCAATAGCTTGTCCGCCATTTCCGTGGTTATTATAACCCAAGACTCTTCACATTTCAACCCTGCTAAATGGATACTTCAAGGGCTTCAAAAAAGTTGCCATGTAAGACATTGTAAGTACCAGTACCTTCAGTGGCTGGGATATGATATGCAGTTTCACTTTTTATTTTTCGATGATTAAAAAAATTACCTTGTTAATTTTGTTATTATAACAATGTAAAATAGTTATTTTCTTGTCATTATTATTTCAAACAATTTTCTTTTTGTATTTAAAAAAAAATTATTATAAGAATACCATGGGGCGTGAGTCTTGGGTCAGGTCAAAATTCAACCCCCCCCCCCCCCTCCTGCCCTTCTTTGACCTTTTGACCTGACCCAGGCCGCGGAGCAGAATAAGTAAAAATTAATATCAATAAAAAAAGTTCCCCATGATTGAAGTATGGAGAAAAATATCTGAAAACAATGAGAAAGCTCAAGAGCAAAATATAAAGCTCACAACAACAAAGGTAAATCTTAGCTTAGAAATGAAAAAGTAAGCCTTTAAAGAGATATCATAAAAAAAAACAACCTTGGGTTTTAATAGAAGGGCCTTAGCCAACCATGGTGAGGTAAGAAGGTCATTTTCATTTTAAAAAAATAGTCTCTAACTCTGACCTTTAATGGGGTGACCATTTAATATCCAATTAATTTATGGCGGGGATATTTCTTTACAAGTTGTTGCTTGATATACGAATGATTATTTGGGGATTTTGTGCACTTTAGATAAATTATTACTGCCAGAATTACCATGTAATAAATTTCCCGTTCAGGAAAACTCAAAGCCCTACATTATTAAATGGTCACCCCCTAAATAGAAGGGCATTGCTTTCACTATGTATGGAGTCACTTTCGGCCTTTCTCACTGCATAACCCTTTCAATAATTGAAAATAAAGAATAGATTAAATGGCCTGTCAAGTTTAGGGTGGCTCCATGTCCCCTGCAAATCTTATTTTAATATTTTTTGTTGTATTTTAACAATTACCATTATTTCAAACTGATATTTTTTGTACAATTAAAAAAGAATTTTATTATGTGAGTCACATATTTAGTTATCCCCAAGCAGACTAAGACAAAGAACTAGAGCAGCTGTGCAATATAAAAAATAAAATAAAATGGAGATAAAAAATTATTTAAGACCTTTACACAAAACTAGAAAAGCCAATTGGGCAAATGCACCCTTACATGGGCATATTAATAGGTCTATGGATATCTGTGCATGAGCATGCAATTAGGGAACTGTGGCAAAATTCAGAAAAAAAATATTTGACCAGAAAAATATTGGGAATATAGTCTTTTGTTTGAAAAAAAAAAAAATGTGGAAAAAAAAATTGGGTGGAAAAAATTAGGACGGAAAAATTTTGGGAAATAGGCCTACAAGTGTAAAAAAATGGCAAAAAAATTAATTTGAAAACATTTTTGGAGAAAAAAATAGTGAAATATTTTTTTGGAAAATAAGTACCCTTGGCCCCTAAGCATAACAATGTCAGATCACTGTGCGAATTTGGTAATGGTGGGTCACCCTGGGACTCACCCAGACACCTCGTGAGGGGGGACAAAACTACAAAAGTTTCCATTTATATTGTAAGATTATTTGAAACAGGCCAACCATTAAAAAGGGGTGCCAGTCAATTTCACCTTTTTTAAAGATCACCTTTCCTGAAATCACCTTTTGACAAAAAAAACTCTTTTTTTTTTTGCCAAAATCACCTTTTTTTCAACAATCACCTTTTCCTACCAAATCTCCTTTTATTTTTTTTATAGGCTTTTCAGTGTGATAATAATTGAAGTTTATGTTAGAAAAAAATTAATTAAATTATAAAAAAATTGAGCTAAGTCCATTGACCTGTTAAAAAACAATTAGTACAAAACTTTACAAGTTCTGGTCTATTAAAGTGGAAGAAAAAAATAAAAGGAAATTTTGGTATTAAAAAGGAGATTTTTGAAAAAAAGGTGATTTTGGTCAAAATAAAAAAAGTGAGATTATGGAAAAGGTGATTTTTGAAAAAAGTTATTATGACTGACATTCATGAAATATTGAAATACACAAAATATTATACTGAATGCAGATTGTTGCTTTGAAATGCAAATTTATGTAAAAAAATACATGAATGTGTTTCTATAAACGTTTTGATGAAGGTGTTGGCCAACAATACTTTAGGTACATCAATGAGATTCCAAGAGGTTTCACCATAGCAACCCATGATATGAGGGCATGTCTGAATTAGGGAAATCCTTAAATTTTATTGACCAATGTGTCGGAACTCCACATCATCAAGAATAAAGATCTCAATGAATTCTGCACTTTGGCTCCTTCTAACACTAAAATGCAGGATAACATGGCTCCTTGTTGTGTCAGACAATGATCCAAAATACTACAGATCACTTTAAGTTTTAAAAATGCAGTCTGAGTAACAATTCTACAAAGAGCCTCATTACTTAGGATCATTCTGTGACCACGAGCAGAGCAATAAACATGTGTCTTATGTATCACAGACAGAGCCATGTTACAATGGATCTTTATAACATGGTCATAAAAGGCATCAGCACTGCTCTGAGCTCTTCTAACATACGGAGCCAAAGTCTTTTGCATCTCTGTGTTGTGAACTGGGGAAGCAAAAACTGTTTCTTTGTTCATCTGAACATCATTTTGGCTTTTTTGTTGAATTGCCAATATTCACAACCAATAAGATGCATGAAAACATGACCACACAAACAAAATTTTAATTGTCTCATAATCTGTATGTCCTAAACTTTAAAATATACAAAAGTCATTTTTTGACCCAAAGTAACTTGGCTCCTTATGCCATCCACCCGACGAAATGGAATGATGATACAGGAAATATTTCTGAAATGACCGGGAATGGAGTTCTTCTGGAGTAAAATTCAGTAGCAATAGTCGAATCTGTAGTTATCTTCAAATGGCCATACTACTAAAAATATTTTTGATGTCAGGCTGTCTGCCAAATTCAAAAATAACGTGCAAGCACTTTAAGAGATGCTTGTAGATAGACTGGCTAGGACTGCCCATGATAGCATCTACCCCTTTGCCTGTCACCTGCAAAAGGGTATCTGGCATGTGAGACCTGCAGAGGGTAATTGTCATTGAGACCTGCTGGAGGGTATCTGGCCTATGACCTACTTTTGGTGATTGACCTTTGATCTGCAGAAACTCAGCCTGTTTGTTTTCTTTATTAATTTCTTCATCTCAGAAAGACACAAAAAGTTTTTCAACGCAAGATAAAATTCTATTGAGACTGTATGCAAAGTTTTAAGGACAGAGATGAAAGAGCATGACCAAGTCAGTTGTCATAAGTTTCAGAGCCTTCCTCCCACAATAGAGATGCCGCTTGCAAGCAAGCAAGCATCTCTAAAAAGTGATACCATAAAAGGCATGGATTGATGAAAGGGCCTAAAAATGAAAAACATCTGGGTAGAAATTGTGAACCTGCATGCTTGACTCTATTTTGTTTATGTGTAAATTATAGAAAAGAAATATATGGAAATGGGTCGTATGACTTCGTATTATCAACATTGAAACCATGTATGTGACTGGCTTGATATTATGAAAATGAGGTTTGCAGGATATAATACACCACCAGTCATCAATATGGAATACATTACATATTAGGACTGAGTAATAATAATTGTATATTTTGGGAGTTTGCTATCACATCCAATCCCTCTGCTTTTTTCGAAGATCTTTTACATTTAAGTTTGGCTCCCACAATTTCCATATTTCACCCTGCATTTGCAGTTCTTGCTTAAAGCAGAAAAAAGAGGCTTTAACAGTAACATGTCCCTCAAAATGGACATCATTGCTAAAAGTTATAACTGGGTTTGACTTTGATGTGCCCCAGTAGACATTGTCAATGATGTCATATTCTTAGAAAAGTGATGATGTTTATTTATCGAGACTGAAGAGTTAATATTAATGACACGTATATGTATGATTCAATGCATTTTTTTGCCTACAATAGCAGCTAATATCACAACACTTAATTGGAATTTCCAAATCAAAATCAATACAAGTGTATTGATCACTAATTACATTATCTAGTGTTTCCAATGGATTAATAGTGTTACACCACTGTTTTGTGTTACAACACGTTATGTCGATGCTCTAATTCATATCAACTAGGTTAACCATTGTTTTTGACAGATACATAGTTGTTTTTTTCAGGTGGAGCTATGTCACTCAGTATGCCAGTGCACATTTGATAGTCACTTGCATACATTTATAAGTGGTGTCACAGTACTGGTGCCATGCATAAGTTATAGCTCACACGTGTAATGGCCTATTTTGAAGCCATCTTGTACTCTTGTGAGTTGTGACATTGATTTACAGAGGCAGAATAATGTCAGTTGCGGTGGCGTTGCCATTTGAAGAGCTGCAGAAACCCTTGCAGCCTAGCATTTGAAGCATAACTGTGTAATGACCTATTTTAAGACAATCTTGTGGTCTCGTGACACAGATTAACAGAGGCAGAATGATGTCAGTTGTGGAGGTGTTGTCATTTAGGAGTTGAAGAAACTGTATTTACTGGCATAGAGATGATGAGGTATATCTTCTGCGACTGGATGGAATTTTGGGCAACGTTTTGAGTAGTGTTCCGGCAGCATTACCGAGTATAGTTGAGTAGCCCGAATACCAAGAGTGCTTTTGACGTTTTTTCCATAGTGTTGGATAAAATCCCTCTATTACATTTCGGCTAAATTCTGGTCCTGCATTTAGGCTGACAGACTTCAGAAGGTAAACTACAAAGGCTCATATGAGCGTTGTGTTGTTAGATTGAGGATCAAATTAACAATGTGGGGGGGGGGGGCTCTGGGAAGAGCTCAGGGGAAGCACAAGGTTAAGTGGACCTTGAATATGCATGATCCTTCTACTGGCTTAGTCCCGTTTGAAAGTTGTTGCCTCTGTTGGTGGTGTGTAGTTCATAAAATATTCAGAATTCTAGCACCCCCCTAAATAACTAAACCCCTTTTGTAGTTGCCCCAAGGCCAATAAATATTCCTCTTAGGTAAAACAGAGTGAAGTTTTAAAAATGCATTGTTCAAACTGATACAAAAGACCAGTGTAAAAGGGGACCTGCATGAACGAATAAATTTTGTGTTCTTTCAATTTTTATGCAAAAAAATGTAAGACATGATGAACTTACTTCACTTCAAAGTTGATTTCATAAAACCTATAAGGCCTATCTGTGACTAATTTTCACTACTCACAATATACAAAAGGTTGTTGCATTTGCAAGATATTGATCATATGAACAACCTGGACCAGAGTATTGAAATGACAACCTCAATTTAGCTACTGATTGAACAAAGTAATTTACATTACTAATTTGATTTTAAGAGTGTGTTTCATACTCCTGGCTGATACAAAATTCATCACAGTATAATGCTCTCAAAAGCTGACATTCTGCAACATCTTTGACTATGACATAATCAAAGTTTAATTTGGTTATGCAACTTCGATTTTTGACAACCCACTTTGGTAATATGCTCAGAGACAAAAGTGAGGTCTGGTATGCTATAGCTTTGCCTGTTGGATAATTAGTTAAACTTTGAAAAGGTGTCCACCAAGGCTCAGAACTATCAAAATACCTTAACTGGCACACTTTACCCATTTTGGGTTCTCTTCCAATTAGAATAACTTCTTGGTGTGCTAATTGAAGTTGAATTTCTGTTCCCATTCAATTGAAAAATAGTCAAATATTCTGAAGAGCATCACTGAAAAATTGGATTCAAGGCTACTGAGCTTGCAAGATTCTATGCTAGCTTACTGTCCATTTTCCCAAGAGAAGTTTGTCTCTCCAACTTGACATCCACAGGTTTAGATAAGAGTCTGATTCTGATCCCTGGTGAGTCTGTAAACATCCACTTATCTGCTATAAATCCTCCTTATCTGGTCTTAGAAGGAGGTCTGATCTGGTGACGTATGGTTCCTGTATCAGCTGAAAGAGCGTAGATATCCCTTGGTTGTAAATCATCAATACCAGGTAATTGCAGCGCAAACAGTCTCTCAACATGCTCAAATGTGTTGATCATATGTAAAGAGGAAAGATCATTCAACTCTAGATATTGCCAAAACTGTAGAGATATTTACAATCAGCAGATCATGGACAAAACATTGAATATGGCCAAATCCGCCGGTCTTCGATAAGAGGGATGAAAGTATCAAAAACAGAACACTTAAAATCTATAGGTCACCAATTAAAGAGAACAGGGGCGGACTGGCCTATGTGGTAGAGTGGCAGCTGCCACGGGCCCATCCACTCAGGGGGGCCCACCAAAGATGTCAAAAAAAATTAAAATTCCAAGAAAAAAGCCACGAAGCATAACCTGGTTATAAGGTAGCATTATGGAATGAAACTGAATTAAGTGACATGAACAAGAACCTCTTACTTTGGGGCCCATAGCCTAATAACAATTTACCAAATTAAATAGGTTGTGGTAATTCGCTCTTCACATTTGAACAACCTGAGGCAAAAATCTGCAAAATAAAAGAAAAAACCTTATGTTGCCAAATCTCTAAGTACTGCTAGTAGGGTATACTCGTAAATAGGCATGAAACAAAATGAAAAACTCTAAAATCTGTAGATCAGCATTAAAATAGTCTAAATAGAGCTAGAAGGAACAATAAAGTCGATTTAAAATGTGTAGAATAACGATGGAGTCTAGCTAGATGTTACATTCAAATGACAAATAGAATATGTGTCCCATGTACTTAGTGCACATGCTGATCAACTGCAAAATCCACTTAGGAAAAAGGAGTAGAACCTATGTTTTGTAATTACCTCTACCTATATTATCAGTAAATGGCTCCAAATTAGCAGGATGGAAGCAATTTTAAAATAGCTCCTATTTGGTCAAACTATGCAGCGCATTAATCCAAGGTGCGAAGAAATATAATAAATCTGAATATACCAAAATCTGTGGATCTTCAGTGCACATCCTTACCTCTGGGTCTTGTCAGGCTTTTCTTGAAAGACTGCTTTAAAAATCTTTCTCTCAATGCCTTGGCTATAATTAGCTTAGCTGCATCCTCAGTTAGCCCCTTCGGTGGAAAGGAATGAGAGGGAAAGACGTAACCTGAGCTCCATGTAATTTTGTATTGTTGAAAATAGATTTAATTGTTGATGGTTTCTGAGTTCTGAGGTTTCAAAGACTCAGAAATATTCTGTTGGCTTAAGGCAAACAGCGGCTGCTGTATGCAACTTGAGTAGCCCCCCAAGTGAAGGTCTCTCAACCCAGTCTTTTGAAGTGGCGTCCTTCTATAGTATCCTGGAGCGTGGGGGGCATCCTTCTCATATATGACAATGCAACATTTCTTTGATTCAGAGATATATCCTATTGACACAGTGGAAGCCGTGTGGCTTCATTATTTTTGAACTAGGCCTTATCTCATCAGCTGCTAAGGCCATTACACTTGGGGAGAAGGAGTAGAACCTATGTTTTGTAATTAATTCTACCTATATTCATCAGCAGATGACTCCAAATAAGCAGGATGGAAATAACAATAAAACAGCTCTTATTTGGTCAAACTACCAGCACATATATCCAAGCTGCGAAGAAAGATAACAAATCGATGGTGAAAGTGCAAAACCCCGTAAGTCAAAAAAAGCTGTTTTTCAGAAACTGAAAAAAACTGTCAAGTGTCTTTTTTTAAGGTAATGTTTATTAATAAGTGAGTTATGGTCAACTAGATACATAGAAAGTGACAACCTGTTCTCCAGTGAGTTAATGTAAAAAATTATGGTTAAATTATCATAAATCTGAATTACTCAATTTTCTGTGGACTTTAAAGGCACAAAACAATAATTTCCTTAAAATATTCATAAAAAATTAAAAAAAATTTGTCTCAGGCTGTAAATATTTGTGCTTTCATGCAATTTCAGTCAATTATACGCCTATAAATAGCCTAAAAATAGCCTAATTTGGCACCCATCCCTGGAGCCACGCTATGGCAACAGCTAAAACAAAACTAATTTTTAATATTGTTTTCTGAGGCCTCCAAAAACAATTATCTGCAGGGACAATTTTGAGATAGCCCTTTTTTTGGCTAAAAACAGGCAAAATGTGGTTTTCCCGCCAAAAATGACGCTGAAATTTTGGCGGGAAAACCAGTTTTTGGCTATTTTTAGCCCAATAAGGGGCTATCTGTAAATTGTCCCTCCACAAAATTGATTTTTTAGGCCTTAGAAAACAATATTAAAAATCAGTTTTGTTATAGCTGTTGCCATAGGGTGGCGCCAGGTGTAGGTGTCAAATATGGCTATTTATAGGCTATTTATAGGCCTATAATTCCCTTAAATGGCATGAAAACAAAAATATTTCCAGCATGAGACAAAAAATATTAATTTTCATGACCATTTTTAAGAAATAATCGTTCTGTGGCTTAAAACATCACAGAGAATTAAATAATTTGTAATTTTGGCAATTTTTGCCTTAATTTTTACATTAAGTCACTGGAGTTGCAGCAAACTTTTTATCAGAGGTCGTTTACCCCTTGCATTGATGTTACAATCAGATGTGATTGAAAATGTCGACTTACGAGGTTTTGCACTTTCACTTTCTACCCGTGCAAAACCTTGTAACTCGACCATTTATCACACTTTAAAGAAACTTGCAGCATTGAATATTCTTTCAATCTATGTATATACAGTGAAAATTATAATTTGCCTATGACAGATTGCAATAACAAATTTTATTGAGTGGCTACAATGGCAAGAATGAGGAAAATGACATTTTTTTCAAATTTTCGTGCTCTCTCTTTTCCAATAGCCTACATCACCAAAACAAATATAGGTAGGTAATGTTCTTTTAATCAGGAAACTTGCTAGGAGTCATAAAAAAGTAACACAGTAATTGTTTTTCAAACAAAGTTGAAATATCCCACAATATGTGCTTCAAAGTTCTGATTTGATTTACAAGGTTTTGCACTTTCACTTTTTGAAACATATCGACATACAAGGTTTGGTGAAATCATTCTGTTACCAGTGTGTTACAGCTTCCAAAAATAGCAAACTGGCAAGGTAATCAACTGACAACGTGTATTGGATATTAAAATAGTCATTCAACCAAAAATCTAAAAATGGCAAAATTTTGACATACGAGGTTTTTCACTTTCACCATCGAAATCTAAATATGCAAAATCTGTGGATCTTCGGCATGAGTCCATCCCTTCCTCTAGGTCTTGTTAGGCTTTGCTTGAGAGACTGCTTTATAAATCTTTCTCTCCATGCCTAGGCCATAATTAGCTCAGCTGCATCCTCAATTAGCCCCTTCGGAGGAAAGAAACGAGAGACAAAGATATAACCTGAGCTCCTTGTAATTTTGTATTATCCGACATCTGAAAGGAAGGATTTTCTGTAACGTTGAAAATAGATTTAATTGTTGATGGTTTCTGAGTTCTAAGATTCCAAAGGCTCAGGAATATTCTGTTGGCTTAAGGCAAATGGTGGCTGCTGTTTGCAACTTAAGAGAGATGCAATGCCCCAAAGGTAGAAGGGCTCTTAACCCAGTCTTTTGAAGTGACATTCTTTTATGAATGCTGGAACGTGGGCGGCATCCTTCTCATATATGACAATGTTACATTACTTTAATTTAGATCTTGACTCAGTGGATATTATATTCAGCTTTGGAAATACTTGTGCCTCGAGATCTGATCAACATTTGACCAAGTCTTACGAAAAAACTTTGGAAAGCCAGGGTTGTGCCAGAAGAAACCTCTTACAAAGATTTGACCCATACTTTTTCTTACAAATGAATTTGTTTCGCACAGTTGATTGTATGTGTATGTAAACGTAATTTATTATGGTCCCTAGAAGAAGCTATGAGCTTATCTGGCTTAAGTTAAAACAAGTCTGCTGAGAAAAATATAAATGCAAGATGTACAAAAAATAGGTGACATTAACAAAGAAATTTGAAAAAATATTATCTGGAAATTATATATTAAAAGTAAGATAATAATCAAATTACAAAATAGATTTAAAATTTAAAATGCCAGATAATAATAAAGCATACAAAAGAAGTCAATGTATTAACGGATTCTGTTAATAGGTACATCTCTTCTACTAAGTAGTTACAAAGAAAAAATATTTGGTTTAACCAACTTCACAGATTGATTACATATATATCATGTTATGATGGGTCCTCGTAGTATGATGTTTTCTAGAAATTTAATGAAGTCCTCTGTATTTTCTGTTGTAATTTCCTCATTCAATATATCTACTTAGTTTTTTAAATAATGTAGAGTATGCAAAGTGGTTTCTGTACTCCGATGCACATTGTGAATGTGCAGGAGAGCATTGTGTTTGAGTGTGAAAATTCTTTGCATTTATGACATCCCTTTTCAATATTTCATGCATGTGAAAGAATTTTACATAAAATAATTTATTTGAGTTGGACAAATATTTCCATATTTGTGAAGTCTCCCATTCAAAGTTCCATGAATGTATTCTGTTACAAATGTGTTGTATGTTTATTTCTGATTTTAAATTGCTTCGCAGAAGAGTTGTTGCATAAAGTCTGGCATATGTGCACTACACAATGAGAAGTTAGTTGGTTTCAGTTGGCAGATTGTTGTTAGTTACTGTTTTGCTGTCACAGTCTGGAAAACAGTGGTGACAACAGTGATTGTAAATAAATGTCTCTGAGCTATTTCACTGCTACTTGGAAAAAAAATGAGTCTGTAAAATGCAAAGAAACCATCAGCATATCAGGAGGATAGAAAAAGAAGCTGTTTGGGAAATTAGGATATGGAAACATAGTCTGCCTCTGTTTGCATTCACTATGACATTACTGCAGTATCATCTGTTTTAGCACAGAGGATTATATTTTTGATAAAGCTTTATAGTGGTTTCAGGGAAAAGTACTGATCCGACAAAATGCTTGAAGATGCTGAATTTGTACACATATATATTTCATTTCACGCTATTGATGATATCATAACCGAATGATAGCAGTACCATATCAATTAGAATTTCGTGTCAGTTTGTCAAACGACAAGTGTCAGATGGTATGTTTCTTAACGACACAGCACTGCTGTATCAGTTGGATTGTGTTCATGGTGTCTAATTTTCATTGAAGACACAATTGATGATTATTACGCCAGGCGATCACAATAAGATTCTACCAATTGGAAGAGTTTGATCGGACAATGAGCTTTGCTCAATCAACTGATAAAGGAGACGAAGTGATTTATTGCTTTAAATATGCAAAGAATAATTATTCAATTCTATAATAACAGTATTTTGAAAGATTACTCTAACAGAAGGGCTAATACAAAAGGTTTATAAAGCAAGTTCTTCGAAATTATATCATTCTGAAATTTGTTGTTGTTGGAAAACCCCACATCAAGTTGATGTTGAATTCCACTGTTGAATGCATTTGCAATGTACTTGCAATTTCATAGAATAATCTATACAATTTTTAATAGGAATTTACATTGCTTGCTGTAAATTATGCAAAAATTTCTCTTGGGAACCTGTGGCAATTTTTCACTTGATTTGTAACTTATTGGAAGCCGTGAATTTTAATATTTCTGTAATCAATCTTTCTCTTCTTCAAATGCTTAAGCATTAATCTTTCCATTAAAGACAGCATTTAAAAAAATGCATCAATAATCATTATCTTTAGCAGGAAATTTGGTCCTGTCCAAAATCTCACAAATCTTCTATCAAAGCAACATTGAAACTTTCAAAGCTATGAAGTGTTATCTTAACTGAGAAATTTTTTTCACAGTGAGTGCCTTTTTTTAATTACATGGCATTGCAGTTCGCAGTTTGCGCAATCTCAGTGCAAATGACAGCACAACACCTTCGCAGCTCCTTCGCAGCAGCTCGTAGGGCTCTCCCAATCCAATATGATATGGATGCAATTTTAATACAGTACAACCCAAAATAAAGCAAGAAAATTTTCTGTCCGAGAGTCGTTTGTTTACCTATTTTGCTCTCCTTTCTCCTCTCCACCCCACATCTCCTAACAACTTCCTTTGCTCCTCACCACGACTTTATCCCATTTTATGAACTCTCTAAAGGCTGCTGACAATGCAATTGCAATTAGCAAAGGGTCAAAATATCAAAGAAATCAAACACAATGGGGTGGATCAAGTTTGACTTGGTGCTGGCTTAATGTAAATTTCATGTGATTTTTAAAGGTAGTTTTAAGCAGGTAAATTTAGGTAGGGGTATGGAGGGAGCCAAAAGGTGTGAAAGTGTAAAGTAGTGACTAATTCTTCCTTCCTGCTGGGTAATCATACTTTATTTTGTGTTGTACTTTACCACAAATAACTGCCAAGTTTCATTAAAGATTAGTGCAGACAAAACCACAGCAGCTAAGTACTATTGCAGAAGCTACACGGCATCAATACAAATGCAATGCAAAAATTCAAGAATCACTTGATTGTTCTGGAATATTCAAAGATGACATCAAACAGAACAACGTGTAGTGCGTAGTTTGGAATTTTCTTCGATAATTTTAATAATTTAAAGTGATATCATGAAAGCAAAGAAACAGAACATTCAATACATGAGAAAAATGAATCCATCGATGCTATTTAATATCATTATAGTCCAGCATTTATGTGTACAGTTATACAAATTTTTATGGACAGTTATGTATTAGACCATCAGAAATCAGAATTGTGAAGAAAGAGACAAAAAATGGTATGATTAATATAGAAATAGCACTATATGTTTTCAGGATCGTGCATCAATGTTTGTATTCGATGATTCTTGAAACAAAAGCGAAAAGAAAAAACTCAGCCACACCCTGTTGTAATAGTGTTGTATGCTAGTCATTTTTGGCATTCAAACGACAGTGTTATAGTCCTTGTCATACTTACGTGGAATCTCAAGTTCTTTTCTATGCTGTAGAACTGTGATGTCAGAGATGACTCTATTCTAGCATTGCAATATATGTAAATTAACTACAAGCTGTGATGTCATTTTAAACTGGGTCAGATTCCCCAGCTTCTAACCAATGCGAATCAACCAAACTGAGCATCACACTTTCAACTCAGTGTCAGAGTGAAAATTGGGTCTGGGAAAACCCATGCAAGTTTGACATCACAGCCTCTCAGCCAATGCGCTGCCAGAACAAATATACATAATATAAGCCATGTTTTTACAAACAAATTGTCAAAGCCTTCTGTTCATATCAACTTCCATCAAAGTTTAAAGTTGTAAATTAGCAAGTTTGTAGATTAATCAAACAACTCTGTGGGGATTGTAACAGTTGTCTACTGTGAATGCTCACAAAGCTGCCATTTGGTAGGATTAGACTGGTGATTGCTGTGATAAATCATTGGGATCACAAATGTAATGCTTTCTTCAATATATCAATGTTTGAACTGTGATGCATAGTTTACTGTCAGCCCATTGGCTATCAAGCTGTGATGACGTAGTTGTAGGGGCTATCCCTGATAAAACTCTTACTCTGACACTGTGTTGAAACTGTGACGCTCACTTCAGGAGGATCAACATTGGCTAGAAGCTGGGGAATCTGACATCACAGTTCAACAGCATAGGAAAAAAATTGAGATTCCACTAATATGACAAGGACTGTAAAGTAACCATAAATGCAAAGTACTATGGCGTTTGAACAAAAGATTTATAATCCTTCATTGCCATTTCAATTTCCAGCCATGGCCAAGCTATCAATACACTTTATTCAGTGTATTATAATAATATAGGAAAAAATGGAAAAAAGGTATGAGCCATAGTACAAAGTGATGAATTAAAAGACAGACTAAAGTAGGCTATATATAGTACAGGATGGCAAAATGAAGGGAACAATAGATTAAAGCCACTTAACGGGTTGGCATTGCAGTTTTGCAGCATATAAATAAGGTGGCAAAAGAGACAAATAAGCAATGAAAACAGTGATGAATGCAGCCAGGGGGCCATCAGAGTGAATAAATAATGAAAGAAACAAAGAATTGAAGTGGACAGCAGGAAAATGTGTCATCAGCTACATTGCAGAGAAAGCAAAAGAAACAAGATTATAATAACAATATGGAGATGCCTGAAAAGGGCAAGATCCCATAAAAAAGAAAAAGCCTTCAGTTTTT
The DNA here is from genome assembly GCA_026936325.1 of Platynereis dumerilii. Taxonomy (NCBI): domain Eukaryota; kingdom Metazoa; phylum Annelida; class Polychaeta; order Phyllodocida; family Nereididae; genus Platynereis; species Platynereis dumerilii. The sequence continues at coordinate 562,979 of JAPTHN010000113.1, read as the reverse complement.
TATGTCAAACCATCAACTGCTAACAAAATCGAAAGTCTAAAGGAAAAACTGGAGGGTTGAAGTTCTGAAAAAGTATCGGATGAGTATCAGCTCATCCTTTAGTCTGGGACAAGACCTCAAAGAAGACTGAAGGAAGAAAGAAAAAAACTTTTTAGGAGAAAAAGGAGATGTATGGCATTGAACTTGAAAATCTGCTGGGGTCTAGTGTGTAACCTTCAGCTATTTCTTCTGGGCTTATAGAGCCATTGACCAGTATAGCATTTACCTTATTTTTACAGGAAATATTTTTTATAAGGGAGCAATGCATCACTGCAATGCATTGATCTTGTGATAAAAACAAGTAGAAGACAGAGTAGGGTGTTAAGACGGGACAAAACAGAAAATATATATTGTGAAAAAATTAACTTTTTTTTCACACTGTAAGAACTCAAAACTTAATTACCTTGACGCAAAATATAAATTTCTAAAAGACAAAACATGTAAAGAATAGGTAACATTTGTCTTAGTCGTATGGAATAAGAAAGGTTTTTTTTGACAATGAAAAAAGTTGACATGTATGCAAAAAGGAGCTGGATATTTATGCGATGGGAAAGCAGAAGAAGAAAAAAAGTGAAAAATCGATAGTTTGTCAGAACCCAAGGTTTGGTGTTAAAAGCTTTCTTCAGACAAGAGTTGTTATAAAAAACCTCCAGAAACAACATTAAGAAAAAGGAGAGACTTGTCTGAAAAGGGGGAGCTTGTGAGAAAAAGTATGGGGTTGATATAAGACCCTTGGCTCCTAAAGTAGCAGAAGGTCACTAGCCAATATTGACCACAGCTCCAAGGTCCCATATATAAACCCCTGCATGCAACCTTAGGTTAATGGAGTTTCTATAAGCCCATATGTATTTGCATGTATTCATATTATGGTCATGGCCTAAGGCAATGATGACTGCTTTGATGGATGGTGGTGTGTAGGAGGATGATTGACAGAACGTAGGTTTCCTCGTGTATATCATATCTAGCCAAATTTTGGCATATGATTCAGTTTAACCAACCTTCTCAGCATACAATTTATCATTTTGCTTATAATCATGGTGCCAATATACAATTGACATGATGATGTGTCATCCTCTTGGCAAATTAATTTCCTTACTTTATATATTTCATGGAAATCTTGGACGAAAAGAAAACCCAATGGCATTTGCGGTATCCATTATTGACATTTTATTTCAGATGTTATATTATTCATGATGCCATGCTTATATCATACAGAGGTTCAACTTTTACTGAAATGAATTATAAATCAGATGTCACAAGATTTTGTATGCAGTTTGGCACAACAGTTAGTATACATTCCAACGCATGCCATGTTGGTAATGATTCTTGGCAGACCGTTTGACACAATATCAATTAAGGACCGCCTGGACAGCTAAAGGACATGTGGTTACATTCACCAATGAGTCCTTGAGGACTGTGATATTCATGGCCGGCCAGCCATGATACTTCCAATCCATGTTCTGTAATACACCCAATACACTTCCTCACATGTCTATAATACGAGCAAATTGACAGATGCATTCAGCATACGTGCTCCATTCCAACGCTTATTGCCTCTGACATACCCATGTGTATTGCATTTCAACAAGCTCACAATGCACAGAAACTGGACCTGGCCAGTGCACCAATGGTAGGGCCCTATAAATGACCTGCTATACACATCGTTAGAGATATAAACAGATCTTATAAGATGAAACAGCACAGAATAAGCTTAACTGCCTTTAATTGATTGATAATCATTGATATGCGTCAATGCCATTTTCATTGATTGGCGATGGATAGGAGAGTGACATTAGCCATATCATAGCAGAACTTTTAAGCCACAGTCAGTTGTAAAAATCCAGGTAAGTTAATAAACCAATCACAGTAAATGGATTGTATCAAAGTTAACAGTTTTTTGTGGCTATCCCAAAATTAGAGAAATTCGAGAAACATTAGTCCAGACCAACGACCATCGTCCAACAGGAATACTATTATTCAATGCAAAGGGTTCATTGGAGCCTCATCGTGCAATATCATACAAAGGAAACAAATGTATCATTTGAAAAGGGCAGCATAAACTACACGATTTTCAGAATTTCAGACTCAACTGCTCTCAGTAAGGGAGCAAGTTTTGGGTAACATTAAGGACAAATTGAGACAAATTAGCTAAAATCAAATCAGAGAAGCATACTGTACAGTATTAGGCAAATTAATAGGTCTAGTCTGAATGATACAAGCAGAACAGGGCATATTAAGGAAATCAGGGAGGCAGATGCTTTTGCACAGAACCATCAGCCAAATTAAGTGCCCCTTGGGACATCGATTGTCCTGCACTTGTGACATTGACAAATGAGCGCCTTAATGTGGCCCTGTATCAGTAATATTTCTGACTTAAAGTTGATGTACGGTGTCATCAAACAGAGATACAGAGCCAAAGGCTGGGCCTCTGGAGGGCTTTCTAGACTCCAAAGAAGCCCAAATTGCATTGCAGACGATTGCTTTGTACCACAGAAGCTCTGAATTGAGAGACTTGTCATGAAGTGGCCTTTTGATCAAGCTTAGTTTCTGTCTGGAGTGAACTTGTAATGCTATACCAGTTAGCTCAGCATTCACACAGAAGGGCTATCAGAAGAAATCAAGGAAATCAAATTCTCCAAGACCACCACTCTTTGTGGAGATCCTGTTTCTGCCAACAAAAACCACTCAATGACTGCTCTTACCGGCAATTTAATAATTATGTGATTCTAAGGTTCTTTGTCCACTAAGTACATAGCATTTTTGCCTAATCTGATAGGTTCAGGAACAACAGAATGTCACTCAGTTGATAGTTCAAATGTATGTCCCTGCTTTGCAATTATCTCTAACAGGCAACTGTGAATGACCAGAATTGTGTGGAAATTAAATTGTGTGGAAATTAAATCACCTGTAAAGTTCATAGAGGAGTCACTTTACAGAAACTAACTCTCCTCGAGGAAAAGTGGTCTGTTTGATTCAGTTATAGTTAATTGAAGCGTCTATCAACTAGTGCAGGTATCACAGCCAAACTAGCATAATCCACGTGTCAATACATTAAGTCAGTTTCTTGAAATATGTACAAAGTTATGCAACTAAATTTGTGAAATCACAGTTTTGAGATGAAGCAAAGTGCAAAGAGGAAAAGCTCACAGATATAAAAATGCTATTAATGAAAAATAATTATCTTTGGCAGGAATTTGATTCTGTCCACAATCTCACAATTAGTTCATCAAGGCAACATTTAAACTTTCAAAAATGGTTTCAAAGCCTTCAAGTGTAATCCTAACTGAGATATTTCTTGCAACAGCAAATCCATATCCTCATGATAATTGCATGGCATTGCATTTTGCAGTTTGCGCGATCTCCGCACAAATGACAACGCAACACTTTTGCAGCTTGCAAGCCTCCTGACAGGGCCCTCGCAATCCAATATGATATTGATGCAATTTTGATACTACCAAAGCTGCCAAGTATCATTAAAGATTTAGGCAGCAAAATACAACAACTAAAAACTATTGCAGCAGCTACACACCAACAACACAAGTGTAATGCAAATGCAATTATCAATCGATCGTTCTTGAATTCTCATTGATGAAATCAAACTAAACCATTTGCAGGGTGCAGTATGAGATGTTCCAAGATAACTCAGATAAATGCAATATAATGATTTGGAGTAATTACACTGACAAACAGAATATTCAATATATGAGAAAATGATTGTACACAATAAAGAGTAATACAACTTCTTCCAAATATGTTAGCAGGTTGATATCACTATAGCCAAGCATTGATGATTGTAATTATATAGACTTTTATTGACAATCATGTCTCAGCACCATCAAGAATCAGTAATGTGAAGGCCAGCTATAAATTATTTAGTATGGGAAGTTGTCATTGGGAACTTCCCTGCCGGGTATAAGATGCAAAACTCATGGGTCACATGCTCACACCTGCAACAGCTAAAAACTCCGCCCCGAGCGATGCCACTCACCTAAACTATCCTCCTATCCTTATTGATCTATCCTGTCCTTCTGATAACAGCAAATAACAGTGAAACAGCTCCCTTATTTACGTTTTTCTGCCTCTGCTGTTGTACCCCACCAGGGGCGCATGAATCTCCATTGTAGTTCCGCTATTGCTCACGTTTAGGACTGGCGCCACCAATGCCCACCATCTGCCTTCCCGCCAAAAACATCCACAAACTCAACTTCTACTCATCGTATCTTCCTCATCTTACCCTCATTTTAAAGCTCTTCTCAAGCCCATTCCATCTGTCAATGCCTCAATCCCCATACACTTTTACCTGTTTGCCTAATTCTATACATTTCCATCAATCCACATTTCCCTTAAACATATCTTTTCCTTTCCTTACCAGCTTACGGGCGTGACATTTCCAGTCTTTCTTCATCAATATGCCATAACTCATTTCATGTCAAAAGGATAGGCAATACAATCAACTTCAATTCCTCTACCACCACTATTTACTTATGTTACTATTACTACTCAAATGCAATTTCAAATGCCCAGCATGCAACACGGGGCCAGATGCCAATGCAGGTAGAGGGGGGTTGGGTTAATTATTCCCCATTATAGTCCTGCCCCAAATCATGGGTAAATCTAGTTATATATATAACTAGAACATCCCATGAGACATAGACATATATTTCAGAGGAAATGGAAAATGAGGGCAAATGCTCTGAAATGAGATAGGGGAAAGTAGGAAATGTTACGGAAAGGAGTAAAACCCCCCCCCCCCCCCGTGGCTGTCCATGGCAGAAAGGAAAAATGTGCAGTGAAGGTTTTGTGATTTGACGTGTATGTTTTATTTAAAAGTGTGTAGAAATGCAAACTTCTATAAAGCAAAAGAAATGAAATGATGGATTGTAAATGATATGTTATGCATTTAATCAAGTAAATTTGAAGAAGCTGTTATGCTTGACAGCAATGTGCAATAATTTGAAACTCTGCTGCATTTATTGGTGGCTCCGTATTTGGAGCCCAGGGAGAACAATGCACTACTACTACTGCAGGCACGTGAATAGAGATATGTGGATAGCATTCATGTGTGGATAGGCTGTTAGACGTAACAGACAGTTCTGCAAAGATAAAAATCTGTAGAGGTTTTGAAAACATGAAGATTGATGTACAGCATGTCAAGATCGATGGAGAATTGGCGATTTGCATAAAAAAAGAAGATGTGGGCAAACAACAAAAATATAGTATAGGATTATAGCAGAGCATTTTTTAAGAATTTTCGACTGGGAGACCAAACGAACTTCATAATGGCGTGATTTGTGACATCTATAGACCTGCTTAAGATCCATTAGATATATTTGAATAGCAATATGCTTGCAAAAAGGTATTTTGAACTGTTGACCTGCAGCTGACTGCTAATTCAGGTCTTCGGCTGATTTCCACCTCAATAAGTTTGACAAATCATAATTTTAAAAAAGTTGTAGTAAGAAAGATGACATTTAAGCAGAACCTACCCTATCAACGTGCCTCAGCGGTCCAACGTCAGCCCGAAGCTGGTCCGATGCTACTGACATCGGACTGACGCTGGGCCGACGTTGGACCGCCGAGGCATGCTGACAGGGTACTGCAGAAGTGTTGTTGTAAAGAATATTTTTGAAATGGAAAAAAAAGCCTCATTTTCAAATGCTCTCATGAACTACAAATTATAACAACCACATTTATGTGAAATTATAAATAAGAGTCTGGGAAAGTTGGTCTGCCAGTGACACCAATTTGGCAATGACTGGGAGACCAATTCTGTTCACTGGGAGACCATTTGGTCTCCCAGTTACTATGTTAAAAAATGCACTGAATTATAGTATAGCTGCTTATTTTTAGTCATTTGAAGCAGGAAACACAGTGTTGTTTTGACAACGAAACATTCCATTAGTCTAAGAATAGACATTCCACAAATTCAAATAAAGACAAAAAAATTGTATGATTGATACAGAAATAACACTATACATTTTCAGCATTTTGCACAGATGTCTGTTGAGAATGCCTTCCTGAAAAACAAAAAAAAACTAACAAATTCAGCCACACCCTGTTGTATGTTACAGTTGTTACACTTATTTTTGGCATTCAAACTACAATGTTAAAGTAACCATAAAGGCAAAGTGTGTCAGCGCATGAACAAAAGGTAAATATAGATCTCTTCATTGCCATTTGCATGTATAGCCATGGCCAGGTTTTCAATATTTGTGTTCAGTGTACTGTAATAATGAAGGAAAAAACTTGGTTCAGTAACGACTGTATAATCCACGTTATCAAAGGATTTGACTCAATTTGGCTTAGGGTTTCCAATGGGAATCACAATTTACAGGATTTCAAGTCGCCAAAATCATGATACTTCTTGTAACATGAAGCCATATATACAGAGCAATTGATACCATCAGTTAGTCAGTATTTGCTGTTCTATCTATATGACATCAGTGAGACGTCACCTGATCATCAAGTGCCATCAAACCCCAGTGAAATACTGACATTCACACTGCTAAAAACATTGATATCATAGACATGAAGGACACCATAATATGCTACAAACAGCATTAACCGCAAATTTAGCATAGAGGGGAGCATTGTGCTTTGTCGCTGTCTTCGCTGACCCTGGTGGTGGGGCAGACCTCACTTTCCAAACAGGATTACCGGACCAGAAACAGAATTACCGCATCAGGAATAGAATTACCGGATCAGCATTGAACCAGTACAAGGGCAGTCCATACTAGTTGATAGCAAAATCTCTAAATTTTCCCAATGCAGTCAATGAATGAGATGAATCAAGTGACAGTGGACGTGTCTACAGCAAACACAATTGGGGCAATGTGAACTCTGTTTTTGAAAACAAACTCAAGTAGTCTGCTCTATCTAGTATCTACTTTGTTACATGTTTTGTATATACATGGCAGGGTCACAAAGCGCTCTTATGAAATGCTTTGCATGTTTAACAGCCAATTACTTTCGAAAAACTATATAAAAAGGCACCGAAGATAAAGATAAATTGGAACGGATTGGCTGTTAATACATTGACTATATAAATAGATTAAAATCTATTTTCAGAAACTGGAGTAGATGCTGCAAATTGAAGGGATTTCATTGTCTCAAATTTCACAGCTGCTGTAAAGAATGATGACTTAAAAGTAAGTCTGATGAAAAAGACAAATATAAAAGAGGATGACAAAATGAAGGCAACAAGGGATTAAAGTCGACTAGTGGAGATGTGTTGAAATTTCACATCATACAGGTAAGTGTATATTAGAAACAAAGGAAGCAATGACAAAGTGATGAACTACGCCTTAGGGGGCATCAGTTGCGAATAAATAATGAATAAAACAAAGGATTAAAGTAGACCGTGTAAAAAAGTGTGTCATCATCAACATTGCAGACTAAGAAAGTGAAATTAGACTGTAAAAAAATAGGCAGACATATGAAAAAAAGACACATTCCATGAAAAAAAAGGAGCCGCTAGGTATTACTATAAAGACTTTGACTGCAAAACAAAATTGAAACTGGAGTACTGATTGAAGTTCTGAAAAGAAAAGGATTGGGTAAGTTTCAGCTGATACTGTAGTCCAGGACAAGACTTAAAAAAAGAAAAAGATCAATGGGACTAGGAGATGAATGGCATTGAACTTAAAACTTGAAAGTCCACTGAGATCTAATGTGCAAGGAAACTATCTCATCTTAGATGATTGAGCCACAAACTGGTCTTTAAAAAATAAAGTATTTACTTTTTGTTTATAAAAAATGTTTTTACGGAAGAGGAATACACTGATCTTATGACGAAAACAATAAGAAAGAACTGGATGGAAAAAGTATGAAGGTTTTTTAATAAGAAAATTAAGACAAAAGCAAAAATGTGAAATAAAAATAAGACCTCCCCTCTTTGTCAAACTTTGAAAACAAAAAACCTAAAAAGGTTAACACGAATTATACAAGGAAATAAACTGTAAAGAATCGAAAATATTCATCTTAGCCTTACAGAAGTAGGAACTTTTTATTCACTATAAAAAACATTGACGTATATTCAAAAGGGAGCTGTAAATTTATGCATTGAGAAGGAGAAGAAAAAAGTGAAAAACCGGTTGTTTGCAAGAACTGAAGGTTTGGTGTTAGAAGCTTTCTTCAGACAAGAGTTGGTACAAAAACAAGAAACAACGTTAAGAAAAAGGAAAGACTTGCATGAAAAAGGGGTGTGTGTGAGAAAAAGTATGGGGTTGATATAAGACCCTTGGCCCCTAAAGTAAAGCCAGGCTATTCATTCACTTCTCAGAGGGCAGAGGGTCAGTGGCCAATATTGACTGGAAAACCACAGCTCCAAGGCCCCACATATTGACCCCTGCATGCAAACAATAGTTTAATGTAGTTCCCATATGCCCATATGTATTTTTATGTATTCATATTATGGTTATGGACTAAGGTAATGATAACTGCTTGATGGATGGTGGTGTGTAGGCAGCTGATTGACAGAAGCTAAATATCATCTCGCATGTCATCCACAGGCAACTTTCAGCAAACTATCAGAAATATGGTTCAGCACAGCATACCTTTTGGCATACAAATTTGCGTACCCCTTCTGTTGGTATATGGTTTCACACACATGTAGCACTTGACTTAGGATATTAGATTCTCTTGGCACATTTCTTTCCTTACATTATGTATTCATATCATTGCAATATTGGACAATAACAAAACACTAGGTTTCATCATTGACTGTAATAAATATTGCACCATCTGGCATACAATTTGGCACTGTGTCAGCAGTTAGTATACATTCCAACACATGTTATAGGATACCGACTTGGCAAAAATCCTGACACAACATTAATGAAGGAAAGTACGTGAGAGCTGTAGGATCTCTGGGTACGTTTGTGTCCCTGCATTTATAATTGCCTCTGACAAACTCATGTGTATTCCATATCAACAAGCCCACAGAGCACAGAAGGTGGACTCAGTACAACATTGATTTATCCATATCCCACTGCTGCTGTTCATGCCTTCAAACAAAACAGTACATTAATCTCAGTTTTTTTTGGGCGTCATCAAGCACCAAAAAGATGCTTCGAATGTCCTTTAGCTGAGGATTTGTAGTTGTAAGAATATATCTGCCACACTCTAAAGATTGTCAAATGGGGTTTTGTAAAGCTTTAGTTTAAAAATAAAAAGTAGTGTGTTCATCGTTCAAGGGGTGCATAACCCAACGCCTTCGCCCTCTCAGGCCAAAAATTAACATGGGCACAACAAGAAATGCTGTGGATCATTGAGCATTCACCAAACTCTCCCTCTCAGGCAATGTCTACAAGTTTTGAGATATCAGTTTGGAACATTGGGAAAATTTAGTGTTCTCTGTGTGTTGTTTGTAGCCATTATGTTACTTTTTAACCAAGGGGTTTGGGAGGATCTGAATGATTGCTGGTGTTTTTTTCAGCTGTACTATAGCTACAGGACATCTGAACCAGTCCGATGCTCCTCTTTTGGCATGCTCTATCAGTCACCTCTCTTGTCGCTTGCCTCTGTGTTCTGAGTAATAAGAATGGACATTGGACGTGACACTCACTTCGAGTAAATTTTATTTGTTCCTAAGTGCTAACTGCAACTATTGGCTGTCCTGTCGATGAAGAGGAACATAAAAAGCAGGTTTGGTCTCCAGTATAGATTTTTGGCCACAGGGAAACCTTCTGGTTTCACAGAAAGTGGAGAGCGCCCCTTGAGTTCTCTCCTGACTTGTCATCCCCTAATGCAATACTGTGGATTGGACTGGTAAACAAAAATGTCATACCATTCCAATATTGTACTACTAAATTGGGATGCTCAAATAGGGACTTGCAGTTCTTTTGATGTGACAAATCTAATTGAGTTGGAGTCCACAATGATATGCTTCATCCCAAACGTAGTAAATATGAAAATTGAGTCAGAAAACCATTTTCTGCAGATATCTTCAGATTTCAAATGCACTCTATTGAATGGATTTCAGTCGCATTTAATTTCTAGTGGAAGTGGGTAATGGATCTTGCCAATATAACATCTAGGTGCTAAAGTTAATATGACCAAATATATTGCATGATCAAAAAATTATTCAATAAACACCTCCGTCAGTTCATTCTCAGCATTTTGAAATATTGAGGAAATGAGACAGGCTGAATGTTTGTGAGTAATAGGCTAATTGGTAAATAGCAAACAAATGTTGATGTCATTGATGATAGCCAAAGTGAATCCCTCATGGATACAGTTAAATCACTTGGGAATATTAACTGTTTGTTCAAGAAACAATAATAGTGATAATCAATACCGACAATTCTCAGAAGACAACGTTGTTCATGGACCCCCTCAATCATCTGCTGCCCAAGAATAGAAAGATACATTCTAATGGAGCGTAAGACGCAGAAATGCTACAGCACTTTAGTATAACCAACTACTTAGTATGAAGACAGCGTTGAGATCCCTAAAGACTGAAACTTATGTCAGTACGTCTTGTGAGAGGTAACAGCACAGAATAAGCCAGAATGTCCTTAAATGATTGATGATGGATAGTAGGGTGAGAGTAATCACAAATAAACAAGAAGCAATGAGTCCACAAAGAGAACATTTAGAGGCTGATGATATCATCCTGCAAATTAATAGGTCCCAAATGACCGAGATAAAAGAGAGTGAACTAGATTGCCACTTATATAAGTGAGGTAGTATTGTCTTGGCATCATAAATTTTTAGGAGGGAAATTGAGAAACAACAGTGAATAACAGAAGTGCAATAGCATAAAAATTACTGAAAACAAATAACAATGTGGTCAGTCCACACAGAGAGCACTTTGAAGCAGCACCGTAAGTTCCAGATGTTATCAGACTTATTAATAGATCTTTAAACTCAATTGTCTCTTAGAAAGGGGTTAAGTTGTGGTTATTGAGAAACATTAGTTGGAATGAAATCAGAGAAGCATCAATTAACACAGAGACCACTTTGAAGATATATGGTGCGGTATGATATCAGACAAATTGATATGTCTAGTCTGAATGATACAAGCGAACAGAGCAAATTAAGCAAATCAGGGTGGCAGATGCTTTTGCACATAACCATGAGCCAAATTAAGTGCCCCTGGGGACATTGATTGTCCTGCGTTTGTGACACTGACAAATGAGTCACTCAATGACACCCGACATCTGCAATATTTCTGACTTAAGTTGATGTACAGCAACATCATACAGCATTACATAGTCCCTGAGTGGCCTCTGAGGGGATGTCTAGACTATTAATAAGCCTCAATTACATTGCATAATATCACTTTATCACTTTTTTCTACAGTAGCCTAGTGTCATAAGACCACTCTCCTGCATTATGAAGTGATCTTCCGTGGGAAGGTAAATGCAATTTTACACACTTTTATGTTGCAGAAAGGCATTCACAAAACAGGGGGTCTCATAGTGCAGTCTTACAATGTAGGGACCATTGTAAATATTCCTTTGTCCAAAAAAATCTGACAAGTACTCTATGTGGAGTTGGTATTCGGAGACTCTTTGCACAATGTAAACCACTTGACGACAGTTATTAACATCCTTGGAGGAGTCTCTGTACTAATAAGAAGCCATTCTATCATACCGCAGTCTAGTTGAAGACTACTTCTCTTTTCCAGTCCAACTTCTACATGAACACTCCAACGGGAGTCTACATATATATTCCCCTTCGTGGAAGGGCTGTTTTTCTGCTGAAAACCACTCGACAACTGTAAAGGGGCCTGTCTCCCTCCATGACAAAGACTGCCAATGTAGCCATTGTGTTGGAAAATGACCATTGAGAAACCACAGCAGCCCCACAAAAGAGCACTTCATCAGTATGACTCAGTGGTGATCTCAGTTGTTACTGAGACCAATACAAAGGGCAAATAGACCTGTTTAGGCACACATCAGGAACAAAACGAAAATGTCTTTCCTTCAGGCATTTTATCTCATCATTAAAACTACATGCTGCTCATCAGTTTAACCAGTATTGCACCAATCACTGGTCAGTTTTACAATCTTGCTAAATTGTTATGTTAGATACTTTTAGATAGATACAAAGATAGATTGCTACATTTTCATTTTCTGTTGCAGTTAAAACTTGTAATGAACATTAACTGAAAGCTATTCAACAACAAACATCAACAAGATACAGTAAAAAAAAGGAGTATGCCAAGTTTTCTTTCTGGCTCGCCAAGTCGATTACAAATCATCTACACCACAACCTAAGATAAAGTAAGGAAATTTTCTGTCAGAAGTCCTTTGTTTGCCAATTTTGCCCTCCTTTCTCCTCTCCACCCCAAATCTCCTTACAACTACCTTTGACGACTCCTCAACACAACATTATCCCTTGCTTAGAACTCCATTAAGCGAGCTAGCAATGTTAATGCAATTAGCAAAGGGGCACATTATCAATGAAATCAAACAAAATGGGTGTGATGGAGTTTGAATTTGAGTTGGGTTAAATTTCATGTAATTCTAAAAGCAGTGGCGTAACTGGGGGGTTTCGAACGGGGGGGCACCTGGGGGGGCACGCGATTCTCTTGGGGGGGGGGCACCCAGTATACTATTTGTATATTTTAGCCAGAGTGGGAAAGTTCAAATGGGGGGCCCTGGGGGGCACAGGTCCAATATGGGGGGCATGTGCCCCCCTCTGCCCCCCCCATAACGCCACTGTCTAAAAGGTTGTTGAATGTTGGTAAAGGTAGGAAGCAATTTGGGGGAGCCAAAAGGTGCGAAAGGATACAGTAGTGGCTGATTATTCCTTCCTGCTGGAATAGTCGTAGTTCGCCTTTGGCTGTACTGTATGATGCTTTTATTGAAGGTCAGTTGTATACGTTTATATGCTACATGAACAGAATTGCCACTTAAGTCATGAAAGCCAGCAAGGCAGACAGTAAAATAGTAATCATCTACGGCTGAGGACAGAATTATCGCTGCCTTGTTAACATTGTCATTTTATGGCTGTAAGCAAGACTGCGTTTAATATGGCCTCAGCAACAGGTAGATCTTATTGAAGCAGTATCATCACTGTACATTATTACTACCAATTTGTGCAAAACACATTGAACAATGAAACAGAAAATATTTCTGAAATGCCCTGGAATGGAGTTCTTCTGCAGTGAAATTCAGCAATAGTCTAATCTGTAGTTATCTTTGGCCATACTACTAAAAATATGTTTGATGTCAGGCTGTCTGCCAAATTCAAAAAGTGATACCATAAAAGGCATGGATTGATGAAAGGGCCTAAAAATGACAAACACCTGGGTAGAAATTGTGAACCTGCATGCTTGACTCTATTTTGTTTATGTGTAAATTATAGAAAAGAAATATAGAAATGGGTCGTATGACTTCGTATTATAAACATTGAAACCATGTATGTGACTGGCTTGCTATTATGAAAATGAGGTTTGCAGGATATATTACACCACCAGTCATCAATATGGAATGCATTATTAGGACTAAGTAATAATAATTGTATATTTTGGGAGTTTGCATGCTGAGAAAGGTCTAGCTATCACATCCGATCCCTCTGCTTTTTTCGAAGATCTTTTAGATTTAAGTTTGGCTACCACAATTTCCATATTTCACACTGCATTTGCTGTTCTAGCTTAAAGCAGAAAAATGAGGCTTTAACAGTAACAAGTCCCTCAAAATGGACATCATTGCTAAAAGTTATAACTGGGTTTGACTTTGATGTGCCCCAGTAGACATTGTCAATGATGTCATATTCTTAGAAAAGTGATGATGTTTATTAATCGAGACTGAAGAGTTAATATTAATGACACATACATGTATGATACAATGCATTTTTTTGCCTACAATAGCAGCTAATATCACAACACTTAATTTGAAATTCCAAATCCATATCAATACCAAGACAAGTTTATTGATTACTTATTACATCATCTAGTGTTTACAATGGAATTATAGTGTTAATCATAGTTTTGTGTTACAACAAGTTATGTTGATATTCTAATTCATATCAATGACGTTTATCATTGTTTTTGACAGATACATAGTTTTGTTTTTCAGTTGGAGCTATGTCAGTGCACATTTGATAGGCACTTGCGTAAACATTTATACTTGGTGTCACAGTACTGGTGTCATGCATAAGTAATAGCTCACGCGTGTAATGACCTATATTTAAGCCATCTTGTGTCACCATGACATTGATTCACGAAGGCAGAATAATGTCAGTTGCGGAGGCGTTGCCATTTGAAGAGTTGCAGAAACTGTTGCTGCAGTTGCATTTGAAGCATCAGTGTCACTGCGTTTACTGGCACTGCGATGCTGAGGTAGATCTTCTGTAACTGACTGGAATTCTGGGCTACGTTTTGAGTAGTGTTCTGGTGCTGGCAGCATTAGGAGTACAGTTGAGTAGCCCAGAATATCAAGAGTGCTTTTGATGTTTTTTCTATAGTTTTGGATCAAATCTCCCTATTACATTTCGGCTTACTTCTGGTCCTGCATTCAGGCTTACAGACTTCAGAGGCTGAACTACAAAGGCTCATATGAGTGTTGTGTTGTTAGATTGAGGATCCAATTGGTGTTTTGGGAGGCTCTGGGAGGAGCTCAGGGGAAGCGCAAGGTTAAGTGGACTTTGAATATGCATGATCCTTCAACTGGCTTAGTCGCATTTGAAACTTGCTGCCTCTTTTTGTGGTGTTTAGTTCATAAAATATCCACAATTCTAACAACCTCCAAAATAACTAAACACCCTTTGTAGTTGCCCCAAGCCAATACATACGCCTCTTAGGTACAGTATAGTGAAGTTTTAAAAATCTATTGTTCAAATTAATACAAAAGACCAGAGTAAAAAGGGGCCTGCATGGAAAAAACATTTTAGGTTTGTGCAATTTTGTTTGCAAAATATGTAAGACATCCTGAATTTACATCACTTCAAAGTTGTTTGCAAAAATCCTATTTAACCATGGGCCTACTACGACTCGGTCGCACTACTAAAAAAAAAGATTGTTGAAAATGATCTTCAAGTTCAACAAACTGAATCAGAAGCTGATCACATGAACAAACTGGACAAAGTAATTGAAATGGTAACCTGAATTTAGCTACTGATTTAAAAAAGTAATTTACATGACTACTTGGATTTTTAAGAGTTTGTTTGATAATATGGCTGACTGATACAAAATTCATCACAATATGTTCTCTCGATAGCTGACATCCTGCAAACATGTGTGACTATGACATAATAAAAGGATCATTTGTGTATGCAACTTTGGTTTTTGACAACAGACTTTGCTTATTTGCTTGGAGTCAAAATATGAGGTCTGGTATGTTCTGGCTCTGAAACAAAGATGCCTATTGAAAAATTAGTGAAACTTTGAAACAGGGTTGCATAAAAATCCGATTTAAATAAAAAAAATCGGGTTTATATTTTTTCAAATATAATGATTTTCAAAAACGATTGAAGTCATAATAAGTGATAAACTGTTCTTAATTAGGTCTTCTGTAATGAGAAAAATTTCTTTCACTCCCCAAAAGTCATGTAAGCAAGTTGAAATTTGAAGTTGTAGATCTTTCATATTTTTTACTTTTCCCAGCTGCAACAAATTCCCTCAGAATATGAATTTAACGTCAATTAAAGTGTGGGATTTTGTCAACTTTTTGGAGCTACTATTGCTAGGAATGACCAATGAAATAGGAAAATTTTTACTTGGCTTCCAAATGAGACTTAACAGGGTTTAATCCTATTCCGAAGTCACAATTTTTGAATACTTGGAAGCCATTGTCCATAGAAAATCATACTTTGGAGCAAAGGAATGACTGAAATTACTAACAATGACCACATAATCAGTATTTTTTAATTACTATTGTTTGTTATTGCGGTTTTCTTGTTTAATGAGTGCTACTTTTGTCATGAGATCAGGAATATGTCGCATGAAAGAGGATTGCTGTTTAAATGGATTAAAGTAAGCCCAAAAACCTCTCTTGTAAATCTCCATCGTAGCAGTGATTCCTTACCAATTCAAGTGTGAAGGTGTCAACTGATTTATTATAGCATTTATATGCAAACTACTTGCAGTTTTCTAACATATAGTGATTTTCAATAAAAATCATTGATTAAAATCACTGATTTAAATCACAATTTAAATCAAGCAACCCTGCTTTGAAAAGACATTGCCAAGGCTCAGAACTATCAAAATAACCTCAACCGGCACACTTCACCCATTAAGGGTTCTCTTCCAGTTAGAATAACATCTCAGTGTGCTGATTGAAGTTGGATTTCTGTGCTGCAAAGAAATACCAGTTCAATTGAAAAATAGTCAAATATTCTGAAGAGCATCACTTAAAGCTGGGATTCAAGGCTACTGAGCTTGCAAGATTCTACTCTACTTTACTGTCCATTTTCCCAAGTGAAGCTTTTCCCTCAAGTTCCACATCCACAGGTTTAGATAAGAGTCTGATTCTGATCCCTGGTGAGTCTGTAAATATCCACTTATCTGCTATAAATCTTCCTTATCTGGTCCTTAGAAGGAGGTCTGATCTGGTGAAGTATGCTTCCTGTATCAGCTGAAAGAGCGCAGATATCCCTTGGTTGTAAATCATCAATACCAGGCAATTGCAGAGCAAACAGTCGCACAATATGCTTAAATGTCTAGATCATCAATACAAGAGGCAAGATCATTCACCTCTAGATATTGCCCAAGCTGTTGAGATATTCACAATCAGTAGATCATCAGCAGAACATTAAATATGGCCAAATTGGCAAGTCTTCATTTATTGAGTCAAAAGTATGAAAAACATAACTCTAAATCAGTAACTGTTATTACAGAACACATATAAGTATTAGGGTGATGCAAAAAAGTGAAGTTTTGAAATGTTGATGGGGCACCCCCTGAAGTTGTTCCAATATATGAAAAAAAAAATTCAGTAAAAATTTGAGCTCAATCGGACAAAAATTAGAGGGTGCTACCGCATCATGAAAATTAACATTAGTGTTCAATGCGAAAATATCCCATAATTTGGCATGTAGCGAGTTCAACTTTACCTGGTGCACCAAACCAATTTCGACATGGTCATAATTTTTGGGTCTGGTTGTCAGAACAGCGGATCAATGCAAATTTTGATTATTTTTGACTTTTCCATGCTGCTACCACCAGACTAACGAAGATAAAATAGTCAAAATATACCAAATTCGCGGTATTAATAACATTACGAGTTTCAATGTCACAGATATGAAAGTTACTTCAATAGATGGAGCATGAAAAGAGCTTTAATTTGAATACAACACTGCTATATTCTGACCATCTGACCCCGTTGAATTAGTTTTGTCATTAACAATTATTTGCGAAAATTCCCAATATTGAAAGCACTGCCTTAAAACTGTAGAATATAGCAACATAGTAATGTTGGTATTCAAATGAAAGCTCTTTTCCTGCTTGATAAGATGGCGTAACTTAAATGTGTGTACCTTTATTCCTGGTTATGTTATTCAATACCGCGTCTAACCTTAATGCTGTAAGAATTGGACAAAATTTGTTGCTTTAGGAGTGCCCAGTAGCCTGAAATGACTGGATATTGGCAAAATATGAATGGATTTGTGATGAGAATAGTGGAAAGCTTAAATAAGAAAAAAATTACCAACACTCTAGTGGTTGGACAACTTCCTTCACCCATCACCCGTAAAACTGGGATTTCGCCCATTGCGGTAGCACCGTCTAAAATTCGTCCGATTTGGCTCAAATTTTTACCGATTTTTTTTTTCATATATTGGAACATATTTGGGGGGTGCCCCATCGAAAATTCAAAAGTTTATTTTTTTGTGTGCAATCTGCATCACCCTAATAAGTATGCCATGTCCCATGTGAATATATTAAGAGATGATGTCAGTATTTCAATACCAACATTTTAGCAGTTTCTTGTAAATTTATAATGATCTGACCACGGAAGGTCACAAGTTAAACAGCTGAAACTGTGAATATACTACCGTGACATCATTATGCATGCTCATACTGACATCACATGAGCGCTCCGGCAGTTGAAAAGAACATACATGGCACACTAATATGGGATCTGTAATAACTACGTGAGGCAAACAACTGCCAAAAAGAAGGAAAACCCAGATGTTGCAAAATCTCTAAGTACTTACTAATAGGTTACAAATATGGTTGAAATAATATGAAAATTAAACTCTAAAAAATGTAGTAATCTGTTTGGTAATTACTTCTGCCTGTATTATCATTAGATGTCTCTAAATTAGCAGGATGAAAACCAATTTTAAAACAGCTATTATTCATTCAAACTATGCATCACATCAGTCCGAGCCCATTGGACATTAAATGGAGACGTTTGTATCCAGTATTCTGTGCTGGGGCAACTGAAAGACCCTGGGCATCCCTGAATTAATAGGGTATGTGCCGGACTCCCAGTCTTCTCATCAATCATCATCATACGGCGATCACCAACACTGGAGGGTGCTACGGCATGGGGAACCTTGGGCAATGTTCCTGTATCCTCTGCACATGGGTGCTGCTCTGTGGCTGCACTGAGCTATATTCTGTGGAAGGCTCAACACAAATTTCCCTTCACCAGGGAACCAATAATATATACAAATATAAAATATACAAAAAATCCCAGATGCGAAGAAAGATAACAGATCTGTATATGCCGAACTCTGTGGATCGTCAGACTGCTTTATAAATCTTTCTCGCAATGCCTTGGTTATAATTAGCTCAGCTGCATCCTCAATTAGCCTCTAGGTCTTGCTAGGCTTTGCTTGAAAGACTACTTTATAAACCTTTCTCTCAATGCCTTGGCTATATAATTAGCTCTGCTGCATCCTCAATTAGCCCCTTCAGTGGAAAGGAATGAAAGAGGAAGATGTAACCTGAGCTCCATGTAATTTTGTATTATCCGACATCTGAAAGGAAGGATTTTCTGTAACATAAAAATAGATTTAATTGTTGATGGTTTCTGAGTTCTAAGATTCCAAAGGCTCGGGAATATTCTGTTGGCTTAAGGCAAATGGTGGCTGCTGTTTGCAACTTAAGAGAGATGCAAAGCCCCACAGGTTGAAGGGCTCTTAACCCAGTCTTTTGAAGTGACATTCTTTTATAGAATGCTGGAACGTGGGCGGTATCCTTCTCATATATGTGACAATGTAACATTTCTTTGATTCAGAGATATATCCTCTTGACACATTTGTGAATGTGCAGGAGATCATTGTGTTTGAGTGTGAAAATTCTTTGCATTTATGACATCCCTTTTCAATATTTCATGCATGTGAAAGAATTTTACATAAGATAATTTATTTGAGTTGGACAAATATTTCCATATTTATGAAGTCTCCATTTCAAATTTCCATGAATGTATTTACTTACAAATGCATTGCATGTTTATATCTGATTTCAAATTGCTTTGCGGAAGAGTTCTTGCATAAAAGTCTTGCATATATGCACTACGCAATGAGAAGTTAGTTGGTATCAGTTGGCAGATTGCTGTTAGTTACTGTTTTGCTGTCACAGTCTGGAAAACAGTGGCAACAACAGTGATTTTAAATAAATGTCTCTGAGCTGCTTCACTGCTACTTGGTAAAAAACGACTATGCAGCACATCAATCCCGGTTGCAAAGAAAGGTAGCAAATCTGAATATGCCGCAATCTTTGGATCATCAGTACATATCCCTTCCTCTAGGTCTCGTTAGGCTTTGGTTGAAAGAATGCTTTAATATGTAAATGGCACTTCCATGAAATTCGCGCAGCATTATCATAGAACTAGTGCATTATCTTTAACTTTCCATGCAGAAGGACAATTTATCTTTTTAAAGGACTGGGCAAATGGGCGGATAGATGAAATAGATAAGATCAGATCTATAGATAAGATTAGATAGATAGATGGATAGATAGATGGATGGATAGATAGATAGACAGATTGCACTGACAGCTGTGTAATTCAAATCTGTGTTAAATTAGGATCTATTATGTTGAATTGTTGATGTTACATAACAGAGATCAAACCATTGCTATTTAGAGATGACTGTTTACTGTTAGACTGTTACATAATTTGTTGATAGTTAATTAATGAACCTTAAGTGTTGTTATGATTTCTTACTTGGTGAGCCATTTAAGTCATTAACTTTTGTGTTGACTTTTAATTTTCAGTCACTTCTTACAATCAGGGGTATGGAAATAATTATTTCCAATGTTGATAAACATGTTGATTTAAATCCCTGAAATATATCATTGGAAGTTGTTATATGACAAGACTGAAATTTTAAAGCTATTTTGGAAGATATTTGAGGTATTTTAATTATTTGCCAAACTAAACTCTGACTTAAATTACTAGCTCCACTTTTATGGCAACTACAGGCACGTCCTGTTCAGGCAGTCACTGTAGACAGGAGCACCACACAGAATGAGCTGTCCTTGTGCTAAGTGAGCTTCGTTGAAGGGCTCTCAACCCAGTCTTTTGAAGTGGCTTTCTTCTATAGAATGCTGGAACATGGGCGGCATCCTTCTCATATATGACAATGTAACATTTCTTTGATTCAGAGACATATCCTCTTGACACAGTGGAAGTTATATCCAGCTTTAGAGATGCATGTGCCCTGAGGTCTGATCAATATTTGACCAAGTCTTTCGAAAAAGCATTCATTGGCACAAAGCCAGAGTTGAGTTGTGCAAGAATAAACCTCCTACAAGAAATGTTTCAGTTGATTTAGAAATGTTCCATAGCTTTAAGGTAAAGGGTTGAAACCATCCCTTACCTCAGCAACATGAAAACTGTCAGATTTACTCTACTCTTCAGGGCCAGCGGCACAAACTGGATCTTATTTCAAAGACATGTAAGCCTTCAGGTCAGAAGTGCAATGACTCAATTTTTTCGAATCTGGAAGCTAGTCTTCAGCATTGCATTTCTCTCAATGACCTAATTAATGATAATTAGTTTTAAGCCAATTCCTACACAATGTTCAAGATGGCAGCACCTGCAAGGTCTCCCCCAGTTGCTCCCTGCAAGTAATAGGGGCCTATTGCTAGTGTATATTATCAAGGTACCAAGAAGAAACAATGTGCTCGTTGTGCTGGCACCGGTGGTAAGAAAACAAAATTTAATTTGATGAATCATTAAGAGAATTACCATGATCCAGTACAAGGGTAGTCCATACTGGCCATTACTGGGGGATAGGATGAAGCAGGGGATGAATCTCTAAATTGTCCCAAGGCAGTCTTCGTAATGAGATTATAACCCAAGTGACAGTGGACCAGTCTGCAGCAAACCCATGTGGGCAAAGTGTTTTATTTTTGTGTGAACAAACACAGGTTAAAGTATGCTCTATCTGTTCTACTACATCTTCCATGTGTACATGACTTGTATAAAATATGCCCTTGTGAGATATTTTGCATGTTTAAGAGCCACTGACTTCCAAACTGCAATAGAAAAAGTACAGAAGGCTGGTAATTTTGGCATGTATGGTTGCCAATAAATATCAAAATATACATTCTGTGTCCCATGCAGCATGTTGTCTGAATTCCGTTATATTTTCAGATACTCAAGTAGATGGAGGAAAACTGAATGCCTCGGTCGTCGTCATATTGCTGAACCACTGTATAAAATGATGAATTAAAAGCAAGACTAAAGTAGGCAATATATATTGCAGGATGACAAAATGAAGGGAACAATAGATTAAAGTCAACTAGTCGGTCAGCGTTGCAGTTTTGCAGCAGATAAATAAGGTGGAGAAAGAGACAAAAAGAAACCAATGAAAACAGTGATGAATGCAGCCAGGGGGCATCAGAGTGAATAAATAATGAAAGAAACAAAGGATTGAAGAAAATGTGTCATCAGCTACATTGCCGAGAAAGAGAATGACACAAGATTATTATAAGACTATGGAGATGCCTGAAAAGGGCAAGATCCCATAAAAAAGAAGCAACCTACAGGTTTAAGTGTCAAGCAATAATAGACTGCAAAACAAAATCGAAAGTCTACATGAAGAACTGGAGCATTGAAGTTTGGAAAAAAGTTTCGGATAAGTTGTGGCACATCCTTTATAGTAGAGGAAACAGAAGCCAAAAAGTCCAATATTTAAGGAGGTACCCCGCACGGAAGTACAACAGGCCGAATCATATACCAAAATGTTCGCCAGAATGTCAGCTATCTGAATCCGGCTAAGAAAATTACTGGTTCCGGGTACTAACTGAGGGAGAGCTGTTGCCATGGCAACAGATTTATTAAAATTGTAATTTGCATATAATTCATTTTTGATGCTTTTCTTAAACACCAAAGTTCAGAGAGAAGGTTTTTGTGCTTGGTCAAACTATAGTCGAGACAGACTTCCCACTGGCAGACCAATTTTGCTTCTGCATTGTAGTGGTTGCCATGGAAACAAGAAATCATAACAAGTTTGAAGTTTCCTGTCATTATCACACACTTTGATATCTTACACTCCAAAATGGTTTCATTAGTGTTTAATATGGAAATGTTGCTGAGAGTGTCCTCTTTCAAAACCTGTGCGAGATTTTTATGTTTCATGTCTAGTTATTGCACTACAATGGTTTCCAAGGCAATAAGTCAGGACAAACAAGTTTATAAGAATTTTGGAATTTACCAATATCTCAACTAATAGACATGCCATAGTGCTCATTTTTGGACATAATCATTGTGGCAGGATGACCTTCAGAAAAGTGAACCCTCAGATATGTGGCATGGTCTTGGTTGCCATGGAGACAGGATATCATAACAAATTTCAAGTTTCCAGTCATTATTGCTCACTTTGATCTCTTATACTCCAAAATAATTTCATTAAACCAGCTAGTGTTGTATATGGAAATGTTGCTGAAAGTGTCCTCTTTTAAAACCTGTGAGAGTTATAATGTTTCATGTCTAGTTATTGCACTAAAATGGTTTCCAAGGCAATAAGTCAAGACAAACAAGTTTACAAGTATTTTGAAATTTATCAATATCTCAACTAATAGACATGCCATAGTGCTCATTTTTGGACATAATCATTGTGACAGGATGACCTTCAAAAAGTGAACCCTCTGATGTGCGGCATGGTCCTGGTTGCCATGGAGACAGGATATCATAACAAATTTGAAGTTCTGGCCATAATTAACACACTTTGAACTCTTATACTCTAAAATTAACTCATAAAACCTGCAGTTGTGCTACATGAAAATGCTTGTGAGAGTGTCCTCTTTCCAAATATGGGTATGATTTGTATGTTTCATGGAAATTTATTTCATTAAACTATTTCCAAGGCAACATATCGGGTCAAATAATTTGGATGAGGTTGAGACATTATGAATATCTCAACTAATAGACATGGCTTCTTGCTCATTTCTGTATATAATCATTGTGGAAGCATGAACTTAAGAATAGTGAACCTTCCATGACATTTTATTACAAGTATTAGTTACCATGGAAACAAGAAATCACTACAATTATGATGTTTTGAGGGGATTCATAATCAACACACTTTGGTCTCTTTCACTCAAAAATAATCACATAAAACCAGCAAGTGTTGAACATTAAAATGTATTGTGAGAATGTCCTCTTTCTGAACCTGGGCAAGATGTTTGTGTATGATGCAAAATTTATCCACTAAACAGTTTTCAAGTCAATGGAATAGGTAAAGACAATTGAAGGATTTTTTGAATTCATCAATATCTTAGCTGATATGCTTGACAACTTGCTCATTTTATGACATAATCATTGTGTATGTATCTCCATCAGAAAAGTGAATCCACTATGGGACATGGCAGTCTTGTTTGTAATGGAAACACATACATATTATTGATATTATAGATATCTTATTAACCATGTGTCATTTCAATTGATTTCACAAATAGTGACCGGAGTCACATCGCTAGAGTCAAATAATATTTAGTGGCACTAAGCATCCCCTTTGCTATTTGGATGCTGGGAAAGCTTGTTAGCACGTTTCAGGTCATCCTATCACTAATCTAATTTAAGCTTAACATAGTCTCAACAAATAAGTACTTTTGCTCAAGTCCTGCGTTGGATTAAAGGTTTGTAGGGGTATCCTTAATATTTTAGATACCATTGAGGTAGATAGGAAGACCCTCTTGGACAGTGCGGCTGTCAAGGATGGGAAACAAAGCATAGGTAAAGTACAACAGTTGCGACAAGGTATCTTGTCGCAGCTGTTTCGGGGCTGTTTTGAGGCTGTTTTGAGTCCAAAGAGAGGTATGACTTTATAGAAAATGCTTTATAACATATATTCTGTGAACATTTCAAGACATTCCTGCAATTTGAAGTGTTAAAATTGGCTGATTTTCACCGATTTACTGGCTGAAATGACACAGATTCTCAGTTTAAAGGTGATGGAGTTTGCATATATAATGTGATAACTCTTGATCTGCAAGTTTTTCATGTTTCATAATTATTCACCCAGACAATCTACTGAAGTGTAACTTTGCAAACCTAAACTGAAGCAGTGATATCTTACATTTCACACATTTGATTCCAGTCTCTTGCAATCCCCCACTCTCCTCGAAAGGCTCCAAAAATTGACCAAACTGATCATAAAATGCCATGTCATAATAAACATGGGTGGCTTCATGATCAAGTAATAAAAATTATACAATTGCATTGGAAAACCATTGGAAGTACCATTTTTCAAAAACAGAAGTCCATCTTGCTGTCAACACACGTCATATCACAGCAAAATATCCTTAGAATGTGTCTTTAGGACCCTCCTTTAGTCCTGTGTGACGAACCATCAAATCCTGCATCTCTCAGAAACATAATGGCAAGTGGAAAATTCCCGGTTCTGTTTCCCATAGGAATAGTATTGTCAAATCAGATGAGCTCCATCAATTTCAAGATATTTTCAATTGCATGGCCAGTCATTGTTGCAATGTGATGTTCTTTGGTTTGGGGTGAGCTCTCAACCTAGGGAAAGCAAGGTATAAGTTTGATAATGGTTTCATATTTTGTCTGGCTTACATGATCTTTTCATTGCATTTCATTGCAATAAATTGCAATTTCAATGCTAGGTCAATGCAGGATAGTTATATACGTTTTTGATCATGAATTCATCCATGGTTGAAATTATGGTTCTACATTTCACTAACTGTTATGAGGTAAACATTCATGGTATTTTATGATCAGTTGGATAGATTTTTGGTGCTTTTTGAGGGATTTGAAGAAATTGCATAATAAGTGTGAACACCAAAAACTTAACTGTTTGTCACAACGCCTCATTGAACTGACATGTTTTGACAAAATTGGAGTATTGGCTCCATGGCACATATATGACCATGTGTAAAAAATATCCAAATGGCGTTATTAATTTGGAGATACAATGAAGAAACACGGGTACATAATAGGTCGGACACACTGGAATTGAAAAATGCCTAATTATGTACTAATGCATTGTTGGTTGGAAATTCATTGATCTCACAAAATTTAATTTGTTAAACTCTCAAAATTACCTATAATATCTAAAGATTTACGCATTTCCATGGCAACAAAGACCACAATATCCCATGGAGGGTCACTTTTCTGACGGTCATTGCTACATAATGTTTTGTCATAAAATTGAACATGATGGTTAGGATATCGGTTGTGATATTGATAAATTACTAAATTCAAATATATTGTTTGCCTTGACTTGTTGTATCAGAAACGATTTTGTGAGATAAATTACATAAAACATGCAAATCTTGTCTATGTTTTGAAAGTGGACACTCTGACAGACATTTAGATTCACAACAATTTTTGGTTTTATGAATAACTTTAGTGCAAAAGAGACCAAAGTGTGTTATTTATAAATCAACGGGAAACTTCAAATTTGTTTTGACTTCTTGTTTCCATGGCAACCAAGGCACATGACATGGAGGGTCCACTGTTCTGAAGGTCATCCTTCCACAATGATTATATCCAAGAATGAGCATTGAGCAAGATGGCATATCAGATTCCATGATCTGAGATATTCAGAAATTCCAAAATTCATCAAATTGTTTGACCCGATATGTTGCCTTGGAAATAGTTATAATGAAATAAATTTCCAAGAAACATACAAATCTAACCCATATTTGGAAAGAGGGCACTCTACCCAAAATTTTTTTTGTATCACAACTGCAGGTTTTATGAGATCATTTTAGAGTATAGGAGCTCTAAATGTGTCAATTATGACCAGGACTTCGTATTTGTTATGATATCCTGTTTCCATGGCAACCAGTACCATGCCACACATCTGAGGGTTCACTTTTCTGAAGGTCATCCTGCCACAATGATTATGTCCAAAAATGAGCACTATGACAAGTCTGTTAGTTGAGATATCGATAAATTCTAAAATTCTTATAAACTTGTTTGTCCTGACTTATTGCCTTGGAAACCATTTTAGTGCAATAACTAGACATAAAACATAAAAATCTCGTACAGGTCTTGAAAGGCGACACTCTCAGCAACATTTCCATATACAACACTAGCGGGTTTAATTAAATTATTTTGGAGTATAAGAGATCGAAGTGTGTGACAATGACTGAAAACTTCAAATTTATTATGATATCCTGTCTCCATGGCAACCAGGACAATGCCACACATCCGAGGGTTCACTTTTCTGAAGGTCATCCTGCCACAATGATTATGTCCAAAAATGAGCACTATGGCATGTCTATTAGTTGAGATATTGATAAATTCCAAAATTCTTGTAAACTTGTTTGTCCTGACTTATTGCCTTGGAAACCATTGTAGTGCAATAACTAGACATAAAACATAAAAATCTCGCACAGGTCTTCAAAGACGACACTCTCAGCAACATTTCCACATACAACACTAGAGGGTTTAATGAAACCATTTTGGAGTATAAGAGATCAAAGTGAGCGATAATGACTGGAAACTTGAAATTTGTTCTGATTTCTTGTTTCCATGGCAACCAATACAATGTAAAAGCAAAATTGGTCTGCTATTGGGAAGTCTGTCTCAACTATAGTTTGAGCAGGCACAAAAACCTAACCTGAGAACTTTGGTGTTTATGAAAAGCATTAAAAATGAATAATTTGAGAATTACAATTTTGATAAATCTGTTGCCATGGTAACAGTTCTCCCTTAGTTAGTACCCGGAACCAGTAATTTTCTAAGCCGGATTCAGATAGCTGACATTCTGGCGAACATTTTGGTATATGATTCGGCCTGTTGTACTTCCGTGCGGGGTCATCATAAAAAATGAGCTCATATTTCCTCTACTATTAGTCCAGAACAAGACCTAAAAAAATCCTGAAAGAGAAAAATAGTGTTACGGGGTAAAGGAGATGTATTGCATGAATTAAAACTTGAAAGTCCACCGAGGTATGACGTGCAACAAAGCTATTTTTCGGAGATAATAGAGCCACAAACCAGTATAATTAATTACCTTCGCGTGAAGTTTGCCTTCTTTAATGGATAAAAAGATGTAAAGAATAGGTAACATTCATCTTAACCTTAAGGAATAAGAAACTTTCTTTTGGAAACGAAAGTACTTGACATACATGTATGTGAAAAGGAGCTGGAAATTCATGTGTTGGGAAAGCAGAAGAAAAGTGTGAAAAATTGAAAGCTTGTCAGAACTCAAGGTTAGGTATTAGAAACTTTCTGCTAACAAGAATTTTCATAAAAATCCTCAGGAAACAATCATAAGAAAAAGGAGAGACTTGTATGAAAAAGGGGTGCTTGTGAGAGAAAGTATGGGGTTAATATTAGACACTTAATTGTCCCCTAAAATAAAGTAAAGTAAAGCCAGACTATTCATTCACTTCTCACAGGGCAGAGGGTCACTGGCCAATATTGACTGGTAGACCACTACTCCAATGCCCCATATATTGACCACTACATGAAACCTTAGGTTAACGGAGTTTCCATATACCTATGTATTCGTATGCATTCATATTATGGCCGTGGCCTTAGGTGATGATAACTGCTTTGATGGATGGTGTTGTGTAGGCGGATGATTGATAGAGGCTAAATATCACCTCGCATGCATCTACAAGCTTAGGCATATGACATGGGTTTAGCCTGCCATTTTGGCATGAAATACGGAATACCATTACGGTATACAATTCAGCAAAGCATACTATTTTATTATACGATTCAGCTTACAGATATACCATTTAAATGTACGATTCAGCATACTTTCGCCATATCAGCTAGCAGACTAAGTATGGTATATCCTTTTGGTATGTGATTCAGTTTAACATTCCTCTTCTTTTGGTACATGACATTTTGCCCGCATTTGTCCTATTTGATATATCATTAATTTATGCATATCATATTTCATCCATTTAGCATAATGATTTCCATAACATTATTATTCACATCATTGTTATGTTGCATAATGACAGTACTGATGCCAATTGAGGTTTTATGATTACCATGTCACTTCAAATATTCTATGATAATAAGTATGATTAATGATAATAAGTATGATTAAATATATCATACAACATATAATGATTGGTCATTTACTGAAATGAATAATAAACTATTTGGTAAACAATATGGCATATAGTTTGACATACCAGTTGGTATATATGTAAACACCTGATACCCGACTTTGCAGACAGCTTGTCGAGACATTAATTACGGAACAGTACCTGGCAGCTGCAAGACCCATGGGTATGTTTTGTGGATAATATTCATCAATGATCCCTTTGAGACTAAGATATTCAATCCATGTTCAGTAATACGACCAATGCAAATCCTAATATGTCCATAATACAAACAAATTGATTGACGCATTCAGCATGCGTATGTGTCATTCTAACGCTTATTGCCTCTGATATACCCCATGTATTTCATACCAACAATTCCACAGTGCACAGTAGTCTTAATATCTTTATTCAATAATGTGCAGTTACAAGAAATATTCACCATGCCCGAAAGACTGTTGCGTTCTCAAAAAGTATAGGTTATAACAATGAAGGAAGTCATTAGTTAGGGCATGTTCTGTACCTTAGCCGACATGAAATGGAAACATTGTCATATTATAATTGATAGTATTCACTATTAAACATGCAGCAAAAAAAAGTTCCCAATGTACTGACTGTCTTTTCCATGGTTTGAGATAGCGTGAGTGTGTACTAGTTCTTTTTTAGCCATAGTGCAGCAAGTAGACTTCTGTGTCAGTTCAATGTAGCGTCTCTTGGCAGCCTCGATCGGTCACCTCTCTCGATGCTCGCTTCTGTGTTTGGAGTAATAAGAATGGACACTGGAACATGACACTTACTTGGCCCCGTACATTTTCATCTGTCCCTGAGTGTACATGACAACTATTGGCTGTTCTGTCAATGAAAAGGGACATAAAAGTTTGCTCTCCAGTATAGGTTTTCGGCTCTCGTGAAACCTTCGTGTTTCATAGGAAGTGGAAAGTGCCCCTAAAGTTTCCTCCTTCCTGTCATCCTATAATGCAATACTGCGGATTGGTCTTCTCAAACAAAAAGTTAGACCCCAAAGGCTGTAGACAGTGGACATTAGGGTGGTTCGAAAAACAACAATTTTACCGAAGAGGGCAAGACACCCCCTCATTTTGTTCCATTTGCCAAATGATACACCCATGCAAAATTTTGGACTCCTAAGTTAAATAGAAGTGGGTGCTCACAGAGCCTGAAGTTTTAGCCAAAACAGCAAAAAATTGTTAATACGCGAATCCGCGGTTTGGCATAACTTTGTCAGTTTTAAAGCTACAAAGTTCTAACTACCATTTTTGGAATGGCCACAAAAAGACCTTTCATTTGAATGGTAACATGATGGGTCTACAAGGATATTGAGTGATCAATGTTTTCTTAAATTTTGTTTTACCAGAAATGAAAGTTTTCGAATTTCATAAATTGCTATAATCATCATTTTAGTGCTTAAATTGGTTTTAATAAGACATCTTGCATATATACTAGATATAATTTATACCTAACTTCTTCATTGTATGATACTTCAGTTGCTGGGGATTGTGGGAAGATTTTTTAACAAAATGAAGTCAGAATAGTTAATAAGGGGGATTCATTCTTCCATATTTTCGCAACAGGTTCTGTGATTCAGTAGCAGAAACCTCATACACTCATTTGGATTTAATATTAATGCTCAGGATCATTATTTCTAAATAAATGCCATTGAGATACATGATCTGGTTAATAATAGTATGATTTAATGTTATGTACTAATACTGCTAGGCATCGTGAGTATTGAAAACAAAATTGTGCAAGGAGCTTAACATTTGAACTTACATACTTTGATGATGTTACAATGTGAATTAATACAAAATTTGTGTATGTGATTGACCTAAGTATGTGGGCTTGTCTGAGACTTAATAAAAAATAAAGAACTGTATGGTCACATCCTTCATACATAATTGTCTAGAATAGCAGGGTAGAGAATTTTAGATCTTTCAACTTCAGTAACAGTTAATGATTGTCACTTATAAGTGTTTTGTGGTTCATAATTTCCAGTGATTTCAAGACAGACCCTATCAGGAATAATTGAATATTGATAGGCCTGATCATTGGCATTGTTTTGTATTTTGAGCACATTCACATGTTATACTCCCAACATTCCAAAAGGTTCCAGGGAAACACCCAGAAGTTACAACAATCTACCAAGTGACATTCATCAAATCTATTGCATTTTTTACTCTGCATCTAATTTCAGTTAATTCAACTGCAAAATTATTTTGTTGTATTGTCTCTATAATGACGCATTTTATGACATCACCAAAGTGTATATTATAAAATGTTGTACTCATTGGGATTAAACATGATTTCATTTTTACATACTCAAGTATTAAGACATCACATCAAGGAAAACGATATGCTCACTGCTCAGTATCATTAACATGAGAATGAATCTAGAAATAGATATATCTTTAAAAACAATGAGGTAAAGTATTAATTTTCCAGTCAAACAAAGGTATTTGCCTCTAAACCTGCATAAAGGACCCATTCTTGACATAAAGGCGTTTGAATATGTTTCATTAATTATTTCCACTGTATTCTGACATTTTTTATATTATTCAAATCGCTATCAAGCCACAGTAGGCTTATCATGCTGCTATAAACCAAGGATAAAAGATATTTAGAGCATGCTGGATGTTGTTTAAGCCAATCTTAGCACTCAATTGATGTTAATAACAATTTATGAAATTCGAAAACTTTTTTTCATGTAAAATGAAATTTAAGAAAATGTTGACCACTCAATTTTCTTGTAGACCCATCATGTTACCATTCATATGAAAGGTCTTTTTGTGGCCATTTCAAAAATGGTAGTTAGAACTTTGTAGCTTTAAAATTGACAAAGTTATACAAAACCGCGGATTCGCGAATTAACAATTTTTTGCTGTTTTGGCTAAAAGTTCAGGCTCCGTGAGCACCCAGTTCTATTTAACTTAAGAGTCCAAAATTTTGCATGGGTGTATCATTTGGCAAATGGAACAAAATGAGGGGGTGTCTTGCCCTCTTCGGTGAAATTGTTGGTTTTGCGAACCACCCTAGTGGACATCCAACGCTCTTCCAATATTAGGCACACTGTATGATTAACTTTGGAAACCCAAATAGCTGCAGGGAGTTTTTTTGACTAGACAAATGTTATAATTATATTGAGTTAGGCTAAATAAACAATAAAATACTGTCCTTGGCTATCTGAATGTTATTGACTTTTTTCTAAGCTAATAGGTAAACGACAAGTAAATGTTGATATAATTGATGATAGCAAAACTGAAGTAAATCATCAATAGTCCTAGAATAGAACAATATGATTATTCTGGTTGAGCCCAAGATGCAACCATGCCACAGAAATTCAGTTAAACTACTAAATTCAGTTAAACTACTAAATTGTCTCACAATAAAAGATTGAGTTTCGGTATTGAGAAACATTAACCAGAATCAAATCAAAGAAGCCTCAATCTACACAGAGACCACTTTGAAGCAGTATTGTCCTGTATGATATCAGGCAAATTAATAGGTCTAGTTGAGATAACACAGGCAGGCAGATGCTTTTTCACAGAACCATGAGCCAAATTAAGTGCCCCTGGGGACATTGACTGTCCGGAGATTGTGGCACTGACAAATGAGTCAGTCAATGCGACCCTACATCAACAATATTTCTGACTTAAGTTGATGTATGGTATCATCATGCAGCGATTTGTCGTCCCAGACTGGGCCTCTGGAGGTCTTTCTAAGACTCCAAAGAAGTCTCAATTACATAACAAAAGATTAATTTGTATTCTAGTAGCCCTGTTTTGTGAGATTGCCTCTTTTGTGCAATAGTAAGTATCTTTTTGGAAGTGCACGTCTGTCACAGATATACACCCTAAAGTTATGGGCCTTCTTCTTCTGTGATTACGACTTATCTTTGAGAGAGGGTTGTTTGAAGCTACTTGTTTCTCAGTAAAATGCCATTGCAACGTTTTACTAGATAATCTGCTTGAATGGCTAAACATGGATTTGGGTCTCATGAAACCGGGATAATTTTGAATACATCCTTGTCCTAACCAAGTTCTTTCCAATGTAGAGAGACAGTTTCCAAAACAAAAACCACTCAAGTGCTGTTCAAAGGTCCTCAGAGTAATATCTGTAGTAATAAGAAGCCTTTCTATCATGTTTCAGTCTTGCAGGAGAATACTACTACTTCCCAACTTCTACAAGTGCATGAACACTCCCAATGGAGTCAATATGGATGCTTCATGGTGCCGAAAACCCATCAACGACTATTAAGGGCCGGTCTCACTCTATAACAGAGACTATCTTTCATTTTTGCAGCCATCGAGCTGGAAAATGACCATTGAGAAACCACATCAGCCTCAATGGAGAGCACTTCATCAGTGGTGAATTTGTTGTTGATGAGACCAGTAAAAGAAATATATGTATACCTGTTCAGGGACAGAATAGGAACAATATGAAAATGTCTTTCTTTTAAGAGTGCCATCCAATCATTATATCTACATGCAGCTTATCAATTAAACATACAGCTACATCAGACCAGCATTGTATTAATTACAGGTCAATTTTACTCGTAACCATATATTGGTTAAAATAGAGATATGGTCCATATGGAGACATACTACTTCTTCAATGGTTCCTGCATCATAGGATGACCGCTTAAGAACACAGAACTTAAGACCTCATTAAAGGGGTGTTGCCTCCACTCACTATTTTCTGTACCTTACATACTTAAAAAAAAAGGCTGCCAAATTTTCTCGTTGGCGAGCCAAGTCTATTTCAAATCGTCTCTGATGCTGTTATCTCAACGTGTATCAACTGCATATAAACAAAATCACCTTGCTGAATTCTTGAAAGCCAGCAAGGCAAACAGTAAAAAGTAATCATCTGCAGCCAAGGACAGAATAATTGCTCCCTTGTTACCTTCGTTGTTTTATGGCCGACATCAGTTGTTCGTATTGCTGGTTCTACGCTGATTTTGTCATCATTGTGTGATATGTAATTCTTCATTGGAGCTTTTGGCTGGCTTTAAAATGTATTACACTTCAAGTTAAATGGAAAGACTCTCTGTCTGAACAGTACTGAGTCCTTTCACTTCTCTAAAATTCAAATTTTGATTTTTAAAGCCATCTTGTGTTCTGGTGTCATTGATTTAGGAGGCAGAATAATGTCAGTTGTAAAGGCGTTGTCATTTGAAGAGTTAAAGCAACTTGAAGCTTTTTCTGGCACATGGTTTGGGTAGATCTGCTGTGACTGACTGGCTGGAATTTGGACAATGCTTTGAGTAGTGGACTAGCAGCATAACTGAGTAGCCTGAGATATGAAGAGGGTCTTTTTGTGTTTTTTCCATAGCGTTGTACCAAATCCCTCTATTACATTTCGGCTTACTTCTTGCCTGTAATGGCTGGCAAGTTGGCTTACAGACTTCAGAGGCTAAATGATACAGGCTCATATGAGTGTAGTTTTGTCAGATTGAGGATCCAATTGGCTTTGTGGAGGACTATGGGAAGAGCTCAGGGGAAACACATGGTTAAACGGACCTTGAATATGTATGCTCTCTCAACTGGCCTTTGGAAGTAACTGCCTCTTTAACCAGAATAGAGTTCATAAAATATTCACAATTGTAACGCTCTCCTAAATAACCCAACATCCTTTATCATCGCCCTTAGCAATTAACTTTCCTCTCGGGTACATTTCTTCGATTTCAAGAGAGAGCTGAAGGATTAAAATCTGAATAGACAAGGCAATCAATACTTAGAACTTAGAAAATATGCATGGATGTACCAAAAGTTGATGAAAGCATACAAATGTAGTACTTAGCACTATTTTTTGTATTGGCGTACATAATGTGAACATCGCTCATTAGAAATGTGCTCTTGTGGATGCGAAATGACAGTGTTCATCAAATGTTGACCATAGAACAACAATAAAAAAGGCAACCAAATTGAGACAGATTTGGAGAGGATTGGCTTTTCATACTTTGAACTATTACGCACATACCATGTCTCATGCAATTAACATAGATTCAAATCTCACAGCGCTCCTGAATAAATTTCAAGATTAAAAAAATGCAACAAGAAAACCGAAAGCGCACGCTTCTAGAGCAGGGTCAGGAGTACATTTCGAGACAAAAACCCAAAAATTCCGTTTGGAAAATTTTGAGTTATATTCATTTGAAATTTTTTGTTTATCACACTCATA
Organism: Platynereis dumerilii; assembly: GCA_026936325.1. Taxonomy (NCBI): domain Eukaryota; kingdom Metazoa; phylum Annelida; class Polychaeta; order Phyllodocida; family Nereididae; genus Platynereis; species Platynereis dumerilii. Next base: position 528,358 of record JAPTHN010000113.1, on the reverse strand, counting down.
TTGTCATGCTGAAATTGGAGCAAAGAATGCTGTTTAAGACATTTAGGATGTTTAGGGAGATAAATGTTGATGGCAAGGCATTATTCTTTAATTTACATTACCATTGAATCCATGTTAGATATATTTAGACCAAAAATATTGTGCAGGGTGTGATAAACACATGTAACTGCTTGTCATGCGAATTAACACACCTGCAAGTAAGTTTGCAGCTTTTCAATATTGCCTCTGTTAATTCCTTTGAATGATTTATTGTACTCAGGACAGCTTTAGCAAAATTAAATGTATATTACATGATATATGAATATTTCATGCATTTTCTCATTGCAGAATTGTGTGCTATTTATTATCATATATGTCTGTGAGATTTTACTTATCAATATCTTCAAATGACACCAGATGCAGAAGTTAAAAGAACAATATCTTAGCATAATAATCAGCTTATAGCCTCTATAAGATAACTTTTAAAGTGATTATTTGACCTGTCGTTGCTCAATTGTCTAACTTTTACTGTTGTTGGCACACAAGTGACTCTCTTTCAATGTCATATTGGGTTTCCCTATCAATTGTCAAGCTATTTAGCACCTCATGTTCATATTATGATGGCTTGGATGAGTGAGTTAGTACATTAAATGAGTGTTTTTGTCTTGAAATTATTGCCAAAAAATGTCATCAGTAATATTCATTAAGGCTTGTAGCATGGTATTGTGTACAGTGGCCTTTTTTCAGACTGGAAAGCTTATTATTTCAACATGATATGTTATTTGGACATGGCATGTATCTGATTGACTAGAGGAGAATGTGTAGTTTTCAGAAATATATGGTTTGATATGTGTTGGTTGATTTGCCTATCACCATAAATCAAAATTCTGCTAAAAAAACGTGTTTTTTGCCTTGTTTATAGCTCATTCACAAATAGTATTGCTTATAAATGGTGATGATTTTGATATTTTGACAATTTTCACAATGAAATAATTGGTTCAGTATCACAGACTGAAACACAAAGAACATATTTAGTTAAAAAAAATTATGGTTTTACAATGTTAGGGTTCACCTGGGGAATTTTTTACATGGAGATGTCACTTAGTTTGAAAAGCTTTAATTTTCTTACATGCACTTTTGATCTCTCCTGGAATATATATCCTATATATCTGGAATATTGCAAATGGCTGTGTAGAAGCCCAAGAGTATCCCTCTTTCAGACCAACAATTCTTCAGTTCCTGAGACCATTATAAGAGCACATTTAGGATACTTTTGCATTGCTTATGCAAATGTTCACAAGTACGTCACGTTTTACAAATTCGTAGGTCTAGGTGTCAAAGTTTTAGAGATAAAGTTGAAAATTGTTTACAGATATTTATGTATCAAACTGCAATATAGGACAAAATATTAAGTCTCTAACAATTATATTGAACTTGTTAGAGCTAATCTTAGTGCGTTCACAAGTACGTCGCGTTTTAAGAAACCGACACTTCCTGCTGCTATGTCACCACAGTCGTGTCAAATGCATGGATACTTGTGAATAATCATTAGAAAACACATTTAAGAAGCAAAAAAAAAAATTTGAGAAAAATCTGTACTCAATTATGCGCAAAATTAGCATATTTTTGAAAATATGATAAATGAGAGAAAACTATCAAAAACCATATTTTTTCTCTTAATTATACTATAGACAGGTAATTCTGGATTAAATCCAATATCAATGATGCCTATTTGAATTATTTTCTTCAATGGACCATGCATATATTTTCAAATGAAAATTAGTAGGGCTATTTTGGGGAGAGTCAAAAATCTGCTATTAACTTGGAACAAAACCCAAGACCCAACATACTAAATCAAATAATATGTCTAATAATTAGGTTCCCTAGAATTATAACTAACTGATTTAGAATAGAATTTCCTTATTTTGAAGCCTTCATCTCTATATTATATCACATGATTTCTTGTTAATTTCAGGGAATTTATCTTATCGCAATATGGAAGTGTTTAATCATTATTTACCAATTTTAAAAGGTTAAATTGATTTTCCACTATGTTTTAACCATATTCATTATTCATTTCATATTACTAGACCCCCAATTTGGTTTTTTGTGCTGTTAATAATCATTTATTTTCATCCGAAAATGACACTAAAATTGACTTTGGCTTGGTTTTTGTTGAGTATAGTCAATGCTATTATGAATATGGTTACCATTTTTTCCAAAGTTAGTAAACACTATATCATGAACGTTTCCTGTTGGTTTGGTGGCTTTAATACTTATACTTTTTGTGGCACAAGTGTTTTGACCAGGTGTGGACAATTCAATTTTTGCGGGGCAAAGCTTAAGATGCAGCTCCTCACTGCCTGCAGTTAGAAATATGAAACCCCATCAAAATATACTCCAGTATGTGTATTATAAGTGTTTCAAAAATTAACTTCCTGGATTAAGTTGAAGTACTTATTTTTTATGAAATAAGCCGTATTCCGGTTCCTTCACGATTCATCCCAGTGTACCCATTCAACCCATATTACGGAACAACGAAAGCTCATTAAGCTCAATCCTTTTGGATTTAGTTTCCCTAATATATTAGCTATCAAAATATAAGAAGTAGTTTACTGTGCTATAACTTTCATTTTTCATCATCGGTGGCCAAAATGTGTACACAATAGTGTGCTACAAGCCTTAACTCACTTCTTGGATCACCAAAAGTCACACTGCCACAGTTGGGGTTTATTTCTTAACATTTATCAAATGTTTATATGATATATTGGGGTAATTTACATGAATCACATTCAGTCTTAGTAAGAATAATCCATAAATTTATCTAGTTTGAAATGTCGTATTTTGATGAAAAACATAGCAAAAATTCAAAAGAAAGGCTAAATTAAATTCAAATCAAGCTAAAAGCAGGTGAAATATTAGCAACAAACAAACAAATCAATTTACTGGGGCTACAAATTCATTTCTTTGATAAATGTTCATCTGTATGTGTTTATTACACTCTGCACACTAATTTTAGCCAATACATATCTAACACATATACAATTATCATATAAATGAAACAATGATGTCTTACCATCAACAATTGTCTCTCTAAACATGATAAATGAATTAAACAACTTTCTATGCCCCGTATCAGCAAGACAATATGAGTGTGATAAACAAAAAATTTTAAATGACGATAACTAAAAATTTTCCCAAAAGAATTTTTCAGTTATTGTCTTAAACGTTCTCCTGATTCTGCTCTATAAGTGTGGGCTTTCGGTTTTCTTGTTGAATTTTTTTAATCTTGAAATTTATTCAGGAGCGCCGTGATCTATTTTTGGAAGCTTCAGTAGACATTGAAAACTTAAAGGTTAATCAACTTGCATTTCTACAAAATGATGAATTGAATGAAAGGCTAAAGTACACATAGCAGGATGACAAAATTAAGGAAACAATAGATTAAAGTCAACTATTGCACTTTTCGGTTGTGATTTCGCATCATGGAGACCGTCTAGGTCTCTGCGCGAAGCGCAGAGACCTGCAGAGGTCTTCAAATGGTGGGAGATAGAGCTACTCACACAGGGATATACTAAGAAACTTTTTTGCATGCGCCAAACAAAAAAAAGTGTCGGCGTTTATGTGACGTCATCAATAATTGGCCCTCAAGTGACGTCATGGTAACAGCAAGGCAGGTGGCGTCATGAACAGATCAGCCTCATTTTGATATTTGTGACGTTATGCTTGAATTTATAACGTCACAACAGCAGCAGAGCAGCGCATGTAGAACGCACTGCAGGACTGCTGCACCACCATGAATTCAAGTGAATTTATTCACAGTTCAAAGGCCGGAATAAGATGACTGCTATATACCAAGCACATTAAATTTTCCTCATCCTTGGTGGTTATTTTCACTGATTATAAATGCTCTGAAATGTGTGAATAAATCAAGACAGTGGCATAAATACTAAATAGGGGGGGGGAGCATTGGGCCATGGCCCCCCTCTGCCACAGGTACGATTAAAAAGAGAAGAAGTTTTTAAGCAGGGGCGGACTAGCCATTTCCCCAAGCCCACAGCAAAATATGTATAAACTGCTTTTATTGACATTAAATAAGACAACAATTCCATTTGGGCCTCATAGCCCCATAATTCGGCACTATTTTAATCTGATTCAAATGACAACTGCAAATTACATTTTAGAAATTGCAATGGCAGAAATTATGAACCATAGATCTCTGATTAATGTCATAGGATGAGCCATAGATGATTTGATCTTTTTGTATACCTACGGTCTCCCGATGCTTTGGCATTATCATATTATATTTTAGGCTGTAACAGAGACAGAAGAGCAATGAAAATAGTGATGAATCTACTAAGGAATAAACAATGGAAGAGACACATGATTAGTATACAAATATTGACTGATTTCGAGGGCATTAGCCAAATCTATTTCCCTCGAGGGTGTGTAAGCGAAAACTATTTCACGAGGCAGAAGGCCGAGGGAAATAGTTTTCCTTACACACACGAGAGGGAAATAGATTTGACTAATGCCAAAGATAATCAGTCTTTATTTGTTTTATTATACCGAATAGATAAGCAGATGCATACATTGTACTATTATTATTAGTTTTGATGAGTTTAATTTTTGGTCTTTAATACAAAATGCCCTAATTGTATTATTTTCCTGCACTATTGCAAATGTATGGAAAATTTTGAAAGATAAAATTTTGAAAAAAGATTTTAGAAAAAAAAATGTTTGGAAAAAAAAGTGTTTGGAAAAAAAAAATTTGAAAAAAAAAAATTTTGGAAAAAAATTGGGACAAAAAAAATGTCGAAAAAAAAAAACAAATTTTGAAAAAAAAAGAAATTTCGGAAAAAAAAAAAAGATTCAGAAAAATTTGAAAAAAATTTCAGACAAATTTGAAAAAAAAAAAATTTTTCGGAAAAAAAAAAAAATATGGAAAAAAAAAATTTTGGAGGGCAATAGTCCTGGTCAATATACTAAAATAATGACTGACATGTGACCAGCTCTCAGCCAATGACAGCTCTGCTTTCATGGTAGAGGTATAATAAAGTAGAATGCAGGAAAATGTGTCATCATGTATATGGCGGAGAAAGCAAAAGAAACAAGATTATAAATTAAAGCAGATGTCTGAAAAAAAAAAGAAGATTCCATAAAAAGGAAAAAGTCTACAGGTTTAAGTGTCAAGCCATCGACTGCCAAGCAAAATCGAAACCCTTAGGAAAAACTGCAGTGTTGGAAGTTCTGAAATAAGTATCAGCTGAGTTTCAGCTCGTACTTTAGTCTGGGGCAAGATCTCAAAGAAGACTCAAGAAAATTAAAGAAAAAAGTTATAAAGGGAAGAAGGAGATGTATGGCAATGAACTTGAAACTTGAAAGTCTGCTGGGGTTCAATGTGCAACAAAGCTATTACTTCTGGGCTAATAGAGCCTTCTACACCAGTATAGCTGTCACCTTCTTTTAATAAGAAATCTTTTTATAGAAGAGCAATGAATTGACCTACTACAAAAACATGAACACCTATTATGTGAAAAAATATATATATTAGAACTGGAAACTGAACATTATGTGAAATGTAAATTTCCAATGGAGAAAACATGTAGAGAATACGCAACGTTCATCTTACCCTTTAGGAATAAGATACTTTCTTTTGACAATAAACAAAAGGTTAACGTGTTTGCGAAAAAGAGCTGGTAATTTATGCTTTGGGAAATTGATAACTTGTCAGTTATCAAGGCTTGGAGTAAAAAGGTTGTTATACGACAAAAAATCTCAAGAAACAACCTCAAGAAAAAGGAAAGCAAGAAAAAGGGGTGTGTGTGGGAAAAATATGGGGTTGATACCCTTGGCCCCTAAAGTAAAGCCAGGCTATTCATTCACTTCTCATAGGGCAGAGGGTCACTGGCCAATATTGACAGGAAAACCACAGCTCCAAGGCCCCACAATCCCCCACATATTGACCACTGCTTGCAACCTATAGGTTAATGGCATTTTGATAAACCCGTATGTATTTATATGTACTCATATTATGGCTATGGCCTCAGATAATGATATCTGCTTTGACGGATCATGTAGTGCTGGCAGATGATTTATAATAAATAAATATTATCTTGCATGTCATTCACAGCAAAGTTTCAGGATTGAATTCAGCTTACTTTACCATTTGGGCAATAGACATCTGATTCGGCATACCTTTTTGAAATATGATTCACAATAGTATTCTTTTGGCAAGTTACGTAGTATAGCATTTACTTTCGTTCACTTTGTCCATGCAGTGGCAGGTACCTGTGTTGCAAGACCTCCTGTTGTGAGACCGAATTGCCTTATATGACCGCCTTCATCCCGCACTAAGTAGTATTTTTGGTGCCTTTTGCATCCCGTAGAGAGACATCATCCCCAACAGAGACCCTTTCATGATTGCAGAAGGGGCGGTCGTATAACACAGGGACCATTGTATTTACCATTTGGAATATCATTCAGCACATGAGCGATTTTACCTTAAAATATTTTATTCATTCAGCATTATGATTTTTATAGCATTATATTTTATATCATGGCAGTGACAGATAATGACAATCTGTACATATATTCATTGAGGTTTTTTATTACAAAATTATTCCAAAGATTCTGTCATTTATGATATCATAAACATTACGATGGTTGATCATCAACTGAAATTAATGATCAACCATCTTCCGTAAGATTTGGTATGCAATTTAGCACAGCAGTTAGTATGCATTACAACACATGCCACGGATACCTGACATGGTAAATGGCTTGACACGACATAAATTAAGGTTCTTCATGACAGCTGCATGACGAGTGGGTGTGTAGCAGATAATATTCGTCAACTGCTCCTTTGAGACTATGCTATTCATGGCTGACAGGCAACGATACATCCAATCCATGTTCAATGATACACCCAATCCCCGTCCTAATATGTCCATAATACAAGCAAATTGACTGACGCATTCAGCATACATGCTCCATTCCAGCGCTTATTGCTTCAGATAAACCCACGTGTATTCCATATCGACATGGCCCACAGTGCACAGTAACTGAACTTTGAACTTGTCTATGCAGGTCATCCTGATAAATTTTCTGTTCTGACACTTTCTTGCCTCAGTACTACTGTTGCTCATGCCTCCAAACAAACGGTAGAACAGGAAACAAGCATCATGAAACATTAATGGATTTGAAATGATAAATAATATAGTATTTGTAAAGACATTGGGAAGACCTTCTATCTAACATGTTCTCCTGCAGCAATAATGTTTTCGCAGAGTATGTGACTGATTACCACAATTTTTTCTACCCTACTGTAGTTTCTAGTAGTTTCTAGTCCCCTGTGTCATTTCCTTGCTACCTCTCTTGGCAGCCTCTATAGGACACCTCTCTCGTGGCTTGCATCAGAGTAATAAGAATGGACAGTTGAACTTGACACTTACTTTGGGCCTCATAAATTTTGATCTGCCTCCAAGTATACACGACAACTATTGGCTGTTCTGTCGATGAAGCGGGCCATAAAAAACAAGTTTCCTCTCCAGTATAGATTTTTGGCCACAGGGAAGCCTTCTTGTTTCATGGAAAGTGGAAAGTGCCCCTTGAGTTTCCTCCTTCCTTATCATCCCATAATGCAATACTGTGGATTGGTCTTCACAAACAAAAAGTTAGACACCAAAGGCTGTAGACTGTGACCATCCCACACCATTCCAATATTATGTACTCTGTGTGACTGACTGTGGATGCAACTAACAAACAGAAAGAGCTCCTTGGAGGATCGACTTCGTCTTTTAACACACCATAAAAGTGAGATAATATAATCTGATACTATGAGTAATACTGTCCATCAAAGTCACTTAAATCCCAAGGCAGCTAACATTTCAAGAATGCTAATGAAGCTTCATCGTGAACATTCATTATGAATATCCCTAGTAGGATCAAATGAACAATCCGGATGCTGCTAGTCATTACATTGTTAAATCTAAGAGATGGTAAAATTGGTCAGAAGGAAATGTAGGCATATTGAGGCAATGATAGGATCCCTTGAGATGGATATTAATGTCATTAGTGATATTAATAGATCTTGTAAGACGAAAACATCACATAATAAGCTAGATTGTCCTAAAATGATTGATGAAGGATAGGAGACTAACATTAGCCATAAACAAAAAAAGATGAATCTGCAGCCATATTGAGCTTTACTGAACTGTGTAAGTTGATAGGTTTTGTAATAGAATAAATATACATGTATGGGAGACCATTTTATATTTGGAGTATTTTAGGGCTAACATAAGGCAGAGAAACTTGAGAAACATTAGTATAGAGACCAACACAAACACAATTTGTCTATTCATACCAAGAAAATGACAAAACAAACTATTGTATTATACTTAGAAGGATATAGTAAGGGTATCTTAAAGGAAAAAATTACAGACATTAGTAAAAAAAATTAAAAACACCAGCAACTGAGAAACATTAATCAAAAACAAATCAGAACCGTACCTATACCCATGTACACAAAGAGAGCACTATGAAGTCATATTGTGCTGTATGATATTAGGCAAATTGATAGTTCTAGTCTGAATAACACAGGCAGAACAGAACACATTAAGAAAATCAGGGAGGCAGATGCTTATGAACACAACCATGAGTCAAATTAAGTGCCCCCGGGGACATTGATTGTCCAGAGATTGTGACACTGACTAATGAGTCACTCAATGCGACCCTACATCTGCAATAATATATTATTTCAGGCTTCAGTTGATGTATGGTATCATCATACAGCAATTTGTGGTCCCATACTGGGCCTCTGGAGGACTTTCTAAAACTCCAAAGAGGCCTCAATAACATTGCATAACATCACTTTATACTACAGTAAGTACAGTTCATGTAGATTTTCATCTTAAGATCACCTCTTCTGCAGTTATGAAGTGGTCGTCTATAGATGGTCTTTCTCTGAAATGCAAATGCAATGTTATGCTATTTTGGGTTATAGAAAGGCATGCATAAAAAAGGTTTCAAAATGCAGTCTTATAATGCATGGACCATTGCAATCTACTTTCGTCAAACATGACCAATACTCTATGTGGAGTCTATTTTCAGAGGCTGTGAAAACCAATCGGCAACTGTTGTCAAGGTCCTCGGTGAGGTCTCCGCACTAAGAAGCCGTTCTACATGTATTACACTGCTGTCTTGTTGAAGACTACTTCTTTCCCAATCCAAATTCTGGCTAAACACTCCCGATTCAGTCTGTAGGCCCATACATTGAGGGGCTGTATTTCAGCTGAAACCACTTGACCAATGTTAAGGGCCTGTCTCCCTCTATTACAACTAACTGTCTGTTATTGCTGCAGCCGTTGTGCTAGACTAAATCCCCCAAGTCTCACTCTGTCTCACTTAGTCTCACTTTCCCACAAAGTGAGACTCAAGTGAGACTCAATTCGTGCAAGTGAGACAAGTGAGACTGAAGTGAGACAAGAGAGACTCAAGTGAGACAAAGTGAGACTGAACTGAGAGGGGGGTTTCAGGGGGGTTTTTGTACGAAATTAAACACTGAATATCTGCATTTATTTGTTTCTTGGATGTTAATAATTCACAAAATTAATAAATTATTTTGTTAATATCAATATATAACAGTCACCAAAATTTAGAAATCTGAATTGTGTCAATTCAATTGATGTTTAAAACTGTGTCAAGTTCGAAACTAATTTTGCTCGCACTCATTGGCAACATGGACATGATGGACAACTCACAACAATGGCATGTTGCTCTTCAGGCTCTTCCTGACAGTTCTTCGTTTTTTGGAAATACTACAGCTGTCAGTAGTAAGCCAAGGTATGTGAATTGCACTGATTACATCATTGTTTAATGAAGTTTGTGAGCCCTGTGATAAACGTTTTTGTTTTGTTGTAGCCTACATTGTAAATAAGGTGTCAAAATGGCATAAAGCAAAAATGGCTTGTCCGAGAAATTGCTGTGGCACAAAATAATTGTTTAAAAATCCAATGTTATTGCCATCAATGTGAAATTCTTACACAGTGTTGTCAACTATATTCTTCAGCTTCGTTGTGAAGCGCGTAAAGATATCTCCAACAGATTTTTTTCGGCGGCTCTCTGAATTTGGACATTCAAAAAATTGTTGTATCTCCGGTAAGAGGGTCGCGTAATAAAAACGGCAGAGTCGAATTTGATGCCGCATTCAGCGAAGACGCAGCAGGTATCCAGCAAGATGCTGTAAAAATTTTAGATTTGTATCTTAAAAACTGAGTGAGTTGTTCCATTTTTACTGCAATGGAAATGGTTTTTACAAGGCCTTCTTTTCCTGTGTCAAATGACGCTGTCATTTTTGGGAAGGCAGTGGCTTTTATGCAAAGCCGGGCTCTGACAATAGCCTCACCTGGCTATACGCAGAGCCGCTAAGTTTTTAAATTAACTTTTCTTTTCATGGAGCCCGCGGATTGTATGGATGTGTGAATTTATTGTGTTTCGGGTCCTAATTATTAATTGAAATAAACATCATTTGTTGACACTGCATGTACTTTAAACTCTAGTTACGTTATAAAGAAAATCACGGGGCACATAACTTGAGTTCACAGAGCCGGCTCTGCATATAGACAGCTACAATCCGGTACAGATGGTGATTTTACAGTTGTTACTTAATAGCTTTCGCAATCCATAATTGATATTAATAAAGTAGATTTATCAAATTTATGCATATTTTTTTCTAAATTACGACCTCGAAGAGTCACACATGTGTATTGGTCATTGCGCCGAAACTATTGCTCCTGTATAAAATAAATTATTATTATGATATTTAGCAAATGACTGAGTCTTATAACATGTATGCACCTTTCAAGGTTCATGATTATGCAATCACCTCAGTTTTTATAAAACATTGAAAAAAATTTTTTTTTTTTGGAGCAGAACTCGGAGAAATAGACAAACGGTGTTCCCTGCGTTATAAGAGCCCCTGTGGAAAGGCCGACTTGCCTTATGTGACTGCCTTCCTCCCGCACAATTTAGTATTTTTAGTGCATTTTGCAACAGAAGGGGTGGTCTTATAATGCAGGGACCACTGTAGATGGACATGAAAATTTACTATAGCATGTGTCCAATACCCTTGATGCGCTAAACGCTCTTACAAAAATTGATAATAGCAAATTCAGTGAAATGTGAAAATGACTTAACTCATTTGAAGGGCCAATCTTATGAAATTTGATAAAATAAAATAAAATAAATTCAGGATTTTAGATATTTTTCTCACAAATTCTTGGCAATGAATAAATTGTTAAATTTCAATTAATATTAAAGTCAAACATATTGGGAAGTAACTTTTATGGCCATATATTGTTGAATGCATATTTTTGCAGTGATATAAAAAAGTTAAAATACACAAAAATGTTAAAACACCCATTGCTCCACCATTTTCCTTCTAATGTTATGCTAAGCTATTGAATGTGAACGAAAAGAAATACGAGATTGTATAACATGGTATTTGTCATATCACCATGTTCAAATTGCAGATATTTTGGCATTATGAAGATAAAAATTGCAAAAAATAAGAAAAAGTCTCCCATCACGTTTCAGTCAATTTTGGACCGTGTTTAATGAAGCTTGCCACCTACTTGCATAATAATTCTTTCTGTACCATATTCTTCATCAAATATGATCCGATATATTTAAACTGTTTTTAAAGGTTTATAAAGGCAAATTAAGCAATAACTTCTTATTTCTGGAGTTCTGGAGTAGAATTGCTGTTGAAAGCCGAGGGTATGCTGCTGCGCAGCCTATATTTGTTTTTATATACATCCATTTTATAAAATTGTTCAGTCTATCAAGAACCCTTTCGCTATGACAAAAGGACCTGGTGCCTGTTTGTCAGACCAAATGTCTGTCAGAGGCTTGATGATCTTCCAATTTTAAGCATGGGCACACATTTTTAAAATTTTCATTTGCATAAATACTGTGGCATGGCCAGGTAATATAGTGAGGGGCAGGGAGCAGCTGGATAGCAGCAACAAATCGCTTGATCAAGAAATTTTATAACTTATATGACAAAGGAAGTTATTCTTTCTTGAAAATATTATAATCGATGGAAGCATGTGATTCTGATAGCAAAATGAGACATAATTTCACATAAAAGATAAAAATCAAATGCTGAAGAGTGTTTGGCCGTATAGCTTGGGAAAAGTAAACCTGCAAATTTTGAATTTCAGTTGATTGATATTGTTCATTACTGTAGACCTTCAATTGACACAAATATATTAAAGGCCAGACATCACCTTAATTCACATTCATTGCTCAGTCTTTACAATTCTCTTGTCTATCCATACCTTAATTATGCCATAGAGGTATGGGGTTCAGTGCCATCTACAAACTTGGCTTCAATTCATAAACTCCAAAAAAGAACTTTAAGGATTATATCATTTTCACCTCTTAGAACGCCATCAATTCCCCTCTTCCTGAAATATGGAGTTTTAGATATATTCAAAATCTATGTTCTTAAGGTTGCCTTGTTTATGTTTCAATTGCAGAAAGGACAAAGTCCTGACTTTTTTAATGACATGTTTCTTTTTAATTCCCAGTATCATGCTCATAATACTAGGTTACGTGATAAGTTACACTTGCCCATTTTTAGAAGTAGTTTTTGTCAAAGATGTTTGAGATATAAGGGAGTCATTGTGTGGAATTTTCTTTCTGACGTTATAATGAGTAATTTTACATTATCCACTATAAAAAAACACCTGAAAAAGTACCTCCTTGTAAATGATTTAGATTTTTTGTAATAACTAGCAGTGATATTGTTACTTTGTAATTTTATTATTTTTTTTTTAAATTTTCTTAATTTATATAATTATATTAATTTTTTTGATATATTAAGATTATAATTATTTTGTTTTCAGTATATGTTATATTATTTTTATACAGGTGTTAGTTTAGTTTGTTAGAAGTTCTAGCCAATGTAACGTAAAATATATTTGTAATATTAATCATACGTCAAAATATACATTTTTTTGTATCTTGACTAAGGAAAATTTGATTGTTGAATAATTGTACATGATTTATATATTTTTGCTAAGTAATTATTTTCCAATAAAGAACTTGAACTTGAACTTGAACTTGAATATATAGCTGGCTCTGATACGATCAAATTTTCCTATTTTTTCAGATGAAAACTTCGAGGCTGTTCAGCTTTGTGTTCAAGAGGACATCATCAGGTGATGTATCATCTTAACTTTCGATTTCATAATAACACTTAGACAACATTTTATTTACAATTGTGTTGCTGTTAATTTTCTTAGTCTTAGAGGAACTGCAAGCACTGTGCCACATTGAGAATTCTGCTTTTGATTTTAACTGGAAATTTATAAACATTTTACGGGATCAAGTCAAAACCATTACTATCACTTCCTTTGTGCTTTAGTAATAATATGTCCTTATAGTCATTGTCACAGTAGGAATAAGAACTCACTAAGTCACATTTAGTAGTGTTCTATTTAGCAAAACTTTTTATCTTCACTGAAATTTGACAAAAACTTTTCAATTTCAGGCTTTACGTCAGCAAGAAGGTTCAAGTGTAAAATATGTCAACTGCCCTCTGCTCCAAAGCCATTCGAATTCATCCCAACCCATTCTCCAACTAATTTACCGGTAAGTTTTAGTGAGAGGGAAGTACTCATAATTGGTGTAGATTTTATCGGACCAACTAAATGACTTCCATAATATCATAAAGTTTATCTAACATGTACATGTATCCAATTGCAAAATGATTTCATGTTTTTGTCATCATGTTATCCAGAATAATTCACAATTTTGATTTTCTTTATAAGTTGATTAGTATGTCACTATAGTGCTCCTGGACAAAATGCAAGGTTGAAAAAATGTTGCTAATGCAGCATGAAATTAAAGGGCTTTAGTTTTGTATCCATGCAATAATGTAAATAATTTTCCCGGAAATATGAATATTTGGTTTTTCACACCCATTATGTAAGATATGTGCTGTAAATGTGTAAATGGCATTTTTATATAGGGGAAGCTTGGGAGAGTTGGGCCACTTTTTACATTCTTGTGCCTCCTGCTGACAGTTATGATTATATAAAGATGCTTAATGCATGTATTGAATCTAGAAATGTTTGAGAATATATTTATGGGATTGCATTGAGATACAGTGTATGCGCAAGGACATGTGAGCTACAGCCCTATGAAAATTGTAAAAATGTTGGCCCAACTCTCCCCATTAAGTGGAAGACTTGGGACATTCAGAGGGAGACTTGGGCCATCGCAATATTATGTCTGGTTCGGTAAAGATGTACTTGAGGCAATGATATTTTTAACCTGCAGTATAATGGTCATAGAAGTCATTAATCCCGAATTGAGGCCTCTTGCAACACTAGTTTGCTGTCAGACGTAAGCCTTGGCCTGACGGCCCAACTCTCCCTATCTAGATTTCCTGATTTTAAATTTTGTTAGACCATGAAATGTAATAAGGCCTAAAAAATATTCAGTCTCTGTTGAAAATTGTTCTAGGCAAGTTCTTCTGTCTTAATAAAAATGAATCTAGGTAAATGCGACACATGTTGGGACAGTTGTGGCACTGTCCCAACTTTCCCCCATTCGGCCATTTTTTCCTTAATCTGAATTATGACGCAACTGCTTGTCTGATAATTTTCTAAAATATCTCAATAACAGCTGAAGAGTCAAACCTATCAAGCATGCCAGGGAAAATTTTCTCAGTCCTTGTTGTCTGACAGACAATTAAATACTCATAACATGGCTCATTTTTCCGTTTTTCATCAAAATTTGAATTTCGTACTCTCTAAAGATCATGACAAGCAACTTAGCCAAGTTTGTTAAATCCATTGAAAGATAATTATTTTTATAAAATTTTGGTGGCTGCAGCTTTCTCAAAAATGTTTTAGTTTCCTCAAAAATCAGGGTGGCCCAACTCTCCCAAGCTTCCCCTAAATGAAAAAATACCAGATCAGTAAATTGTGCATTATGAAGCATTAATTGGTTAATTTAAAAATTTGAAAATCTCATATTATTTTCAATTTTTATATCACTGTCAACGCTTGGACTTGTTGCAAACTCACTTAGACTTTTATTTGCCATTCAGGCCTTTAAAACAGTGCTAGAACAAATAAAATGTGACAAACTAAGGAACCATCCAGAATTTAGCGAAGAATGATATCTTTTTCATGTAATTGAGGGTCACAGTTCTTTATGTGTGTGTCACAGAGGTTTGAAATTAGGCAGCACATACATGAATTAAAATGCATGGGTCTTTTAACACTGCAGTTTCGAATGTAAAAACTAATGAATATGCAAGGAAATTCCTGGAACCAATGTATTGATAAATGTCTACAAACGATATCAGTACAAGTGACCTAAGAATGACATAGAAAATATCAAGTTTGATTTTTACCCTCGGCTTTGTTTATTGCCGAGGGTATTGTAGTTAACATGGAAAAGCATTGTCCATTCAAATGAAGTTTGAAAAATGAAGGGGGCAACCTAATTTTACAATCCTTTTCTCGTGCAGAACAATTTAACAAAAGAATAATGACGCTTCGTAATCACATGCAAGCTACAAAAATTCATAACTGAAAATTATTTTTTTAATGCCCCATGAATCCTTCAAGTTTGGGGTTGGACCTCTGAAATTTTGCATGAAGATGTCCAAATTACCTATTTAAATTACCTAACTCGTTTGTATGGACGAACATTTTTAGGATTTCTGACTTTTTCTGGAATTTTGATTTCTCTCAAATTATTGGCTAGGAAGTAATTGGTAAACTTCAACAAATGTTATAAATAAAGATAATACTAAGTAACTTTTATGGCCATTGCAAGGTTGCATGCAAATTTTAAAAAGTTTAAAATGCGCTAAAATGTGAAATTTCCTCACCATTTTCCTTTCTAATGTTGAATATGACAAAATAATAAATGAGAGTGCATGTATATTTGTCATATAACCATGTTCAATGTGAAAATATTTCAAAATAAGAAGTCCGTAATCAAGTTTCGGTCAATTTTAGACCTTGTTTAATCACATTTTCAAGCTGCTTAGTGGATTATACCTTTCGTATCATATTCTTCATCAAAGGTGGTGACATATATTTTGACTATCATCATGTCGTGTGTGTAAAAAAATATAATTGTATGACTTATTATAATCCCATATGATTTTAAGCTTTGCAATGATTAAAAAATTCCCATGTACATCTATGCAATCAATCAAGTCGCCTACGACATCGTTGATCCAAAATATAATGTTTTTCAAATTGCTTGTTTAAAAAAAAACACAATTTGTACCGGCAGCAGAATAGCTACTGAAGGTGGGGCATATACATGCTGGTGCACCCTATGTTTTTATTATGTGTATCAGACAGACAGAAAAATAAAAAACTGGTTCTATTAATTCAATGTCAGGAGACATCTGTTATCATTGATGAATATCAAAGCAGATACAGCATTTTTCGGTCTTATGTGTTTCTTAAATGCCGAGTTACGCTTGTTCATGATAATCGTAAATTCTTTTTTAGTAGCACCCAATTCCAAAATTTCACTCCACTCAGTCGCGGCAGTAAATTCATTTCTTGAAAATTTATGAATGGTGTCCTCCGAAATTCAGTCTTGTTATGCATGTATGTGATAAACATGATATTTTAAGATACAGTCTCAGAGCCATAGCTGACCCCTGAGAATTTGACCAAAAAGGTGAATAATATAAAAACTTCACATTTTACGAGATTTCGAGGTCGCACCTCTGGGCCAGTCTTTAAAAAAAATTGTGTATCTTAAGGGCAAACAGAATCCTATGCAGTTATGTCACAATTTGAAGCATGCAAAAGTTTCTGAAAAATATTGAATTTCATAACACATTAGTGATTTTTGTTAGCCTAGGAAAAAGGTGTGAAAAGTCAAAAGTTTTAAAAGGCGGATTTCTCAAAAGTTCCCTGCTGCAAGATGTTTCACTTTTGCTTGAAAACAAATATAAGACCTTTTATTTTCATGCAATTTTTGCTTTTCACCTTGCATCTTGCTCTGGACCCCTGTGTTAAATGAATATAATGACACCGTTTTTTCTCATTGATTGATTGATTGATTATCAATTAAGAGTACTGCAATTATGGAAAAGGAGTACAAATCAAAATGTCACTTCGAAATTGCCACCTGGCAACATACATGACACAAACCACGTAACTAGCATAAAAATTAGACAATGAAAATGACACATATTTTATTATAACGACTGAAAAAGTTAAGCAATATGTTTCTTTTAGCATTTTTGAATTTTTACAGTAGTGTGTGATAAACTATTTCACTCATTTATTTCAATAAAGTCTCTAAATATTTTTATTTCATTGGTCTAACTTGTTTGAAATTCTTTAGAGAGCTAAGCTAACTAGTTACATTATGTTTTCAAGCTTGTTTACTGTATTATAAGGCTCTGTAGGCCGACATGTATTCAATTGATGAGACAAACAAAATCTAAAAAATTTTAATTTCTCAAAAAATTCCTAACATATTTTGTTCGATTTTGTCTTAAAATTTTCGTATAATCATATAGTTTCAGGCGGTATATAAGTCCCATTTTCGGTTCAATGTTTCTTCAGGAGCGCTGTGGATAATGAGGCAATGCTTTTACCACTTAAGAGTGTAATCCAAATATGACAGGTTTTACAGGTAAACTAATGGATTTCTTAGTTACCCTATCAAGTAATTGGATAACTTTGTATATTTAAGTCATTAATAATATATGAAGGAGTCCAATTTTAATTGTGCAAAAATTGATAAGAAATCACAGAACTTTTGATATTTTTTTGCAAATATTCAAAATCAAAAACTATTTAGGTAGTCATGAATAGGGCTCTACCCCCTATGTATTGCTTTAAAAATAAAATTAAATGATTAGATATGAACCTCCCAATTAATGCACATAAATAAAATATATTGGTTAAGAAACATGCGCATGCACTTTCAATTATAATGCCTCTATCATTACCAGTTTCTTTTTATGGTCAAAGAATCTGACAAGTGTTGACTCAACTGTGCTAGGATCAGTGAAGTCTTTTCACGTTTGAATTGCATAATTCATTAAGAAAGGACATATAATTGAATGACGTTTGAAATTTTCAATATTAATATAATGTTTTTCTTTCAGTATGAAAAAAATGCTATAAAAGTTCACTGCAACAGCATAGTCATACATATAATATGTATTTATGAATTTTTTGTGAGTGTTTCAGAAAGAAAACCAGCGTTTTTGATATCTAATGGATGAGACTCAACCGCTTACTGATTGCAAGCACAAATACTCTCGACAACAGCATAATCGCATGCAGACTCTGGCGATGAAACAAAATGCAGCAGAACAAGCTCTTACTCAATCAGCAGTTGTGATAATTACCCAAACCATGAACTACCTTATCTTGTACTGAAACTATTGTTTTTCAGTCAATAATTGTTTAAGGCTTGTACTTCTATGAAGCTTTTAAAATTTCACAAAAGCCGTTCTCTCTTTTTATTTCGGAAATATTCTATTAGTATTATAATTTTCATTCTCATTGATGTGGACTTGATTCTCTCTTATTTTGTTTTTATGACCATGGCTGTATGACATGGAAATTCCATCCTATTTCCTTAGCACTTGGTTCCTTGTTTTGGTCTTCTCTGTATTTTGTAAGACTGTATTTGTTGTTCAGACATTGGCATCATTCTGTGTTTTACTGTTATTGGTTTTATTTCAGAGTTTAATTGAACTGAAATATGTATTAATAATCTGTATATATATATGAGAGATTAGAGATGCAAAGTTTTTTAAGAATTTTTAAGTCATTGAGAAATATCATTTATTGATACTTATTCAGTTATGTAAATTGTGTTTGAATAAGTCAATGACATGCAGTTTGTACTAAAAAAAATTGATTAGATATTCAAAGAATGATGCAGGATTATGGCTGATTGAGTAAATGCATGTTTATGAAATTGAAGATCTTCTAACATCAAAGGTTTCATTATAAAACATAAAATAGTTGATGGAGATTAATATTGAAATGTGAACCATAACTTCATCTATTTATGTTCAAGTCTTGGACTATCAACAATCCACTTCGAACTAATCACTATTATTAATCTTTTGTACCGTCAGCTGTTACATTGTAAGACAGCCATTCAATCTGGTCTGAGCTACTTTTTTTTTTGGGTTGTACCTTTTTTGTTATATTCGCCTCATATGTCATGTCATTTGTTAATTATGAATTTATAAGGATTCTTAAAATAAAGTTCACACAGGTGATTAAAAAAGTATATTATATGTGATGCATACTTAATATGTTATGTAATGCACCATGTTCGATGTGATCGACTGTGGTGACATCTGATTTAAGTCATCATAATTGTATTGATATTATGCATAGTAATAAAAAAGAAAAGTCATGTTCCATGACCATGCAATAAAACTGTTCAGATTGAGATTGCTCTGTTTGTTTTGCTTTATCGTAAAAAAAATACTGCTTCAGTCCTAAAACTTTGGATGACTAACGAAAGAATCTTCTGCGAGTTTCATTCCAATCTGCTATTTTTGGTCAAATAATGGGTGACCATGGTCTGATGGTTAAGACCTGGATTAAGAGTTGGAACCTACGAAGGCGCGGGTTTGAGTTGTCTCGACTATTATTCTGTCAGGAGGGTACAGTAGAGCAATGTACATGCAATGTGAGACAATGTGAGAGTATCATTTGCTGACTTGCAAAGTGAAAGTGAGAACAGATGTGAGACTAAAACCATAGGAAATCAAAACACAAGGGAAAATTACCTTTATATATGAAGATGGGAAACAAAACTTTCTATTTTTTCCCCTCCCCTCTTTCCCCCTTCCCCTCTTTTTCCCCCTTTCCTATTTTTTTTTCTCCCCCCGGCGCACGAACAGTGTTCCCCGGCCCTTGTGCTGGAAAATGACCATTGAGAAACCACAACCCCACAAAAGTGCACTTGATCAGTATGACTCGTTGGTGATCATAGTTCTTGCCGAGACAATTAAAAGGGAAAATAGACCTGCTTAGGTACAGAACAAGAAAAAGATAAAAAGGTTGTTATTTTAATAGTGCTGTCCAATTAATATATCTCCGTGCAGTTTTCAATCAACTTATGAAGATATACTACTACTTCAGACCAGCATTGAACTAATCATAGGTGAACTTTACAATCTACCATGTAAAAAGGATATTTGGAGAAATATTACCTCTATGATGGTCCAGCATTATAGGATGACCGCTTAAAAATACAGTAAGAGCCCTTTTAAGGGCTGTTGCCTGCCCTCAGAATTGTCTTCAATTTACATACTTTTAGAAAAAGGGCTGCCTTGTTTTCTTTCTGGCAAGACAAGTCTATTTAAAATTGTCCATGACGCTGTTATTTGAAGGCAAGTTGAATACGTTTGTCATCTGAATTGCCTTGCTGAAGTTGTGAGAGCTAGCAAGGCACACAGTAAAACAGTAATCATCTGCAGGCAAAGACAGAATTATTGCTCCCTTGTTACCATCTTTGTTTTATGGCTGATATCAGTTCTTCTCATTGCTGGTTCTATGCTGATTCTGTCTAGGTTGTGTGATTTTCATGATTCTAAATTGGTGCTTTTGGCTTGTTTGAAAGTTTATTTAACTTCAAGTTAAAAGAAATTACTCTCTGTCTTAGCAGTACAAAGTCCTTTCACTAATCTAAAATTCAAATGTTGTTTTTGAGCCATCTTGTGTTTTGGTGTAATTGATTTATGGAATGATATCAGTTGTGGAGGGGTTGTCATTTGAAGAGTTATAGTTACTGTTGTGGCTTTTACTACCAAATGGTGTGGGTAGATCTGCTGTGACTGAATGGCTGACATTTGGACAATGTTTTGAGTAGTGTTCTGGCAGCATAAATGAGTAGCTCGAGGTATCAAAAGAGCCTTTTGACGTTTTTTCCATAGTGTTGGACTAAATCTGTCTATTACATTTCGGCTTACTTCTTGCCCTGCAAAGGCCTGCATTTAAGCTTACAGACATCAGAGATAAACTACACAGCCTCATATGAGTGTAGTTTTGTCAGATTGAGGATCCAATTGGCTTTGTGGAGGACTATGGGAAGAGCTCAGGGGAAACGCGTGGTTAAGTGGACCTTGAATAATATTATGCATGATCCTTCAACTGGCTTAGTGGCCTTTGAAAGTCACTGCCTTTTTAACTAGAGTTCATAAAATATTCACAATTCTAACACTCTCCTAAATAACCCAACACCCTCTGTCATTGCCCCTTTGCAATTAACTTTCCTCTCAGGCACATTTCTTTGATTTCAAGAGAGGGCTAAAGATTTAAAATTTAATTTGGATGTATTTTTGCAGTGTGTACAAGACAGTCAATACTTAGAAAATATGCACTGATGTACCAAAAGTCTATAAAAGCATACTATTTTTTGTATAGCTACATAATCCTCATGTTATTGATTTGAAATGTGCTCTTGCGAATGCACAGTGCCTACCAGATGATGATCATCGAACAAAGATAAAAAAGGCAACAAATATGAGATACATTTGGAATAGATTGGTTCTTGATACTTCGAACTGTAACACATACCATGTCTCATTCATATTTTGTAAGGTTCAGCAGACATTGAAAACAGAAAACCTCTTTTGGGAATCAACTTATAGCTCTATAAAACGATGAATTGAAAGAAAGACTGGGGTACATAATAGCAGGATCACAAAATGAAGGGAACAATAGATTAAATTCGCCGAGTAGCTTGAGGTTGTGATTTCAAGTCACATAAATGTATAGAAGCACTAATCATAACAAAATAAGCAATGAAAATAGTGATGAATGTAAGCTCGGGGCATCGGTATGAATAAATAATGTAAGAAGCAAAGGATTTAAGTAGACTGCAGGAATATGTGTCATTATCTATATTGCAGAGAAAGTAAAAGAAACATGATAGGCAAACATCTGAAAAACAGCAAGCGAAACAACCTGCAGGTCTAAATGTCAAGCCATCGACTGCAAAGCAAAATCGAAGGCCTAAAGGAAAAACTGGAGCATTGAAGTTCTGAACAAAGTATCAGATAAGTTTTGGCTCATCCTTTAGTCTGGGACAAGACATCAAAGAAGACTCAAGAAAAACTAAAGAAAAAAGTTTTCATGGGAAAAGAGAGATGTATGGCATTGAACTTGAAACTTGAAAGTCTGCTGAGGTCGATTTGCAACAAAGCTATTATGTGTACTTCTCGGCTAATAGAGCTTCTAGACCAGTATGGCACTTACCTTCTTTTTACAAGAAATATTTTTTATATAGGAGAAATGCATTGACCTACTGAAAAAACATGAAGAGTGGCATGACAAGCAAGATTGTGCAAAATATAAATAGGTATTGTGTGAAAAAATATATACATTAAGAACTGAAACTGATCTTTATGCAAAATCTAAATTTCCATTGGCGAACACATGTAGAGAATAGGCAATATTCATCTTAGCCTATTGGAATAAGATACTTTCTTTTGACAATAAACATAAGATCACATGTATGCGAAAAAGAGCTGGTAATCTATGCATTGGGAAATTGATAGCTTGTCAGTTCTGAAAGTTCGCCGTAGGTTCCTTCAAACAAGAATTGCTATACGACAAAAAATCTCAAGAAAAATCAGAAGAAGAGGAGACACTGGTAAGAAAAAGGGTGCATGTGGTAAAAAGTATGGGGTTGATACTAGAGCCTTGGCCCCTAAATTAAAGCCAGGCTATTTATTCACTTCTCAGATGGCAGAAGGTCACTAGCCAATATTGACCGCTAAAAGACAGCTCCAAGGCCCATAGATTGACCACTGCATGCAACCTATAGGCTTATGGAGTTTCGATACACCCACATATATTCATTAGGGATACAACTTTTCAATTTTTTTCCCCAAAATCAATTTCCTGTGTCATAGCTGGATGAACTTTTGTATAAAAACCACTGTAGTTAAGTCATTGTTGTCCTATCGTCAAAAAGGTTCACCCATGAACTCATGTTTGTGTTGGCCATCTATTACAGTCAGAAAATGGCAATTTTCCGCCGTTGGAGTACTTTATTTCATCTTATAGCTTTTTGTCTATTGAAGATACTGCAACCAAAGTAATACCAAATTAAAGCATTTGAAATTAGCTTTTCAGTGGGACCATATAAGGCACTTCACATGTGGCATGTTACCTCCTATGAGCTAATATTATGCATTTTCCTTCCAATTTTATCATTTTCTGTAGAAAATTTAGTGGATTTGTCAACTCTTTTGCAGATAATTGTGCTATAGCATTATTAGAGGTTCCTGATTAAAAACACAATGCTATATTATTTTTTCATGCCACCACATATCAACAAAATTAAATTGGAGTGAGGATGAAACTCACTGAGAGCACAGATGCACAGGTGGCGGAAGGATTTTCAAGTGTCAAGAGAGACCTCACCAACCTTTCTTATTAAACTTACACATTTGTCAACATTGAGCCGGACTTTTCTGGTATTCATATGCAATTATGCATGTCTTTTAGTCCTTTACACAAAATATGTGTATTAAAACTATCTCTGCAGCATTGTAAATTGTCAAATTCCAGGAATTTTGCTTCTTTGGCCATGTAAACAATATTCACTCGTAAAATGTGTTCTCAGATGATGTCGGCCACTGCTCATGATGGGTTTATCCATCAAAAAAGTTTTGTTTGAAGTTGTTCAGAAGAACAAAGAGAAATGGAAGAGAAATAGGTCCATTCCCATTAATCTGGAAGTCATGTGCCTGTAGAAAAGAAGTCTGACTGGCCAGCAGAAGACAAATTGCTCTCAAGAAGCAGGTTGTTTGTGGTACCTGTTTCTCGGGTAGTCAGTTGAAGGCAGAAAAGACAGATTCGCACAATTATCAACTGAGTTTATACAGCTGGGGACAATTAAACTTAACTTTCCAATGATTTTTGAGCAAGTGACATGATCCAAGCTCGAAAATGTGCTACATTGACATATTAGTGCAAAAAACAAAAATATGAGCCTGTAGCACAATTATTGAATGGCTCATGCACGAGACAAATTTAAGCTGTATTCTATCAAAGTTCAAAGTGGGCTATTTGGC
Source organism: Platynereis dumerilii (assembly GCA_026936325.1). Taxonomy (NCBI): domain Eukaryota; kingdom Metazoa; phylum Annelida; class Polychaeta; order Phyllodocida; family Nereididae; genus Platynereis; species Platynereis dumerilii. The sequence goes on along the minus strand of JAPTHN010000113.1, from coordinate 504,252 downwards.
AGGCAAAGCTGCAAGTAAGTTGCTGGATTACAGTTCTAAATAGTATGTGAGCCAAAGCTGTGATACAGCTGTATGTCACAATTTGTGAATTGTCAGCACCATGTTTTAGAGTGAAATCCATGCACTTTCATGGATCGGGAGCCGGTGGACTGAATGAAGTCACCAAATGTATTATATATTTGTCAAAGATTTATAATAAAACATTATGAACTCCAAGGGTCCTTCCAGAATGGAACTCATGTCATTGGTGATCAAACTGGCGGGAGAAATAATTATTAAGAAGTGTCTGTTCTTTGACGAAAACAAATCTTTCCCTTTCAGGTTTCAGAAGTTCCAAGTATCAGTAAAATTAATGCAAAATGGAATTCCTGAGACATCCTAGCTTTAATGGTCTTTTATCTGAGGTCATATTTGAGGGAAAGACTGCTTGCAGTCTGTCAGTTTATCTCTAATAACTGGACAGACCACTGGATCAATGATCAAATGTATCAAGCTGGAGAGAATGTGAAGCTTTCACAAGCCTTGTATAGTAAGCCTTCTAGTAGGACACTTTGAAGTGCTTGAAAATCACTGAAAGCAAGAGCCATCAAAACTAAACATCAGCAGGAATAAAATCAATGTAGTTAACAAACAATTAAGGTCATGAAAGAACTGCACACCAAACGCAAAAACTAAGGAAATTTGCGATTGCACTTCACTCTTACTTATGACTTGTTGTAGCTTAAAAAATCCATATTCTGCAATCTTCCTCTCTATGAATTGCTTTATAATTGCATAGAAATATAAAGTGTAGCTCTTTTAGTTACTAAAAGTTATATGGTTCCAAAATATAAGCCATTTCATCAATGATCCAACTACATTTACATTTCTCGGAAAATGCGCTAAATTGACACAAAATGCAAAAATTTCAGTGAGAGTCATGGGTGAACTCTTTTGATCAAATACCAAAAAGACATTGATTTTCAGTGTTTTCTAGCAAAAGCTCATCACAATATGATACAGGGTTGTGACGTTGCAAAAAAGTTGTACCCCTAATATTCATATGTATTCATATTATGGTCATGGCCTCAGGTAATGATATCTGCTTCGATAGATCATGTTGTGCAGGCAGATGATTGACAGTAACTGAATATTATCTTGCATGTCATCCAGAGCAAATTTCAGCATACAATTCAGCTTACTTTACCATTTAGGCATCTGATTTGGCATACCCTTTTGAAATATTATTTAGAATAGTATACTTTCGGCAAATTATTTAGTATGGCATTTCCCTTCTTTCACTTTGCCCATATTTACCATCATTCAGCACATGTGAGCAATTTTACCCTAAAATATTTTATTCATTTAGCATGATGACTTTCATAGCATCATATTTTGTATCATAGTAGTGATGGATAATGACAATCTTTATACTCATTGAGGTTTTTTAATTTAAATATTGTTTCAATTATTGTATCATTTATAAAATCATACAACAGTACGATGGTTGATCATTAACTGAAATGAATGATTAACCATCTGTAGCAAAATTCGGTATGATTTTGGCACAGCAATTAGTATACATTCCAACACACACCATAGGATACCTGAAACAGCTTGACACGACATTAATTAAGGACAGTTCATGACGGCTGCAAGACGCTTGGATACATAGCAGAAAATATTCACCAACTACCTCTTAGAGACTAGGATATTCACATCTGACAGCCAACGATACACCCAATCCATGTTCAGTAATACGTCCAATACAAGTCCTAATATGTCCATAATACAAGCAATTTGACTGACGCATTCAGCATTTGCGGCATTCCAGTGCTTATTGCTTCTGACGTACATGTACCCACCTGTATTTCATGTCAACATGCCAAAGCTGCACAGTAACTGCACGGTCAACCTGATAAATTTTCTGTTCTGACACTTTCTTGCCTTAGTACTGTTGCTTATGCCTTTCTAACAAACAGTAAAACAAGAAACAATTAAAGAAACATTAATAGATTTGAAATTATGAATAATATAGTGCTTGTAAAGACACTGGGAAGATCTTCTTCCCTTAATAAGCTGATAATTTCTTGCTGCAAAAAAGCCAAGACTACCTAACATTTTCTCCTGCAGCCATGATGTTTTCCCAGAGAATGTGACGGGTTACTAGAATTTTTTCAACCCTGCTGTAGTCTCTAGACCTCTGTGTCATTTCCTTACTACCTCTATTGGTCACCCCTCCCGTTCGCTTGCTTCTGAGTAATAAGAATGGACATTTGAACGTGACACTTACTTTGGGTCCCGTAAATTTTGATCTGTCCCTAAGTGTACACGACAACTATTGGCTGTCCTGTCGATGAAGAGGGCCATAAAAACAAGTTTGCTCTCCAGTATAGATTTTTGGCCACAGGGAAACCTTCGTGTATCACAGAAAGTGGAAAGTCCCACTTGAGTTTCCTCCTTCTTATCATCCCATAATGCAATACTCTGGATTGGACTTCACAAATAAAAAGTTCCGCCCTAAAGGATGTGTACTTCGGGCTTCCCATGCCATTCCAATATTAGGTACACTGTATGACTGACTGGATACAACTAACAAACAGAAGCAGCTCCTTGGGGGATCGACTTGGTCTTTTACCATAAAATAAAAGAAAGTTTTTATATGGAACCTTTAAGGGTTCTATAAGGTGGAATAGATAAGGAGGCTTTAAAGGTTCATTATTCAACTTTAAAAAGGCTGCGATGGCAGACAAAAGCAGCAATTAGATAATCCAGCCTCCAACTAACACAATAGAACTCCTTTCTCTCAAGTTGGCATACATTGTAGGCTCCATCATAGGTCTTCCCACCAGTATTGAAAATTTTCATTTCAGTTGACCCCTTAACAAAATTTTTTGGCAGTAGGTTCTTATATATAACATCATTAATCAAAAACAAATTACAGTGCTACCAGTACCCATGCACACAAAGAGAGCACTATGAAGTAGTTTGTTTTGTTTGTTTGTTTGTGCTTTACGCCTCTGCCGCACCTTAGTGGGCTATATCGAGGCAGGCGATCGCCGTATGATGATGAGATGAGAAGACTGTGAGTCTGGTACATACCCTATTAATTCAGGGATGCCCAGGGTCTTTCAGTTGCCCCAGCATAGAATACTCCCGATTCCATCTGTATGCCCGTATATGGAGGGGCTGTTTTTCCGCTGAAAACCACTTGACGACTGTTAAGGGCCTGTCTCCCTCTATTACAAAGAATGGCTCTCAATGCTGCTGCCGTTGTGCTGGAAAATGACCATTGAGAAACTACAGCACCACGAAAGTGCACTTCATCAGTATGACTCGTTGGTGATCACAGTTGTTGCCTAGACCAGTAAAAGGGAAAATAGACGTATTTAGGACAGAACAGATATGATGTGATAATGTTGTTCTTTAAAGAGTGCCGTCCCTTCATTATATCTAGATGCGGCTAATCAATTAAAGATACTGCTAATTCTGAATCAGATCAGCATTGCACTAATCATAGGTGAATTTTACAATCTGCCATGTAAAATGGAGATATGGAGACACATTACTTCTGTAATGGATTCTGCATCATGTGATGACCGCAGCTTACGAACGCAATAAGAGCCCTTTAAAAGGGTGTCGCCTCTCCTCAGAATTGTGTTTACCTTACATGCTTTTAGAAAAAGGGCTGCCTAGTTTTCTTTCTGGCATGGTAAGTCTATTTCAAATTGTCTATCATGCATTTATTTGAAGGCCAGTTGTATACGTTTATAAACTACATATAAACAGAATTGCCTTGCTGAAGTCATGAAAGCCAGCAAGGCAAACACTAAAACAGTAATCATCTACAGCTGAGGACAGAATTATTGCTCCCTTGTTACCGTCATCATTTTATTGCCGATATATGTTGTTCTCATTGCAGCTGGTTCTCTGCTGATTCTGTCATCATTGTATGATATATAATTCTACATTGGTGCTTTTGGCTGGCTTTAAAATGTATTTCACTTCAAGTTAAAAGGAAAGAATCCTTGTCTGAACAGTACAAAATCCTTCACTTCTCTAAAATTCAAATGATTTTTAAGAGATCTTGTGTTCTGGTGTCATTGATTATAGGAGGCAGAATAATGTCAGTTGTGGTGGCATTGTCATTTGAGGAGTTGAAGTAACTGTTGCAGCTTTTACTGGAAATGGTGTCAGTACATCTGCTGTGACTGACTGGCTGGCATTTGGACAATGTTTTGAATAGTGGACTAGCAGCACAACTGAGAAGCTCGAGATATGAAGACGGCCGTTCGATGTTTTTTCCATAGTGTTGGACTAAATCTCTCTATTACATTTCGGCTTACTTCTTGCCCTGCACATAGGCTTACAGACCTCAGAGGCTAAACTACACAGGCTCACATGAGTGTAGTTTTGTAAGATTGAGGATCTAATTGGCTTTGTGGAGGACTATGGCAAGAGATCAGGGGAAACGCATGGTTAAATGGACCTTGAATAATATTATGCATGCTCCTTCAACTGGCCATGCCGCATTTGAAAGTTGTTGCCTCTTTCATGTAAAGTTCATAAAATATTCACAATTCTAACACTAAATAACCCAGCACCCTTTGTCATGGCCCTTAGCAACTAACTTTCCTGCCCCAGTATATTTCTTCGATTTCAAGAGAGGGCTGAAGAATTGAAATTTAAATGGACATTATATTTTTTACAATGTGCACAAGGCAGTAATTACTTTTACCTTAGAGAATGTGCATTGATGTACCAAAAGTTGATCATAGCATAATATTTTTTGTATAGCTACATGATCTTTACCTTACTGAGTTGAAAGGTGCTCTTGCGTATGCAGAATGACACAGTGCTTATCAGATGCTGACCATCGAACAACGATAAAAATATGAGATGAATTTGGCATAGATTGGTTCTTCTTGATACTTTAAACGTTATGCACATTCCATGACTCACGCAATAGAGCATGGATTCAAATCTATTTTCGGAAGGTTCAGCAGACGTTGAAAATGTCAAGCTTTTTTCAGAATCAATTTGTAGTTCTACAAAATGATGAATTGAAAGAAAGACTGGGGTACACAATAGCAGGACAACAAAATGAAGGGAACAACAGATCAAAGACACCTACTAGCTTGCAGTTGCGATTTCATATCAAATAAATGTATAGAAGCGCTAATTGTGACAAAACGAGCAATGAAAATAATGATGAATCTAGGTTCTCAGGCATGAGTGTGAATAAATGAAATAAAAACAGGACTAAAATAGACTGCAGGAAAATGTATCACGATCTTCATTATAGTGAAACAAAAGAAACAAGATTATTAAGATGGGCAGACATCTGAAAAAAGAAAGATTCCATAAAAGAGAAACGACCTGCAGGTCTATATGTCAAGCCATCGACTGCAAAGCAATATCGAAACCCTAAAGGAAAAACTGCAGCGTTGAAGTTCTGAACAAAGTATCGGATAAGTTTTGGCTCATCCTTTAGTCTGGGACAAGACATCAAAGAAGACTCAAGAAAAACTAAAGAAAAAGGTTTTCATGGGAAAAGGGAGATGTATGGCATTGAACTTGAAATTTGAAAGTCTGCTTAGGTCAAATGTGCTACAGAGTTATTTCTTCTGGGCTAATAGAGCCATAGACCTGCATCGCTTTTACCTTCATTTTATAAGAAATCTTTTTATAAAGTAGAATGCATTGACCTATTCAAAAAGCATGATTAAGGCAGAGTGTGGCATCACAAGGAAAATGGAACAAAATATAGAAAAAAGTATTGTGTGAAAAACTGAAAATGTACATTTCTGAAGGAAAGAACGGTTAACATTCATCTTAGTCTTTTGGAATAAAATACTTTCTTTTGTCAATGAACAAAAGGTTCACATGCATGCGAAAAAAGCTGGTAACTGATGTTTTGGAAAATTGATAGCTTGTCAGTTCTGAAGGTTTGGCGTATAAAGGTCCCTTCAAATAAGAGTTGTCACATTACAAAAAATGTCGAGAAACGACTAAAGAAAAATAAAATTGAGAGAAAAAGGGGTGCATGTGGGAAAGAGTGGTTGACACCAGGGTTGGGTACAAATGCGATAAAAAACATTTAAATGCAAATGCAAATGTTTCGGAAATGACCAAATGCAAATGCAAATGTAAATGCCTTCCCAGCAAAAAGCATTTAAATGCAAATGCAAATGTTTCAGAATGATTCAAATGCAAATGCAAATGCAAATGTGCTATTTTCAAAAGCATTTAAATGCAAATGCAAATACATTTGCAAATGCATTTGATATTTTTCAAATGTTTTGCTTGTGTAATAAAAAAAAAATTTAGTCATGACAAGACCGATTTAGGTTTCACAATATATCAAAATATCAAAACAGAATTTGTTGTAACATTGATGTAGATAACATGAAAATAACTTTTATATTATAAACCATTTTAAGTTAACTTGGTATGACCAGGTTTACACATTGTACTTTCGGGAAGCAATTCTCTTCATCCTTGAATCAAAGGCCAATTGGTAGTAGATTATCAATTTATTATGTTTTTTAGGATGTTTCTAGCTTGTATTCGGGCTTATTATGTAATATATTCAGATTTCTTTTATTATCCAACAAAACAAGACATATTTTCTGAAAAAGTGATAGCAAGCAATAGTTGATGTTATTCAAATAGCAATAAATATGGTCCATAAAGTTATTACGTTCAAACGAATAACAATCAGACAGCATATTTATCTATAGGAATCAATCAGTAAAGCAATCTATTAATCAATCAAACAATCAGTCGATCACCTAGTCAAAAGCACAATTCTACAGAATGTGCAAAGATATCAAAGAAAAAAAAAATTGCATTGTTTATTGCAATTGACATACATATGTGTAGAATAAACAACTGCATTTTATTCTGCAATTCACCAATTTTTCATATTTTTGAGCATGGTCACACATGGCTTATGTTACTTTTTTATTATGTGTTGATGTAAAATAAAATCCTTATTATTATTACATATAACTGATGTAGGATTTTCCCCTGATTTGATTTGCTTCAGTGTTCAATAATTGCTCACCCATGACATTGCATTCACAGCTTCATGGCTCAATGATTAGGAAACCCCCAAAATTAAAGTCATGCAATTGGAAGTGATTGCATTTACACAGTAATAATATTTGCCAAAGTATTGTATACTGACACACAAAAAAGGATGAGATAGTTACTTAAAAATAGTTATATTAATGAGATGTAGTATTTTCCCCTGATAATTTGTTTGCTGCAGTATTCAATAACCACTCACCCATGACATTGCATTCACAACTTCATGGCTCAATGATTAGGAAAACCCCCAAAATTAATAATAGTCATGCAATTGGCAGTGAGCGCATTTACACAGAAATTGTATTTTCTAACTATTGCAATATTGCATATTGACAGACAAAAAATATTAGATAGCAGCTTATTAAATATTAACTTAATAGAAATTTATATTAAAGAAATGTGGTGTTTTCCCTAAATAACTATTTGCTTCAGTATTCAATGATCTCTCACCCATGACATTGCATTCACAGCTTCATGGCTCAATGATTAGGAAAACCCCTAAATAATAATCCTGCAATTGGCAGTGAATTTATACAGCAACAACATAATCAAACTATTGAATATTGATTTTAAAAAGAGTTAATAACTCCTCATTTCATATGAAATGATTTTGTAACATGTATGATCATACAACTGTACTCTTCAAAAGTCCTTAAAAAGCTATAATTAACTTACAGTTATTATATTTCAATGTATTTTAAATTCATAGTCTTTCTTTCCTTGTTTTTTTCTTTTGCCAATCCTATGAATTGGTTATTGGTACATGTTCATATCAAAATATAGTATTTATATTTCTAAGATATCTCACAGTACAATATTTCTTGCTAATTAGTGAAATAACCCATGCATTTGACAAAACATTTGTCAAATGCAAATGCTTTTTACTCAAATGCAAATGCAAATGCAAATGTTTTCATTTCTAAAAACGCAAATGCAAATGCAAATGCAAATGTTTAGCATTCAAATGCAAATGCAAATGCAAATACATTTGCATTTTTCTAAAAGCATTTAAATGCGGATTCAAATGCGACATTTGCAAATGCAAATGCAAATGCATTTGCATTTGTACCCAACCCTGGTTGACACTAGACCCTTGGCCCCTAAATTAAAGCCAGGCTATTCATTCACTTCTCAGAGGGCAGAGGGTCACTGGCCAATATTGACCGGAAAAGCACAGCTCCAAGGCCCCATGGCTTGACCACAGCATGCAACATATAGGTTAATGGAGTTTCGATACGCCAATATGTATTCATACATGTATGCATTCATATTACGGTTACCGCGTCAGGTTATGATATCCGCATTGATGGATCATGTTGTGCAGGCAGATGATTGACAGTAACTAAATATTATCTAGCATGTCATCCAGAGCCAAGTTTCAGCATAAGACTTAGCTTACTTTACCATTTAGGCATCTGATTCGGCATACCCTTTAATTAACATTGAAATGTTATTCAGAATAGTGTACTGTTGGTAAGTTATTCAGCATAGTATTTCCCTTCTTTCACTTTGCACAGCATTTCCCTTCTTTCACTTTGCCAATGCTTTGCCATTTGGTAAATCATTCAGCACATATGAACAATTTCACCTTTTCCATAGTTCCAGCAAACTGACAATCAAGGCATTCAGCCTGTGGGGCATTCCAGTGCTTATTGCCTAGAACTGACATTCATATACCCACTTGTTTTCCATGTCAAAAAGCCCAGAGTGCACAGTAACTTGACTTGTCCAGGTCAACTTGATAAATTTTCCTCGTTCTGATACTTTCTTCCCTCAGTACCAATGCTCATGCATTCAAACAAAAAGTAAAACAAGAAACAATTATTATGAAACATTAATAAATTCGAATTTATGAATAATACAGAGTTTTTAAGACATTGGGAAGACCTTCTACCCTTAAGCTGATAATTTCTAGCCTCAAAAAAAGTCGGACTATCTAACATACATGTTCTCCAGCGGCCACGATGTTTTCGCAGAGTATGTGACGGATTACCAGAATATTTTTCAACCCTACTGTAGTCTCTAGACCTCTGTGTCATTTCCTTACAACTTCCCTTGCAGCCTCTATCGGACATCTCTCTTGTCACGTGTGAGTAATAAAAATGGACATTGGAACGTAACACTTACTTTGGGCCCCGTAAATTTTTATCTGTCCCAAAGTGTACACGACAATTATTGGCTGTTCTGTCGATGAAGAGGGCCATAAAAAACAAGTTTGCTCTCCAGTATAGATTTTTGGCCACAGGGAGGCTTTCTTGTTTCTCGGGAAGTGGAAAGTGCCCCTTGAGTTTTCTCCTCCCATATCATCCCATAATGCAATACTGTGGAACGGACTTCACAAAGAAAAAGTGCCATCTCAAAGGCTGAGGACAGCGGGCATCCCATGACATTCCAATATTAGGTACACTGTATGATTGACTGTGGATACAACTTACAAACAGAAGCAGTTCCTTGGAGGATCGACTTCATCTTTTAAGACACCATAAAAATGAGATAATATAATCTGATACTATGGGTAACACTGTCCATTGAAGTCAGATAAATCCAAAGGCAGCTAACATTTCATGAATGCTAATGAAGCTTCATCGTGAACATTCATTAAGAATATCCCAAGTAGGATCAAATGATCTATCTGGGTCAAAAAGTCATTACGTTAGCAAATCTAAGAGATGGTAAAATTGTCGAAGGAAAGATAAGCGTATGGAGACAATGATGAGATCCCTTGAGATGAATATTAATGTCATTAGTGCATTAATAGATCTTGTAAGACGAAAACAGCGCAGAATAAGCTAGATTGTCCTTAAATGATTGATGAAGGATGGGAGAGTAACGTTAGCCATAAACTGTGCAATGTTTAGTAACAGAATAAATACATGGGAATATTTTTAGGGCTATCATAAGATGTAGAGCCCAACACGAACAAACTGTGTGATTTTAGGCAACTTAATAGGTCCAGTCTGAATGACTAAAGCAGAGCAGGGCACGCTCAGCAAATCAGGGAGGCAGATGCTTTTGCACGGAACCATGAGCCAAATTAAGTGCCCCGGGGGACATTGATTGTCCTGCGTTTGTGACATTGACAAATGAGCCACTCACTGCGTTCATCCATATGCAATATTTCTGACTTAAGGTGATGTACGGTATCATCATGCAGAGGTATATGGTCCCAGACTGTCCTTATGGAGGACTTTCTAGACTCCAAATAAGCCTCAATAACATTGCACAACAATACTGTATACTACAGTACATGCTCTATTACACTACAGTCTTGTTGAAGACTACTTCTCTTTCTCAATCCAAATTCTGCATGAACACTCCTGATTCAGTCTGTATGCCCGTACATGGAGGGGCTGTTTTTCCGCTGAAAACCACTTGACGACTGTTAAGGGCCTGTCTCCCTCTATTACAAAGAATGCCTCTCAATGCTGCAGCCGTTGTGCTGGAAAATGACCATTGAGAAACTACAGCACCACGAAAGTGCACTTCATCAGTATGACTCGTTGGTGATCACAGTTGTTGCCTAGAACAGTAAAATGGAAATAGACCTGTTTAGGTACAGAACAGGAACAATGTGAAAATGTTGTTCTTTAAAGAGAGTCGTTCCTTTATTGTATCTACATGCAGCTAATCAATTAAAGATACTGCTTCTTCAGACCAGCGTTGTACTATTCATAGGTGAATTTTATAATCTACCATTTAAAATGGAGATACGGAGACATACAGTACTTCTGTAGCGGTTCGTGCATTATAGGATGACCATTTAAGAATACATAAGAGCCCTTCAAAGGGGTCTTGCCTCCCCTCAGAAGTGTCTGTACCTTACATATTTTTAGAAAAAGGGCTGCCTAGTGTTCTTTCTGGCATGGCAAGTCTATTTCAAATTGACTACCATGCTTTATTTGAAGACCTGCTGTATACGTTTATGATCTACATGAACTAAATTGCCTTTTTGAAGCCATGAAAGCTAGCAAGGCAAGGAGTAAAACAGCAATGATCTGTGGGGGAAGACAGAATTATTGCTCCCTTGTTGCAATCAAGGTTTTCTGTCTGACAGCTGGACTACATTTAATGTGGCGTCATCTACAGACAGATCTTACTGCATCGGTATCATCACTGTACATTTTTCAAACCTATTTACATAAACCGCATGGCATGATAATTCGGAAAATATTTCTGAAATGACCCAGAATTGAGTTCTTTAATGTTCCCTCTGTTATTTCCGATGCCTTTTGAATTTGATTTGGGCACACCGTAAGTGTAATAGAGGTGGGGCCTGTTTTTGGCATCTACACAAATCTAGAATACATAATGAAATTCTTATGTAGAAGTTCTCAAAATATATCAGACTCTCATCACATTAATATTCAGTTCAACACATTTGACTTTTAAAAAATGTTGAATTGTGTTCTTGATATGTCCTGAATATGTCCTGCTTCTGCTCTAATTCTGTCCTTGGATGGTTCCAGGATGGTATGACATGTCTAATTCTGCATTAGTGTTTTTTTGCTTATTGGAAAGGTTGTTGTGTCCTGACGTAAACATTCACGCCTTCAGAATTTTTTTTTTATCATCTAAGCCCCATGGCAAGTAAAATATATATTCAAAATTGTGCAGATGCAGTTGCACAAGGTATTTTTGAAAACTCTTGACCCCTGGAAGGGAGTTTGGTAGGCACACGGTCTATTAAAAATTTCCAGTAACAAAGAGTAAATTTTTGCCTGCAACTTGCATGTTATCCTACTCATTAACAAATAGTTGTTGAAAAAGGTGAAGTTTATATACATACCATGTAAAGAAATCTTTAAATAATGACAGGAAGAAATAGTGAAAAGTATGATAAGAACAACCTTGGTCGCCCGTTTTTTGAATTTTCATCATTCAGGGCAGGTTGTCACAAAACAACGGGGCAGGTTGTCACACTTTGTGGAGCTGGTTGTTACCCATTAGGACCAGTCTTATAACCCAAAAACTATCACAAATACAAATTTGTTCTTTATACATGCTATTGATGACTGAAGATGTATGCAGATATTGCATCGTGTTCAAATAAATCTATATCAAATTTATGTACAAATTTGCAAAAAAAATCTTAAAAATCCTCCTCCAGATCAGAATGCTTTCCTGCTGATTGGTAAGCCTTCTTTTGTAGTACCCTTGTACACAGTAGTGTGTTTGTAAGGTCTTCACTGGGCAAGATAATAATTCCTCAATTGTCCAAAATAACTTTTATTGGTCAAGATCTGCCCTTCAGAGTTCCACTTTCTACATCCGAGCTCTAAACCAAAAGCGTGACAACCTGCCCAAAGAGTGTGACAACCTGCCCCGAAAATGTGACAACCTGCCCCGAATTCTGAATTTTAAAAAATGTCCAATAGGACATCAAGATTTCGAATGATATAGGTATATATTCACCAGATAGGTTGAAGTCACTCCCCTTTTGCCCTTTATATAGAATGGCAGTGCTCCTGCATGCTTTATATAGAAATAGTAGCATGTTTAAGTTTTACACACTGTGACAACCTGCCCCTGTGACAACCAGCCCCGGTCTCCCCTAGTGTATAACCATTGCTTGAAATTGAACTCTGCAACTAAGGTTATTTCGAAGGTCACTGCTAGTTAATTTTTTTACCAAGGTCTATCTTGTCATTTTGGGTAGATGCCATTTGTTATCTTTTGTAACTTCGTGTGTATGTATTATTGGCCATGCAACATGAGGCAAGGGATACAGTATTGGGCAAAGATTTTGGGTGTGTACAATTATGTAAAATTGTAAAACATCTAAAAAAAATCTTTTTGAGGCTGCACCGTGTAGCTTATACATGCAGTTATACAATTTATCTTGGAAGACTGAAATTATCTCTGGGTGATGAGTGGTGGCAGATGGTTACTACACTGAAAAAATTAACACGAGGAAGATTCGAATTGTTGCTTCATCATCAAACTGACCTTACTTTGTGTGATTTGGATAAACGATATTAAGAATTTATGCAAGAAAATGTCATCTCCTCCTTCACTACCCATTGCCGCAGAAGTGCAAGAACCTTGTCTAATGGTGTTAGGGTGGACTGGCATCTAATTGCATCCTCTATTGTTGAGCAAGGTTGTAAGGCTGTCAAGTCGATGTATCAAAATACAATGGCCCAGAGAGAACTTCCCCAAGAACAGCACACTGAGAAGACTTGTCCAAGAACAGGGCAATACATACACTCTAAAAAATGTCGGGACAAAATTGGTTTTTTAGATTCAAAATGGTTTTTTGAAAAACCAAATTTCAATGCAAAACCAATTTTTAAAAATCCATTTTGGTTTTGCATTGAAATTTGGTTTTTCAAAAAACCATTTTGAATCTAAAAAACCAATTTTGCCTGAAAATTTTTAGAGTGTGCTTGCAGTTTCAATGAGCTGCAAATTGAGATAATTCACAGCACTTTTTGCAATTTGCACAAGGCAGTCAATAATTTAAAACTCTCAAAATTCAGATCTGTCACAGTAGTTCCGAGCTTCGCCAGATGTTGGTCCCTGGGAAGAAAATGAATTGAAGAAAGATAGAGATGCAGGGATGGAATATAGATCTATGGCATAGCAATCTTTATATAATGTTAATGTTGCTTGTCTTATGCCAGTGACCATTTAACCAAGTCTCACCTTCTCACAGAAGCCATAACACACAGACTCAGACTCAGATACAATTTATTATGTCAATTTGATGCTACATTATTAGTACAAATTAATATGTTATCAATCTTAAATTAATAAAGGAAAGGAGACCCTCCCAGGACTTTAGTCCACTATCGAGGGGCCACCTTAAATGTTGCAAAAGTAAAAGATGCTGTAGCAAATACGTTGTTTATGAAACAAGAAAATAACGAAGTATCAAAGGGAAAAAGAAATAGCTTTGTTTTTGTTTTAAGATGTCAGGATAAAACAGAGAAAATATGGTGACAACAGAAAAGATTCAAGGGGAAATGAGCATATAAGCAAAAGAAGAGAGATGATCAGATACACGCAAAGATGCCATAGCAACAGATTGGATGCCACCAGTGAACAACAAGAGGTATTGTATCAGCACGCCACCTGGTGATTGGTCTCTGAGCTATACTTTGGGTTACTATTCAGCTCTTGGGCCAGTTCCTTCAGAAAAAGGAGTGAAAGAATGTGAACCAAAACTAACTTCCAAACATTCGAAAAAATTCACTATATGTGCAATAGATCAAAAACAACAATCTAATTGTGTAAATTTAATTTGTGTAAAGTTCTAAAGTTATGGAAGTTTACTATCCCAACCCCCCCCCCCGGGCCCCCCCCCTAAATAAAATTGTTTTTAAAGAATTATTAAGCAACCCCTGGGGATTGCAAAAATGATATCTCTCCAAGCAGTTGAAGAAGACCTGCTGGTTTTTCAGCATTCCACAGAGGTTTCCAAATTGCCAGCCAAATGATTTTGATTCAATTGTAGTCAGACAAATCAACATTTCATTAATTTGAGTGAAGACAACCATGCTAAAGAGGCACACTAAGGACACTCGAGTGCTACCGTCCTTACTTCCAATGCTTTTCAACTACAGATGCTCTTAGTCCTACAATTGCATTTAATAATTTTAAGGACACAAAATATTGAAGGCATCTTTGTCTTTATGCTGTGCCATCATTTCTGGTTTGTTTGTTGTTTGTTTGTAAATTTATTTCTCAGTGGAGGCCCCAAATTGAATTTTTTTTGTGTGTTTTTGAATTGATTTGACAGGCTACAGTAGGCTGCTACTGTTGCAAGTGTTATGGAGCAGGTGACAACATTTCCCTGCTGGTGTTCTATTTCACAGTCTCACTTTCATGCATTTTGAGAAACTCTAGCACAGTTTCGCTGAGTTCTGCTGACCGCGGACCTGAGAGGCAGCTGCGTGGACCTGAAAGGAGCAGTCCCATTGACCTAGAAGCCATGAAATTCGATCCCAAATTCAACTTAAATTTCGTCAGTCTGCAGCCTTGCTAGCTCGCCTGCCTCTACAGCAGACTGTTCTCAGTCAGGTAGAGTGGACAAATAGGGTGCATGTTATGTGAAGCAATCTCATTGGACAGGCAGCAGCTGAGGAGGCCTACCTATCCCAAAAATGATAACCTTCCCTGGCTGGAGAATGGCTACCACCTTTCATGGCATAAACTGTCTGGAACAACAATGGCCTGGGGAATTTGATGTGGCACCAGGGGTGACCTCATACCCCCAAGCTTACAAAAGGTGGCTGAAAAGATATAGCTGAGAGAAGAAGCTGCAAAATATTGCAATCTTGATGCAAAATATGGACATGTTCTGATATTTATATTTTCGAAATATTGGAGATTATCTTGCAGAAATGTGATAGTCTTTGGGTGTGTATAGTGGGCATAGGCAATATGGTAGTATACATATGTGAAAGAATTTCGTCAGGTAAGCAGCAGGTTATGTGGCCAAACTAGTGTGATGTCTTAAAGCAGCTCAAAAAGCTTAAAAATGTCAGTAACACTGATGTATTAGGTATGGATTCAAATCATACCTTTCAGATAGAAAACAAATTGTTAAATGTGGTAATCAAATCTCAGATGTAAATAATGTAAATATTAGTGTACCACAAGGGTCAGTTTTAGGTCCTGTTTTATTCACGTTATTTATCAATGATATTAGCCAACATGTACATTTAGGAACGTGTAATTTATATGCTGATGACTGTCTAATTTAATGCACAGGTGACAATGTTAATGATGTTTCTGCAAACTTACAAAGATGTGTTGATGATGTTAGTAAGTGGTATGATGGTAATAATTTGATACTCAATGTTGATAAATGCAATACAATGTTAATAGGTTCGAAGTACAGACATCTACAATTAAATGATAATGATTGTTTAAACATTTCTTTACAAAATGCTCCTGTTTTACAAGTTAATTTAGCTAAATATTTAGGTGTTACACTTGAAAAATCTCTGTCTTGGGATCACCGTGTAAATGATGTGTGTAGCAAGCTGTCTAAGAAGGTTGGTTTGTTAGCAAGAATTAGAAAATCTACTCCAACTGATATATTTTTAAAAATTTACAACACAACTATTCAGCCCACTATAGACTACTGTCTAACTATTTGGGGCAATACGACATCATGTAATTTAAGTAAGATTCAAAGAATACAAAATTATGCGGCTAGAGTAATTACAAATCAGTTTGATTATATTAATGTTAGAGGTATTGAGCTTGTCAGAAGATTAGGTTGGATATCGGTCAAACAAAGATTTAATTATTTTGTTTTGCTTCTCATGTTTAAATGTATTCACGGTTTAGCCCCTCATTATTTATGTAACAATGTTGTTATGGAATGTGAAGTTCAACTGAGGCAAACCTGGTCGTCAAATTTTAATAATGTTTATTTACCTCTAGTCAAAAATGATACTGTAACAAAAACGCTTATGAACACAGGTGCTACTTTATGGAATTCTCTACCTCACACTATCCAAGACCTCAGTTGTATAGATACTTTTAAGAGTCATGTTCGTAAATATGTAATGGTGCTATAATTTTGTATTTTACTATTTTATCTTGTACATAGTTCTATATTTTATCTCTCTGTAATTAACTTTATCTATCTGTAATTAATTATTTTATCTTTGTATGATGTTGAAATGGGTCACTTTGAAAAACAGTTGTTACTGAAGAGTGCCACCCATTGTAAATATATTTGATAAATAAATAAATAAATAAACTACACACCTTTCTTGGCTGGAGAGTTGCCACCACGTTCAAGCAGTACTTAGTACCATCTGGCACAACAGTCTTCAAGGATTTGCTGAAAGTGGTTGAAGCACAAGGGGTTGAACTGGCATCAAGGATAATATCTGTGTCTGCGCATTAATTTCTTAACATGACCCCATTTCCAGAGGGAGGGATGTAGGGGAGACCGGGGCTATTTGAAGCCCTTGTTATTTGTTTTTGCTCTGGAGAGCTAATGACATAAGACATTCACACCAAATTTTGGGATGTGATAGTGAGTGTGTTTAACTCAATGATCAGCTCATGAGATATGCCAAATAATTATTGAACTCTGTGTCACAGACACAAACTTCAAACTTCTTTTTTGCTTCAAATAACCCCGCCCCCAGGGTTAGTTAAAGAACTATAAAATTGTTGAAGACAAATAATTATAACATGAGTTCCTTTGACATGACCGCCATCCCATTGATGACTACCAGCTTTAGTGAAATTCTCATTTGAAAAGAAATTGTATAATGTAATTTACAAATTTTTTTGTCCATTTTTGGTCAAAAAGCTGATTTTTCCACACACAAAATTGTCCGTAATTCAAATCTGCACTGTGTTAGTTCTTAATTGCAATAACTTCAACTTGCAATGACATGCAGGACAATTTGAATGAAAAAAATCATGTTCTGGCTAACTCCATCATGTGTGATTCAACTAACCCCATCACACCTGGAGCAGAATATTGCCTTATTTTTCAGTCTTATCAAATACACATAACAAAATCCTGGGTGTGAATTAGGAATGGGCTTGCTCATTTGGAATCAGGGTTAGTTCACCTTGATTCAAGTATTTATACATTAAATCCATTCGAAATCTGAGCAAACAACTTACTCAGACATAATAAAAAACAAAACTTTATTGCCTACAAAATTAGCTTATTGGAAATTTGATTGATTAAGGATATGATAACATGCGTCAGTAAACAATTAATCTTCTAAAAGTACCAATTTGGCAAAACAAGATTTTAAAAGTTGAATTTTGGCCATGTTTCATATATAACCTCGCGCTTCAAATAGCCCCGGTCTCCCCTACTTGTATCATTGCTGTTATTGTTAGTGCAGTTTCAGTTTTTCTGACATATGCTATCACTACCTATCACTACTTTTCTTCTCAGTTATGATGATGGAAGAAATATTGACCACTCTTGTTGAATATTTCATGAGTTTTGATTGAGAGTGCAAAGTTATTATATCTTGGCAATGTTTTAATGCAATTATTATTGGAGGTTCACATAGGCCTTGTCAATAATGATAGCTTAAAAATCATTAAACCTTATAACTTGAAATAAGTTAATATTATGGAGATCAACATAGAGCGCCATATTCACCTATTTCTATCATAATAACAACATTTACTCAATGTAACATTACCAGCCATTATAGTGTTTTAGATTATACTAAGAGCAATTTAGAGTTTGAAAATGAATGAAGAGATAATAAATTATTGTCTGATTCAAGAAATTGAGTTTTCTTTAAAATAGTTTGTGGGGTCAAACATTGCAAGAAGGACTGTTGAATATCTGTTGCACCGTTGAAATCACAATCGTAAGGAAGATCCCCGCTTTGTGAATGTTACACAAAACAGAACACTAAATACGAGGAAGGGAGCTGCTTGAGTAAACATTGTCACAAACACTAGCCAAGAAAAGCAGCCAGCTGAAGACTCAGACATAAATTCACTCAGGCTGCAGCAGTCCAATGCAATCAACTCCAAATGGCATCCCATAATTTGTATTCCTTCTTGCGATTGGATCTCAACAGTAATTGTATCTTTGTTGACATCCCCAATTTCAGATTCACAATGTCATTCTATCTAGACTATACCAGTGGTCAGAGAAAGTTGACTTTAAAGATACTCTATCAATGGTTGTCTATTATTACAGAAAAGCAAACTTACTGACACGACTCCTTAGGCCCACCATTTTTCCACTACCGTTGACAAGAGTGTAAGGAGCAAGCATATATCGCAGTGTGCGTGTGTCCTTGTTTTGCTTCTTGTCTGGTTGTCTTTGCTCAAGTTAATGAAATGCTGATTTGTCTGACTTCAATTGAATTAAAATCATTTGGCCAGTAATTGGCGATGCTCTACGGAATACCAAAACACCAGCTGATCTTCTTCAACTGCCGGGAAAGCTCTAGGTTTGGTGATCTCTATGATATAATCACTTGACGTGCACTCTAAAGATTTTCAGACAAAATTGGTTTTTTAGACTCAACATGGCTTTTGGAAAACCAAATTTCAATAAAAATATCCATTTTGGTTTTGCATTGAAATTTGGTTTTTCAAAAAACCATTTTGAATCTAAAAGACCAATTTTGTCCCGAAATTTTTTGGAGTGTGTGTACATTATTTGACTTCAATAAAACCAAAGTTGTATGGGCAACAGTGACGTACCTCTGTGAAATAGGTATACTGACACACCAGCAAGCATTTTTTCAGTTACAGCTGCAAGGAAAGCCGTTTGGCAATCGATTGGGGATTTTATGGTATATACCTAACATATAATCTGACCTGGCCCCATGCGTTTCTTTCTTTGACTTAAATTTCACTTAATAATTTAGGTACAAATTCCTGCAGGATAAATGCTGATCTACCAGAAATCCATTTGCCTGTCAAATAGACTTAGTCTACTGGTAAAAAAGTCTATTGTACTAAGTGGCAACAAGACTTCATTGATAGTAAAGTCTATGTAGAGAGAAATATAAAAGGAGATGTCATCGAAGATGAAATAACTGTTGAGATCCAATTACAATTTTTCAATATTTTGTATGTAGACGAATTTGTAAACCTGTAAAAACGAACATGTACACGAATTTGGCATTCATGGAAGTGTCAGATATTGTTATTTACGAATTTTTACAGGTTTAAATTACGAACATACTAACCCTAAAGTTGGCTAAAACTGACCCTAAACCTAATTTGGCCCTAAAACTGAAACTTGCAACACCTCCATGAATGTTTTTATTGGCAGGTGCACGAATGAATAATAAAGCACATTCAGGGTGTTAGTTATTACATGTATACGAGCACTTATGCTCGTTTATGCACATCCACAAACTCGTGAACATGCCAAATAATGAAAAATATGTGCATGTACATGTATTAGCTGAAAAATATATCAAATGATATTTAGTCCAACAATCTCCCTATAGACAAACGCCAAGTTATTATATAGTAAACTATGGTAAACTAACAAGATGTATTTTATTATGGTATTGACCTATTCTTACTTGATAGGCTATAAATAATCAGTATGCTGTAATGGAAAGTTATCGAATTCTTGGGTTAGCTAATTAGAAACGTGTCAAGATGCAACATGCATATTATGAGCCATAAATAGTATTATTACTCCATCAATACTCATGAAATATTCAACATAGCTAATCAATAGTTCCTTCAGAAAAAGGCCAGACATAATTTACCCTTAGCTTCTCGCATCTTCGTGAGGAAATTTTTAAAGGGTAGGTTGGTAACACAAAAAAAAGAAGTTGAATCTCAAATTTTATTATGTCAATTTGATAAAAATTGTTGGTTTGCAACCTCAATTTTTTTCTCCAGAACAGAAAATCTGTTGCGTCGATCGATCTGAGAAGCTAAAAATTTAAAATGTCTTGCCTAATGGTGGAGAACTTGGAGAAAAGGGACTGTGAAAGTATACTTACCATACTAAACACACAATTAAAGCAAGTGATTATTTAGGTTTCAGTAAGGGACCTTTCAGAATTCATGACTGGGGGGGGTGGGAGTTTTGCTGGAACTTCCCGTCAAAAATTGATACCCCCCTTGAGTTTCATGCGGATTTTTATCACCCCACCCTTAGGTTCACGCGTATTTTTAATACCCCCCCTCAACATACAAAGCAATACACATATATATACTGTTATACATGGCCACGCGTACAGATTCGCGTCATATCGCGGACTTTAGCGCATACAAAATTCCAAATAGAATAAGTTTATGTGTGTTTTTTTACAATTTTTCTTTGTTAATATTTGTTACCCCGCCCTTGGAAGTGTTGTTAAAAATTAATACCCCCCTTGAAACACGTGTGAAAAGTTAGTACCCCCTCGGCCAAAACTCCCACCCACCCAGTAAATTCTGAATGGTCCCTTAAAGCCCATTGCATGATACCATATTGTATTATTTACTCAGGCCAATAGCTGCTTAAGACTCAATGTTTGATCTATTCTCCAGATATTACAACAATATTATATAATCTAAAGTAGTAAATATCAGACAAATTAAGGGTTTGTCGGCGAAAAATCTAAATATAATTCTACTGATTTTAAAGAGGCACTATTCCCATACACTATTTATTTTACAGTAGCATCTGAAGTTAATGTTTTGACCTTCCCCTTACCTTAGTCATTTTGTCTTTCAGAATTACAAACACTTCAGCATTTACAAAATAATATTATAATGTAATAGATTTAACGAAATGTATAAAGTAATAGTAGAAAAACCCAATACCTTACAAAAATGTTTTCTCTCAGTCTATCTGAGGAACAAATTACATACATAACATACTACAGCGAAGGCAGCTGTCAGCCGACACAGCCACAACTCTTGCGGATTGCCCCTGCCCCACGCAATTACGTCCTAATGGCATCCACTGATTTGTATTCCGTCTTGCGATTGGACCCAACACCAAATGTATATTTGATGATATCAGGGATTTGCAGGAAAAAAATCTCACAGATAGCATCTCATGTCTGATGAGCTGTACTGTCGGTTTTACCTTATATTTTTATTTCCTCGACAGGTTCATTACAGCAGTTTTAACAGATGTGTCATTACATGGAACTCTCTGTGGCGGCATGGCCTTATACTTTAAACAAGAAATTCTTTAAAAAAAGAATTGTAGGGACCTGAGGTTTCTTCAAACACATATTTTATTTTCCAAATATTCAAATAATGTTTTATGTATGTGTAGTTGCATCTATACCTCCAATGTACCACTATGAGTGTGTGATTTAACAAACCTAATACATGTTACATCATGATTAGGCATGCCTAATTACAGGTGTTATTGAAATAGACAGCAAAGCAAGCAATGAGAAGCCCTTTAAAATTCTTTGTCATGCACATGAAATTTCTATTTCCATCACAACAAACTAATTGTGGCTTGCATAATATTTGGATTATTACACTTTTAGACTGGCCAGTTTGTGAGAAGTTGAATATCTAATGTTCTCATACAGTGTTTTCTTTTATCACTTGTCTTATGTCGTCTCAAATGTTTATACACTTAGGCTACATAATTTTTTGAAGGAAATCTCTATGGGATAATATTATGCTCCAGGTGTGCTTTGGATATGGTCCCCAATCACTCAACCATGACAGCTCCCAAGGTCATGCAGCATGTATATATTTTTCATTATTTGGCATGTTCACGAATTCGTGGAGGTGTAAAAACGAGCATGTACGAATTCGTGGACATGAAAAAACGAGCATAGGAGCTCGTGTACATGTAAAAACTAACACTCGTGAATGTGTTTTATTATTCATTCGTGTATCTGCCAACACTATTATTCGTGGAAGTGCTATATAATTAGGGTTTAGTGTTAAAATTAGGTTTAGAGTTAGTTTTAGCCAAGTTTAAGGTTGCAATGTTCGTAATTACACAAACACAAATTCGTGAATGGCAACATTTCACACTTACACGAATGCTAAATTCGTGTATATGTTCGTTTTTGCAGCTTTACAAATTTGTGTACATGCCAAATAGTGAAAAATATATACCTCCATGCAGTGAAGGAGCTACTGAGCATAACGAGGGGCAAATATATGCTTGATTTGTAAATTGTAGTCACAGATACCTTTGCTGTAGCATGAGTATCCTCCTAATATTGGAGGTAAATTTGGAGGGTACTCCTGCTATAGGGAAAGTATATCTGCAGGGCCAACTTCCTAGTGGCCCCCTCCAGAAACTCAAGAAGCTCCACCACTGTAGTACACATAAATTGATGACAAATAGCATTTGGCTGATTATTTTTGCCCCTTTAGTTAGGGACCTCCACTGCAAAATCTTTCCTCATTTGGAGCTTATAACACAGATCTGAGATGGTCCCTACAAAAACTGTTGCGGTTCTGATGTCTTGGGTTTGAATTCCGCCACCATACAGACAGGCATTGGACTTTCGGACGACATTTTGCCCTAGTGATTACAATACCTTCATCTAACTTCATTCACTGAAGTTTAAAATAGATGGACAATAGAATTTCACTTAGATTGAAATTTAACCTCTTCTGAAATTTAACTCTTTCTAGTTTGGAAGTCACGAAAGTTTCAAATAACATAATCAGATACTCACTCATGGCTAACGTGTCTCTTTATAAACCTAGTTTTCACTTTTGCACCAGTCAAGCTTTAAGGAAATTATGCTAAATTGGGTATAAGAAAAATACATTGCACACTATATAATAAGGGAATGTAGGTATATAGGCCTACCTTCTCAATGACATATAACAAAATAACATATATTATACATAGGCCTATAATAACCTCAATAAATATCTATCTGATCATATGAGCAAAGCTTTTGCCATTGTCCAAAATAAAATCATTGTTTATCTTTTAGGGTCAAGGTGCAATTTAGCTGTGCAACAAAAGAACATAGAAGGATTAAGTGGGCTAAACATTACACAACAACTTATTTTATTTTCTCAACAGTCACTTTTGCTTGATAAGAACTAAAAGGGGTAAGTTATATTGACATATAAGAACTTTAAAGAACTGTTTTTGTTGTTAGGGGAATGTGGTTTCTTTTGTCTTGCATACATTAGACAATTTTAAATCTTAATTATTATTTTTTTTGCTGGAAATCACATCAACATTTTTTCTAGTGCTTCCAAAATTGTGAACCTATTAATTTTTTGACTTCTTATTTCAGAACTGGCATATTTACCAAAAAGTTTGAAAACTGTGGCTTGGTGTAAACACTGTAAGCTAGTCCTATAAATGGGCGACCATTACAAAAATAACTTATTACAAGACAGGAAAACTGAATTTATTTATTTCAACAACAATTTATTATTTAGTTTTAAAAAATCCCCCCTCCAATATCAAATGGCTGCCCTGCCCCCATAAGACATGAGTTTTGCCAGTGATCCAGATAGCATTGACTAGCATTGACAAAATTTGTCACATCTCAAAAAGCCTATTTTAAGCTTTTTTCCAAAGAGATCTGTATTTGAAATGCAACTGCATGGGGCACTTTGGGGAAGTGTGAGCTTCTGGGAAAGCCAGACGTTAGTTATGAAGTTGTGAATCGCAGGTTCAGATTTAAGCAGGGCTCTGGAGTCGGGTAGTAAATGAACCGACTCCGACTCCCGATTCTTTTGGCTTTTTGAAAAGCGACTCTTACTCCGACTCCTACTCCTTAGGTCTTCTAATTTTCGACTCCAACTCCAACTCCGCTTATCGGCATTATTTTACACAAATTTTACATGATTAACATTGGGCAAAAAGTACTTTTAGAAATTTTCTACTGGCTTTTGTACTTGCATATCTGGTCAGGAAATTTTTATTAAAATTCAAGGAACATTTCACATTGTTGTAACTGTGTTTGGACTCCGACTCTGACTCTAACCAAAAACGTCCGACTTCACGACTCCGACTCCCAACTGGGACTCCGATGCATTGGATTTAAGGCACACTGCAATCAACATGGAGTAAAACATTCGCTACACAAGAAAAGGTTAATTGCAACAAGCTTTAAATGCTGTTTAACTCAACACTCAACTTAATACTTCAGTTGGTTTTCTCTGTAGAACCCATCATGAGGCAATCGCTGGTTTTCCTGAGTTTTACCATCATCATATTCCTTGTCACTGAAGGTCTGTCGGCATCAATAGCTGACAAGTCATCTTCATACGTACCAGGTATGTGCTTCCCCTTATAACCTTAGGTGTATTGAGTATTGACCTAAGGTGTATGGAACTGGATTCAAGGAGGCAGAGGCTTAAATGACATTGAATTGATTCAGAAAACGACAGGTTTTATGAATGGCAGTGCTGCCAGCCCAGCTGTCACAATATCATCTTAAAAATTACCAGATCCAGTATTTCTTTTGCATCGATGTCTTAACCTATAAAAAAACTTATATGTAAGTATTCTTGTCAGTACATCGATTCAACAAGATTAGGAATTTTGTCCACGCAAACATTTCCATGTGAAACGTCATCAAAGATTGTGTGCATTTTCAAGAGGTGGCTCGATGCAAATCTTGCCTTAAAAATCTTTGCTTCTTAAAAATTTTAGATATTAAGGCCATTAAGTTGCATGCCAGATGCCCTTTGGTTAATGTTAAGATCAATACAGTACACTTTTTAAGTGTGATTTTCTTGTTAAACTTGGTGTAAACTGTAATACCTTGTCGTGGCGGACAACTTCTCGAATGAGCTAACTACAGTGTGTGTCTTTTTTATTTGTAGTTGAATCAGAGGACAGGAATATTCTCATGCCTCAGGTAAATGCTTTTTTATTCATCTGTCAATTCTCTATAAATAGATATACGTAATACCATATGTACAGACATCTCAGGATTTGCCTAATTATAAATGCAAGGATATCCTATTAAATGTAGCATTATTTCATAGAATTACTTGCTTACCATTTATTAGAATAGAAATATACTATGACCCTTCACAGAATTTAAGAGAATTAACATTAAGTACTGAGTGGGTGGTTTTTCTACAAAAATTAGTTTGTAGGACCAAAAATTTACTTTTGCTTGAAATCAAGGTATTTACAGTGCTTTCTACCTTTCGGTTCTCCTTATTGCAGCCTGGAAAGCACCGTCGACATAAACGTCTTGCGGCTGAACTGGCTGGAGCTGAACTCATTTCTTATGTGGTCAGAACAGTAAGCTTTGTTTATGGATTTTACGATGGAGTTCATAAGGGTAACCAGATGAAACAAATTCAACAAAAATTGAAGGAGCTGGATGGGAAAATAGACCACATTTCAAGAGATATAGAAAGATTGCAGGCGACTGTTCTCTACGGCAGACATGTCTCTAGAGTGCGGTTCTTCTTATCATACTTGACAAACTTTCTTACACCCCAGAATGACACCTGGGGTCCAGCTCACAGGGCTCAGCATTGGGCGGACAGTGTCCTTGCTTTGGGTAATGATGGCGTTGCACAGGTAATTGATATCGTTTACAGGTGATTTCATTATAATGCGATTCTGGTCATATCATTCACACTTGGCAGTGACAAATCAATGCTAAACATGCACTAACTATGTTTGATATTTCAGATGTGTGACGTTCTCTTGTTCCTGAACCAATCAGATTTACCAAAAGTACTATGTATTTAGTGGAAAAAACCTTAGAAATATCGTACTAATGGAATCACCTGTAACAGTGTTGATTAATAAAAATTAAGTAAATATGCGATTGATGAAGCAAATTATTTAATTAAGCTCATATAATTGTCTTATAGTAACCGGCAATGTCGAAACCTGCTTTTAAAAGTTTAGCAAATTAAATGTTGATGCAACTCTAACATCTGATAGTTTCATCTATTGAAATCATAGAAATACATAGAACGGACATGAGGCTGTTTGATGCCACCTCAAGATGAGGTCACCAAATCCGCCATATTGGAACTGCCCTGAGACATGACGTCACAATAGACTAATTGTGATGTGACGTCATGCCATTGTTATAAGTGACATCACAGTTACTGGTGACGTCACGGTCCATTGTGCAAGTATTCAGGGCAGTTCCAAGATGGTGGATTTGGTTGCTTCATCTGCCAGAGCCTCATGTCCCTTCTATGTATTTCTATGATTGAAATGAGTCAAATGACAGCATATTTTCACTTCTGGGGCTTTACAAACCTTTTTATTTGTTTTTAGAAATTTTTGCTCTAATTTTTATTAATTTAGTGAGTTTAGGATAGGCATTACGGTGTGCTTCACAGTGAAATTCAATGAACAACGTAGTTGTTATGATTTTTCATTGATGAAATGTGCCTCACTCTATTGGACTTGGTCGTTGCCAATCTGTTAGTGTTAAACAACAATGTACATCAGCTCAGTTGCTGTTCTTTGAATTTCACTTAAGTTTTGTGAAGTTCAAATAATCCTCATGTTTCTTTCAGGTGATTTAATTACCACGCGATTTTGTTCATTCACAGTTGCTAGTGAGGAATCAATGTAATGTATGGACTTACTACGTTTGATCTGTCAGCTGTGTGACATCCTATTGGTCCTCAACCTATCAGATTAAGCAAATATGCCATGTTGTATTTGTCTCTTTCAGATTCTGCACGACTTCCACGATATGGTAATCGGCACCAGTCACTTGTTCGCCAGCAAACCGATATTTCTCATTTTTGAACAACAGCTCGATGGTTCGTCCTCTAGCTATCCGAGACAGGTCCAAGAAATAGTAGAATTCCTGTATTCCATCCAAGCATCAGGATATGCACTGTGGATGACTGCTCTCAATATCAATGGCAGGCAAAGGGATATTGCTTCTGTCCAACATGTGGCCAGGGAGAGATTCACTAACCAGACAAATATAATGTACCGAGTTACAACTGGTAAGCAGTGCATTTTCAAGCGAATTTCATGGTGGGAATTTTGCAGGTAGAGGGCATTTTATTACCATGTCACGGAAATGAACATTCTGGCTGCCAAGATTTCCCACTGTTTTGATACTTAATAATGGTCTGTTGGTGAGTAAATGCAAACATACACTACGACAATTATCAAAGGCATCATACTATTAATGGTGCATGTAAAACATGTCCAGCAGTTATCCGGTGCAATAAAAGTTACATGTTTCTGAATTAATTTCTAACAGAAACAGATCTCAAAAAGTCACTGGATTAGTTAGTTTGTTATGAATTAGCACAGATCACGATAGATTGACAGATAAGTGGTTATCCAAGTGGCAAGATATTACACTCCGGAACAACATAACTGTAGTCTGTGTCAATAAATTCGAAGAAAAAATTCAGATTTAATATTGTTTTACAAAGTTATTAATTGTCATACAAATCTCAATATAAATGATAAGGAAGAAGTTTATAAATTTGTACATAGAAGTAGTCTAGTAGAGGTCATAATAAACAGCTGTATGTGTTTTATAGCCGTACTGATAAAAGAAAATATTTTTGGAGCAATCGAATTGTAAATAAATGGAATAATTTAGATGAAAGAACTATTAATTCAGTGTCAATCAAGAATTTTATAACTAATTTGAAAATGTTTAATTCTGCTAGTTAGTGGGACTTACGTTGTAATTTTTACTTAAACTCCCATTGTTTTTGTATTGTTCATATGTTGTTATTTTGAATAAATAAATCAAATCAAATCAATCAAATCAATATGAGCAAGTGAACTTTTCGGAGAACAACAGTATTGCTCATTTGGTTTTATATCATTCTGATTTCAGCATGGCCGTCTGGAAGCTTTGGGCTCCCAATGACCGACACTGGTTGTCCGAAAGAGACTGAAACGGGTGTCCAATGGAAGACGGGCTACAGGTACCATGACAATGTCATTGATAATGAGTGGTCGTTTAACCTCCGCTTCCCAGCTGGCTCTTGGGGAAAAGATTTTGTATACCAGCACTTCTGCATGATGAACAACACAGCAGGGCTTAGGAGATGGCCCAATGGAGAATATTGCATATTCAAGAAAGGTGATTGTCCACAAGGTGAGCAACCAAATACACACAAACTGATGATGCAGGTGTAAAAATGAACGTGCAAAAGACTGTGGACATGAAACATAAGCATAAGTACAATATCTCAAAACTAACACTCATGTAAGGGCTTGATTTGTCATTTGTTTGTAAACCTGTTGTTATTAACATTAGAAGATGTGCTCCGTTATGAGGGCTTGGGGTGAGAGTTTATTTTTAGGGTCAGTTTAAGTTTAAGTTTAGTGCAACCAGTATAGCTTCATACTGATTATGTTTTTAGTTTTAGTTTTTAGTGTTCCCAATAACACACACACAAATTGGTAAATCGTAATGTGTAACATTTTTCGAAATGACGTCTTCATTTATTGCCTGATTACTGTGTTCCTCACTGCACGAACTGTAGTTGCTGAACGGGATTTCTAAGACATGTTAACATTAACACATCATTTCTTGAATAGCTGATTTATTTGAAATACTATTATTTTCTCCAACAGGTTTTTCAATTGGCTCTATTCAATGGGACGATGATGATTATTACAATACCAACCGAGCAAATGGCTTCCTTCCAGACGGGGAATACCAAATGCCACATATCCACGGAGGGACCAAAATCTACTACTGCTGTCGCTCTGATGGCCCTCCCAGCACCCCGATTGTGCTTCCAACTGCTAAGCCCTTCTACCTCCTCCGCTACAGATCAACATGTCAGCAAGTGAGGAACATGAGATTGTCCAATCACTTCTTCTGGTGGGATGACCACAAGAACTCGTGGTCTACAATCTTTTTGACCGGATCGAAAAATGATAATCACTTATATGGCGCCCATCCTGGCACTGGTCCTGATAGTACAAACCATAAGATCTTTTATTGTTATTACCACTGAAGGTGGGGATTTCCTTGAGTTCGCCATCAATGTTGGTCACCTGTTTTCAGGATCCTGTTGTGAAGTTTAACCAACTTGAATAACCAAACCAACCTTGACTCCATGGCTGGAATAGAACTTGGCATGACGCACAATAGGTCAGTCTCCATTTGTGTTTCTGAATGTATAGGTTACATATCTCCAAGCAATAGTATCTCTGTTGGAATCCTTTTGCCTTTCAACAAGGTGATAGGAGTCGTTGACCTTGCCAAGGAGTCTGACTCAACGAGTGTGTTTGTTGAATGTGTTGTTGGTTAGAATCACATGGATTGGGGGATTATAATGTCTTAACAACTATATTATTATTAACTTTTGGTCACAAAATTTCATTTTATTCGCAAACAAACCAGATAATATGTTATCCAGCCGGCTTTTCGTGGACAAAAGTAGTCTCCCCCTTATATTTATGCCACCTATCTGTTATCACTGTAGTAATCCCGATTTGGAGAAAGGCCTATTACAAATTGATGGACTGTCACAAGAAGTGTGCAGAAGCTTCAATTAAATAGTCCATTGCATGTAAAGAGAATTATATTGATCTCTAGGGGTTAAAGCGGCACTTTAAAAATTTGTAAATAGATTGACTCTTATATTACGGATTCAAATGTAGTGGTATGTAATTGTGTAAATGAATTTATTTCCAGAGATAAAGATGTAGTGCCATATATAACGTGTAAATATTTAGCTTATGGGTAAAATATATTTGCTACTACATGTATACAAAATACAAATTTGTAAATAATTGATTTCTATAATTAAATATATTGCAGGTATACAATGTGTAGATAATTGAACTGGGATTAATTGTATTTACTGCTATATTTATTTGTAAATGAATTTATTTCTGAATATCGAATGTATACACTGCTATAGCCTTCTCAGACAAACTGTGCAATCTACAAGTAATGATAAATAAAAAACATGCGTGTGCAATCTCAGCAATATATTGGAAAGGGCATCTTACCTCAGATTTACTAAAGTTTGCAAGCCCGAATAGCACTCTATAGGACTGGTATTCCGGTATTTAAGACGTAATTACATGTGAGACAATTTTGAATCTGGAATGTAACGTCTTACCCAAGCTGCAAGTTTTAAAATGAAAATCTTTGGGTTCATCATGGACGGTTATTACAAACTTAGGTCACATTGTCGCATACTAAACAACTTCTACTTCCATGTGCATGCTCTCCTGTTGACAATAGCTTTACACTCTTATTCTGGTATGGAGACTTCCCAGAGGACACCCACTCATGTCAAGTGGGCCAAAGGTGGTCACCCACTTCACCATAAGGGTGGCTTCTGTGTTGGCACTGTAACATGATCTGGAATAAGTCCGAATAACATTGGACAGTCTTCGGAATATCACAGAGAGGACACAATGGGGAAGTCACCCCATCAGCATTGGTGTGCGTGACCATTGGCTTGTAGAGCTATGGTATGATTGCCGTTCAGTATGGTGAGTGCCGGTGAGCAGATTTATCTGGAATTGGTGCTATAAAAACATTACTATATTATCAATTATTACTATTAATATAGAGCAACGGTCGACGCATGACACCAGAGGGAATGCCCATAAATTTCAAGTCCATCAACCATTAGTGAACTCTTATAAATATGCTTTCATACCAAGAACAATAGTCGATTGGAACATGCTGCCCGCGGTGGTAGCCCAGGCTGAGACACTTGAGGCTTTCAAAGTGTCACTCAGCAAAATCATCTAAGGACTATGGACTCTTGTACAGTTGTACATAACACACACTGTAATATACATTCACTGTTACTAGCACCACGCACACACCACCAGACTTCAGCAGAATATCAACCTTGACGATGCTGAATACTATCAAGATCCAGATCCAGACTGATGTTTATAAATGGAACTAACTTAAAGGTTGTTCTGTTGTTTTCCCTTGTTTTTCTTGTTTTTAATATTGTTTCTAATTTTTATTGTTTTTTGTGTTAATATTTACCTTTGTCTTTTTTCTAGACCAATCAAGTATAACACACTAACATAATGATAGTATGGCAAAGATGCATCTTCTCCTTGATTAATGGTGATCGAATATGATGCTATATAAATGTTGTATAATTAAATAGAATACATAAATTGTGTCTGCTTGTTGAATGTCAAAGTCTCCATTTTGAAAAATCACTGCTTTTAATATGTTTAAGGATCAAAACACTTTGCAACCAAGTATTGCTATTAATCCAGAATGAATTTCGACGAAAGTAGCAAATTCAGATGGGTTCACACGAAAGGGGCATCCAGCATAGGCAAACAGTCCTCCAGTCACTTCTACCACAACAAACGATCATGCTATCTTATTGACACAAGAAAAGCTCACCCACTCTGAAGAAAATATTCCCAGAAGTCTCACAGCAGAGTCAATCTGGTCAAAGCTGGCAACCTCTCTTTGCTGAGTATGGGGATGGCAACTGATGCAACCCACTAACACATAATCTAGAATAACAATAGCCATGGGAATGGGAGTGAGAAGCCAAAATGAGCAGGTTATGTGTCAGGTATGTGTTGGTGTTAGCAATAGAATATTTTGTCTAAGAAAGTCCGTCTCAATAACAAAAGCAACAGTATCCAAAGCCTAATGACGAAAGTAGCAATTCTGTTGGGTTCACACGAAAGGGGCATCCAGCATAGGCAAACAGTCCTCCAGTCACTTCTACCACCACAAACGATGATGCTATCTTATTGACACAAGAAAAGCTCTCCCACTCTGAAGAAAATATTCCCAGAAGTCTCACAGAAGAGTCAATCTGGTCAAAGCTGGGAACCTCTCTTTGCTCAGTATGGGGATGGCAACTGATGCAACCCACTAACACATAATCTAGAATAACAATAGCCATGGCAATGGGAGTGAGAAGCCAAAATGAGCAGGTTATGTGTCAGGTATGTGTTGGTGTTAGCAATAGAATATGTTGTCTAAGAAAGTCCGTCTCAATAACAAAAGCAACAGTATCCAAAGCCTAATGACGAAAGTAGCAATTCTGTTGGGTTCACACGAAAGGGACATTCGACATTGCCAAGCAGTCTTCCGGGGATTTCTACCACCACTACAGATCATGCTATCTTATTGACACAAGAAGAGCTCTCCCACTCTGAAGAAAATATTCCCAGAAGTCTCACAGCAGTGTCAATCTGGTCAAAGGTTGTAACCTCTCTTAGTATGGGGATGACTACTGCCGCCGTTCAGTGAGAAGCCAAAGTGAGCAGGTTATGTGTCAGTTATGGTCTCTGTGAGCAATAGAATATGTTAACCAAAGACGGCCAACCTCAATAAGAAAAGCAATGGTATCCGGCAAAGATTTATAAGAAATAAGATCAGACTGCAGGGGATTGATTCTTCTTATATTAAGATGATTGTTCGTGGACAGTGGACATCTTGTTGAAGCCTACTGTTGAAATATCTGTCACTGTAGCAAAGTATCCAC
Source organism: Platynereis dumerilii (assembly GCA_026936325.1). Taxonomy (NCBI): domain Eukaryota; kingdom Metazoa; phylum Annelida; class Polychaeta; order Phyllodocida; family Nereididae; genus Platynereis; species Platynereis dumerilii. Next base: position 471,369 of record JAPTHN010000113.1, on the reverse strand, counting down.
AAACAAGTTTGTCGACCAGATGTAGAATAGGTCTTCTCTAGTTAATGTTTGGCCTACAATTATGAAATGCATATTGCCTGTGTCATAATATCGCATTACTTGTAGTGACAATAGCAGTCAGTGTCAAAATTATCTTCTCTTTGAAATTGAATGTGAATGAATGCAACTTTAGAGATCAGCAGGTTATTCAAGGCAACTTTGAAAAGGACCTAAACACTTGGCAACAATGCAGTTCTGTAACTGTAACCATAAATAAAAAAGGATTTTCACAAGGTAGCAATTCAGATGGGTCAACACGAAAGGGGCATCCAACATAGGCAAGCAGTCTTCCGGGCACTTGTACCACCACTACAGATCATGCTATCTTATTGACACACGAAAAGCTCTCCTACTCCAACGAAAATATTCCCAAAAGTCTCACAGCAGTGTCAATCTGGTCAAAGGTGGCAACCTCTCTTAGTATGAGGATGACTACTGCCGCCGTTCACTAACATAATCTAGAATAACAATGGCCTTGGGAAAGGGAATGAGAAGGCAGAAATGTGCAGGTTATGTGTCAGTTATGGCTGCTGTGAGCAATAGAATATGTTAACCAAAGATGGCCAACCTCAATAACAAAATCAATGGTATCCAGCAACGATTTATCAGAAATAAGATCAGTCTGCAGGGGGTTGATTCTTCTTATTTTAAGATGATTGTTCATTGACAATCAGAAAAAAATGCCAGCTGAAATAACTGCCATATAGCAACATTGTATGTTTATTTTCGAAGATTGGACCCTATACATGTACATCTGAAACATTTTGAGTTCTGACATTGCACAATGAACATCTTGTCGAAACCTACTGTTGAAATATATAATTATATATATCTGTCACTGTAGCAAAGTATCCACAAACAAGTTCTCAATAAAGGTATGTTGACTAGATATAGAGCAGGTCTTCTGCAGTTACTTTTTGGCCTACAATTATGATAGTAATTGCCTGTGTCATAATATCATATTTCTTGTAGTGACTCTTTGAAATTGAATGAGAATGAATACAACTTTGAGATCATGCAGCGAAGATGCATTCAGGGTAACTTTGAGGATCAGAACACTAGGCAACCATGCATATGCTTTAAATATTACAGTAATCCAAAAGGATTCTGACGAAAGTAGCAATTCTGTTGGGTTCTCACGAAAGGACCATTTCAACATTGGCAAGCAGTCTTCCGGGCACTTCTACCACCACTACAGATCATGCTATCTTATTGACACAAGCAAAGCTCTCCTACTCCAAAGAAAATATTCCCAGAAGTCTCACAGCTGTGTCAATCTGGTCAAAGGTGGTAACCTCTCTTGGTGTGGGGATGGCTACTGCCACCATACAGTAACATAATCTAGAATAACAATGGCCGTGGGAAAGGGAATGAGAAGGCAGAAATGTGCAGGTTATGTGTCAGTTATGGCTGCTGTGAGCAATAGAATATGTTAATATATATAATAAATATATGACACCACACATAAAATTATCTAGAATATAAATAGCTATGGGACATGGGGTGAAGCCAAAATGAGCAGGTTATGCATCAGTTATGACCTTTTTGAGAAATAGAATATGTTACAGGTGATTTAATTACTACTTGATTCAAGGATTCTTGGCCGACTAAATACACAGCACTTTCGTTAATCTGATTGGTTCAGGAACAACATACTTTTGATATGTTTAAGGATAAAAAAACTGGGAAACAAAGTATTGCTGTAAATATTAGGGTAAATCCATAAGGATTTTGACGAAAGTAGCAATTCAGACAAAAGGACCTTTCAAACTTTGGCAAGCAGTCTTCCGGCCACTTGTACCACCAATACAGATCATGCTGTCATATTCACACAAGCAAAGCTCTCCTGCTCTGCAAAAAATATTTCCCGAAGGCTCACAGCAATGTCAATTTGGTCAAAGGCGCTAGCCTCTCTTATTATGGGAATGGATGCTGCCACCGTACAGTGACATAATCTAGAATAACAATAGCCACGAGAATGGGAATGAGAAGGCAGAAATGTGCAGGTTATGTGTCAGTTACACTGTATGGCTGCTGTGAGCAATAGAATATGTTTACCAAAGATATACAAGCTCAATAACAAAAGCAATGCCAATCCAGCAAAGATTTATAAGAAATAAGATCGGTCTGCAATAGCTGATTCTTCTTATATCAAGACGACTGGTCTTAGACAATCATAAAAAATATTTTAAAAATTGCTATAGATACAACTGTATGTTTAGTTTTCAAATGGAACAATGGATAGTATATAAATATAATTGTAAATTTTCAAACCTGCATCTCAGGGCTTTGGAGTCAGAGTCGGAGTCGGGAGTCGGAAGTTTTTGGTTGGAGTCAGAGTAGGAGTCGAACTTTGATTTTCAGGTGGAGTCGGAGTCGAAGTCGAAAATTAATTTGGTGCCTCCTGACTCCTTAAAAATAATAAATATATAATTCACAAAAACCCAGTTACAACAACGTGAAATTTATCTTGAATTTTAACAAAACTTCCTAAACAAGTATTCATGAACAAAAGCTAATAGAAAATTTGTGGAGGTACTTTTTGCCCCCTGTTAATCATATATTATTTGTGTGAAATAACGTCGAAAAGCGGAGTCGGGAGTCGGGAGTCAGAGTCGGAATTTAGCAGGCCTAAGGAGTCGGAGTAGGAGTCGCTTTTCAGAAAGCCAAAGGAGTCAGGAGTTGGAGTTGGTTCACTTACTACCCGACTCCAAAGCCCTGATGCATCTTCTCCTTTGTTAATACTGATTGAATATTATGCTATATAAATGTTGTATAATAGAATGTATAAATTGTGTCTGCTTGTTGAATGTCAAATTCATCAGTTTAATAAATCACTGCTTTTTATATTTTTAAGGATAAAAACACTTGGCAACAAAGTGTTGCTGTAACTCCAAAGGTGTTTTGATGAAAGTAGCATTTCAGATGGGTTCACACGAAAGGGGCATAAAATATAGGCAAGCAGTCCTCCAGTCACTTCTACCACCACTACAGATCATGCTATCTTATTGACACAAGCAAAGCTTCCCTACTCTAAAGAAATATTCCCAGAAGTCTCACAGCAGTGCCAATCTGGTCAAAGGTGGCAACCTCTCTTAGTATGAGGATGGCTACTGCCACTGTACAGTGACATAATACAGAATAACAATAGCCATGGGATGGGAGTGAGAAGCCGGAAATGTGCAGGTTATGTGTCACTTATGGCCGCTCGAAGTAATAGATTATGTTAACAAAGATGGCCACCTCAATAACAAAAGCAACGGTATCCAGCAAAGATTTATAAGAAAGACGTTTTTCTGCAATACATTGTAACTAATTCTTCTTATATTAAGGCAATTGATCTCAGGTAATTACAAAAATAAATGTTTATTTTGGAGGAAGGAACAGAATAATTATGTCATCTAGGAAAAGCCTAATGTTGAAATATCTGTCACTGCAGCAAAGTATGCACAGACCTGCTCTAAATAAACACATGCCAATTGGAGCTAGAACAGCTTTTCTGCTCGTTTTTGTTTGCCTGGAATTATGATTTAAAATTTTATTTTACCTGTTTCCAAATATGGCATTTCTTGTGTAGTGACTGTAGCAATCAGTGCCAAAATTGCCTTGCTCTTTGAAATTGGATGGAATACAACTTTTTAGATCATGCAGCGAAGATGCATTCTGGGGTAACTTTAAAAAGGATCAAAACACTTGGCAACAAAGTATTTCTGTAACTGTAACCATAAATAAAAAAGGATTTTCACAAAGTAGCAATTCAGATGGGTTCACATTCATGTTAACAAAGATGGCCAACCTCAATAAAAAAAGTAATGGTATCCAGCAAAGATTTATCAGAAATCAATTTTTCTTCTCATATTGATACAATTGATCTTAGACAATCAGAAACAACATCAGCTGAAATAATTGCTATAGTTGTGTTTAATTTGGTAGATTCGACATAACAATGTCACATGGTAAATTTTTGAAATGTTTTGACTTCTAACATTGTATGATGAACATCTTGCCAAAACCTGATGTTGAAATGTCTAATTGCAACAAAATATTCACAAACAATTCTAAATAAAGTTTTATTAGTTAGGCGTAGAACTGCTTTTCAGTGTACATGTAGATGCAGGGGAGGGCAGGTGGAAATCAGCTACTTTTTATTGAAAACTATGCTGCCAGATATGAAATATGCTGAATGAACAACCTGTAATTAAACGATATAACTTAGCAAACAATCCATCAAAACCTGTATTTATAAGCCAAACACGAAAGACCAAGTTAGATAGTCACCTTGAAGCTCTTTGGGATACATTTCTGCAAAGAGCTCTTAACAAAGTTCAAAGTAAAACCTCATGACCCCAACCTTAAAAATATGAAGACCATGACTTGGCGATGTGTAACTAGATTTTGTGTATGTTATCTCTTATTTTAATGGATCTCTCTGAGATGATGACATGATCTTTTTTTTCTAGGGGGGGGGGCATTTCGCCAGCGATAAATACCTGTCTCAGAGATATCATCCCTCTTTATTGTAATGCAACGTTTAGAAAGGAACAAAATATCTTGAGTCTTGAGTCTTGACCCTTTCACTAGTGAAGAGACCCTGACCTCACAGGTACTGTTAACTCACAGATTTACATCTAAAATACCACTGTAGCCTTTGCCTCTTGTTATCATACATCTCGCAAAATGTCTGGTTTGGCTCGCCAATCCATTCCCACAGCTACTGTGTCACTAGATATGGCAGCATTGCAACTATCTCAGCAAATTTCAGACAAAATTGGTTTTTTAGATTCAAAATGGTTTTTTGAAAAACCAGATTTCAATGCAAAAAACCAACATGGATTTTTTTAAACCTTTCCCTCTCTACCCCTCCAGCCCTTGACCAGGAGGGGCAGAGAGGGAAAGGTTTATCTCTTTTATTTCAGAGAAAAACTTTATTAGGTCTTCATGTACAGTGAATTTAGTCAAAAATTTATAAAGATATGCAAAATTATTATTGCTATTGGTAACGTTGATAGGATGACTGCCTGATCATGTCAAAATTGTTCGCCTAAAGTTATGTGTGAAATCTCCAGTCTCATTGTTCTGTCCTTTTATTATCCTAATAGGCCCACCAAGCGCTTGAATACAGGATGTAAAGCCCTAGTCAACCATCCATTCGCTACACACACTTACCTCAATGAGCACCTGTGCACTCCCAAGAAACATCCTTCCATTCCAAAGAATGCATGCCCTTCAACACAAGCATTTTCTTATATCGCAGAGGGTGCAAGTAAAATACAGCTTTTTCCATAAATGCAGATGTTGTATTCGAAGTTCCCCTAACCTTCTCGTGTCGATTGATAAGGAGGTAGAATTCTGAGACAAGATTGCCTGATGGAAATTATAGGAAAGAGAACCTACAACTTCTCTCATTAGTTGAGAAAGTAAATTTTTTTGCTACTTTAGCGATTCGCCACACCAGCATAGGGGAGAGTAGGGACCGATGGGCCGCTTGATGAATTATTGACCATGGAGGCAAATCTGCTTCAGATACGGGATTCATACTTTGCACCTTTTTAGCCAGTGTAATTCTCTATAAAATTATACAAGATTCACATAGATCAACCTAGGGAGAAAGATGAGAAAACACATTTTCTGTTAAGAAAGATGGTGGCCCATCGGTCCCCAACCATAGGGACCGATTGGCCATCCCATGGGGTCCGATGGACCATGTTAATAACTTGCCCAAAGGTGGATGAAGAAGTCAAAATTTGATTTCAAGATGTTTTTATTGATCCATCTGAGTGTATAGAATAATAAGAGAATAATATATATATATATAAACTTTTAATGACAACAGAAATATCAAATACAGACACATGTGTCAATCAAGAATTGAAAATCGAAAAATCAAAAAATTAAAATCTACATCTACAGTATTCTATGTTACCAAACATAATCTAGTGTCATATCATAATAAATGACAGGTTTCACAGTTCATGTAGAATTGTCTTTCATAGTTCATGAAATATGCACATTGGTCCCAGTTTCATATGTGTTACTGCACAAAAGTCAATAAAGCAAAGTGAGTATACATATCTCGACATAGACAGCAGCACCGGTGAAAGTGAAGTGCAAGGAGGCACAGAAGTTTTAGATTTTATTCACATTATTTTATTGAGAAAAGAACCCACAGCAAGTATTATGTCAGGGCTTTTATTTGACATGAGTATTTTAAACTGTTGTATGCTATCAAGATCACAGATATTAGGGATTAAGCTGCTTGCTTTATTTACAAGTTCTATTCTCTGAGCAGTGTTATTGTTGCTCACTAAAAGGCAATGTATTTCATCTTCAATGTCGCCTGTGTCACATTTGTCACATTTTCTAAGCTCTACCGGGGTCGTGGGTATATTATGTCTTCCTGTCTCAATTTTAAGATTGTGAGAACTTAATCTGAATCTTGGAATATTAGTGTATGTTTTCTTTGGGAGATTCAAATTTAGATATGGTTCCAGGCAGTAGCTTGTCTTAAAGAGTTTATATGTGCGAAGTTTAGGAAGCTTTTCAGAGTCAGTGAGTTCATTAAGAATTCTGTTCTGTACTTTTGCGTATAGTTTTAGTTTCAGTTCCTTTAATACTGAAGTGGGATCAGCTGTAAGCCAATTTGAGATGTCAGCTTCTGTCGTAGTTTTCTCTACCTTACTGTACCAGTTATTCTGACCTGTGTTATGTAAATCTTCCTGAATTTTAAGACATTTACTTAGGACATCATGATTTGGGAGATCTTTTAATTTGGCCCAATAGGTTATTGTGCTAAGTTGTTGCCTCAATCGAAGGGGGAATCTACCTGTTTCTGCATACACTGCTAATGTCGGCGTTTGTCGTCTAACATTAAGTATATGTTTTAGGTAACCAATCTGAACTTTCTCAATTTTAGAAATCTCCGAAGTACCTGACCAAAAGGTGCTATTGTATTCCAGTATAGGGAGGACATAGCTATCAAACATTTTAATTGCAAGTGATGGGGGTATATGACCAAGAGACGGTTTCATCCGTCCATGCAGAGCAAAAAGAGCCTTTTGGGCCTGGGTTGCTATGTAATCTGGCATCTCTTTATGTATCTTTTTATTGTTGCTAATTGTATGACCCAAATATTTAAACTTTTCTACATTTTCAATGGTTTTATTATCATATAGGAAATTAGCGTGGGTTTTGGATCCGATTTGCATTACTTTGGTTTTAGAGATATTAACAATAAGGTGCCACTTGGCACAAAACATGTGTAGAGAGTCAATGCTATTTTGTAGACCCTCTACAGATTCAGATATGAGAACCATGTCATCTGCATAGAGAAGGTGTGTAAATACTGTACTATTTATCTCTATTCCATCTGTTTCACTTAAATATAGTGGTAGATCAGAGAGGAATTCGTTAAACAATTTAGGGCTCAGGATGCCACCCTGAAGGACACCATAGATACTGTCTATAATAATAAGAGAAAAAATGTAGATAGAGTAGGTCGGGGCATGCAGCCCCCCTTAACTTCGAGGTTCGATTTGACCTACTTTTTATTATCAATTCTTTGAATGCTCATGCTGTCAGGAAGGGATCACCTGACTCTATTTATAACTAGTGAAACAAATGTCTACTAATTTTAATAAAGGAGTTACGGCCATTTTTGAAGAAAATTTAAAATGGCCTTCTTACCCCACCCATCGGGCAAGAAGCCCCCCTATTGTAATCCTATGGCATTTTTTTTGTGAGTGCTTCCAGCTTGAAAGTTATTTCTTTGGGTTCTTCTATCTTTTTTAAGGCAATCCAGTCACTTTTTCGGAATTTCAGAATTTTTTTGTTCATACATTTATTTTTTAATATTTTTTGCCCTGTTTCAATTTCGGTCAATTTTTTTCTTTTTTAATTAGCTTTTCTATCAAGATTTAAGGTAAAGTACACATTATTAAATGGTTCCTGAAGTAGCTTTGAGGCCCCAGTGTAGGGGGCCTCATGCCCCATGCCATGTGGGGCCTCTCACCCCAAACCCGCACATTTTAATTTGACCTATATTTTGAACTAAAATGCAAAAAACATGATCCAAATCATATTTATGTGATGGTCTTAAAGTGAAGCAATGCAGTTATACATTATACTTTTAAAAATTTTCTAGGTTATTTCTGACAACCGCTTTCAAAGAATTAGTTAAAGTTACAGAAACCATGCACATTTTTTTGTTTCTTTAATTTCTACTATGGTTTGGTTCTGTTTGCCTTGAAAATGTGTGACGTCACCTAAAAAGCCTCTAGCTTCAATCCCAATAATAAGAAAATGCACCAAAATTGTAAGTTTAGATATAAACCTGGGGGGGGGGGCCTCTCACCTCAACCGGGCTTCTTGCCCCGACCTACTCTATGCCACAGATTTTACAAAGCTAAATTTTCACCAGTGTCATGAGTTAATCTTTTGTAGTTATATTAAATCTAATGAGATGATATTTTAGTAATACATGGACAGACGTCCTATAAACTGTATTTGAGAGTTTCTTTATATTTATTTCGTTGGTCACTAAGCTGAAAACAATTATTTGACATTTGGTCGACGCAAAAGTTTGGCTACCGCTGTGACCATCAAAATCTTGCCTCATATGTTGGATTTGTTGATGGACATTAAATAATGACTATATTTTCTCCATCAATAAATCATTTTTGTGAACAATTTAGATTTTCAGGGAAAAAGTATGGATATTTGTGATTTCCACCATTTTGTGTTTCAAGCCATTATGAAGGCAAATCAATGTAAATTTGAGGGATTTCCTGCAAGTCGAAACTTAACATTTAAAGATGCAAACCGATGTTCTGTTGTGCTTTTGTTCCCATATAGACTTTAATATCCAGCCCCATGCCAATACACCACCTACAGAAAATCTCAAGAAATAGTGGCACATTGGTCCCCATATTGGGTGGCCAATCGGTTCCCAAAAGCTTTCAGATCAGTTAAACCCCCCTTTTTGGTGAAATTTGGATCTTGTTCCTAAAATTAAATTAGTTAATTGCAACCAATATAATATTTATAGGGAAAGTCATCATAGGAAATATATTTCCTCGAGTCTATCCAAAAAAACACCTCTGCCCCCGTCCAAACCAGCCAGTCTGGATCTGCTTCTGAAGATATTTATGCTTTATTGCATTTTCATAAAGGCGTTCTGCAGCTCAAATCATATATCATCAATATAGGCAGTAGTTAGTCAAATAGGCAATGTTGGTCAACGACAAAAAGACAAACCCCAAAGCAATTACATTAATAAAACTTAAGGGAGAACAATGAACCTCATTAATGTCAGAAACGAGGAAGAATACAACATGAGCCCAAAGGATGAGTGTTTATTCTGCAGGAGACCTGACATGAGTGAGGTTCATTGCTAGGAACCACACTGCCATTAAGTTTTAGGTATCCCACAATAAAAATAGACCTCCAATTAAAATACTAATAATTTCAGGAGGCACCACTTTGTTTGAGTGGCCTAAAAATATCCCTAGCAACAACACCAACCAATCAGACTCAAAACGTTGTGACCTCATCATTTCACCATTATATCAACGTCTGATAACCAAATGGTGTGAATCACATGGTCATTTGCCAGAACTTCACTGTATATTGTGGGATATAATCTTTTGTATAATGTTGGTACTTTCTTTATTAGTTTTACAAGGCCGCTGTTATTCCAGATCTTGCTACTATGAACACCATCTATGGTAAAAGGGGTGACCACCTGTAGCCTTCTTGACATCGGTGCTAGGCTGCTATAGACTTGGAGTCTGTCTATTGATATATGCAGATTCCATGATGACCAAGTCCTTCCTGGTTCAATAAGATGTATTGTTCATCCAAGACAGTGAGGGTCTGCAGTGAGGGTCTGCAGTGAGGGTCTGCAGTGAGGGTCTGCAGTGAGGGTCTGCAGTGAGGGTCTGCAGTGAGGGTCTGCAGTTTAATGGTCTGCAGTGAGGTTGAGAGCTGGAATATTCAAATATCATTCATACAGTGTAGCTTCGACAGCTTTGTGCTTGATGTTCGTAAGTTCTTGAGTCCTATTGATGTCTTATATTGTGCGGCAATTTGGTTTTTCCTCAATGTGCGTAATTTTACATAATGAAATATTTTACATAGTGGTGCAATTAGTTGCATTGAGTAATTTTCGCGCATCCAATAAGATTAAAGTATGAATGACACTGTATGGAATTGACTACAGCAGTTTTAGAGCGACCTTGGTCAGTTTATTGAGAAGACACTACAGAAAATAAATTTATTCAGCATAGACTAAGGACAAATAATTCTTGACACCAAGTGACTAATTTGAAAATCTATATGCCCATGATCTTTCCACCCACTTGCAAACACTAACTTCACTATGGTCAGCCCTTCTGACAGTGATGTTAAACTTATTTTTCAGAATATATTATGGATTCTCCCCAGAGTTAATAAGGCATACTATGACATGGAGATTAGGGGCACTTGCTTGTTTGGACCGTGCACACTTTTCATTTTCACTGATTTACATTTTTCTACTTTAAAATAACTTTCTGTCTAGGATTTTCTGGAGAATAGGTGGTAACTTGTAAGAGAGGTCTGTAAGTGCATGGGATTGATAGCACATTTCTGCAGGAAGATATGACAAGGAATTGAAAATTTCTCCAGGGGGGTGTATACTTCTGCAACCCACTGTAGATCATGCTATTTATGGATGAACAGGGGAATTTTCACAAACTAATCAAAACTCTCAGGAAATTTGACTCTGTTGAGCCTAGATGTAGGATAAGTTTGAAAATAACACAAACAATACAGATAGTTTTCAGGAAAGACTTGCTTGGCCTATTTAGGACTCATGTTTCATTATAAAAACTTTTTTCAATATCTAGGATATTATTTCAATTGTTCTTTAGAGTGTCGAATGTTTAACTGCAGTATTAGGAAATACAAAGCAAATGCATTGTACATGATATGATATGATAAGATATCACATGATGTTTATTTGTAACTGACACAGCTTAAAAAAAGAGAGACTACAAAAAAAATACATATCAAATGGTGAGCTGCAGGGTCTACCCGTTGGCAACTTGTGCCGAGGAAAACTCCAAGCTCCCCTTATTATTAAATGGTCGCAACCTTAGTATTGGTATAGTTCTGATCAAAAGCCAGACAAACTGTGTGTGAATAATTTTTGTTTATAAAGAATAGGCAAATTGATGCTAGATAGAGTCCGGTACAGTTCTAAGGTTTGATCAAAATATGTCAAATAATACCCTTGGTCATGCTTGGCACAGATGATCAGTGACTGATAAAGTAACAAGTCCTAGAAGGGGCCGACGAGACGATAGTTGGGGGGGACTGTGGACTTTACCCCTGGGACAAACTTTTTTTTTCGTTTGCGGTGCGTCGAGGAACAATTTTTTCGCAGTGCATTCGCGACAAACTTTTTATCGTAATTTTAACATTACAGTACCCTAGCTACAGGTGGAAATTTTTTTTTTTTTCCATATGCTGAACAAACTTTTTTTTTCTGTGTCAAATGAAAAACAATCATTTTTTTCGCCAAATATCCATAGCCCCCCCCCCCCAAAGATCATCTGGTCGGCCCCTAAGAAAAATCAACTAAAAAGGTCAAAATGAAATATTAAAAATTAGTAAAGAATAACCCATACCATTTGAAAAAGAAAAAAAAAGAAGATACGATTACACAGATAATTTAGGAAGAGGGATTATGTCATGAAAAAGTTTTTTGTTCTTTCTTTTGCTTCAATAAATCCCATTCTTTCATGCTTTTGTCACGAGGACACTTTCTCTAAATGATAAATAGAGCAAAGTGTAATGCTCAAAAGAGCTGACTAAAGCCGTTTTCAGATTGACGGTACAAACAGTTTCAAAATTAACTTTCAAAGTGGTTGTGTGATGTCACTGGCTTAAAAATGATCTGTTTGTGTCAGTTAATCGGTTGATTAAGTGCTTACCACATCTAGCAGCATGGGAGACAATATAAAAAAAATTAATTGAATGATTTAAGGTACTTCATCAAACAAGAAGATTAGGAGACCAACAGAAAACTGTTAAGGACGTGGCAAGGCCGGTTTGCAAATCGAAAATAAGAAAATTAATTTTTCCATGGACCACTTATCTGCAAAGAGCTCCAAAGACAAGAGAGACGTAGTCAACACACCTCTTCAAAGTCGAGCAAAATTGATTGTTTTGCTTTTTATTTGTGGAAAATAGCTATTTTTTAAAGTAGAATATAGTCGACTCCTAGAGCTAAAATTAGTGCGGTGACCCCACTAGTTTATTTCATAAGATGTTTAAGCTCTGTGCAAACATCTCTAGGGATTTTAATTTTATGAATGTTGATGAAGCAGATTTTTTCCAGTGAAAAATTGTGTCTTTTTTGGCTTTTTAATATTTTGTTGTTATGTCTTTTTCTTATCCAGTATTGGATAGCTGCTGACCCAAATAAGAAGTTATGAAAGTATAAAAACTTTGATGTAACCCTTGTCCGTAAGGAGCAATCCGATATTGAGTCCTGGTCACCAATGTGGCATGGCCTAGTTGAATATTTATACCAAATCCCTAGAAAGTTTGTAACATTGATCATAGGCAAACAAAATGAAGCCATTCAATTCATTGTGGGTCAGGTTATTCAACTGTGTTTTTTTAAAGGAGCTTATCTAAGTAGGGAATTAGGCTTCACAAAATTGATTTCATTTTACACAATTGAAGTAGGTATATATAAGAACTAACTTTGATCCCTCGATGCTATTTGAGAACAACGCGAGAAGAGGTAAGGTACAGATTTGGTCTATGATATCTTTGTTTCACTATTTTAGGATACTTGATGTTCCCAGCAGAAAAGGAGATAGCCCTTCCCCCAAGTTTGTGGCTAATAGGGCACTACACCGGTTCGATAAATACCGGCCATTCCGGTACAGTCTGGGTGGTTCCCGAACTGGTTTTCCAAGCAGCACTTATGGTTCTGCTCAATAATGCTATATCCAGCTGAAAAAGTTGTTGTATTGCCGAGATTTGACAGAAAATGTCCACAAAATGATGAAATGAACTTAGGCACATCGTCATGTTGACGTCCGCTCTGGTGCGAGGTCAACTTACCGGGCGAAAAATTAGGTTTTCAATTCTAGTACATAATCAGTTGATTCTTTTTGCTAAATTTTAGTTAACAAAATGGTCTACTCTCTAAAAGTTTTATAGATTAGTTCTGCTTTTTCTTTTTACAAAGTTGCTTCTCTTGTTTCTTCACAATAATTATTATGAGTATCGTTCAGGGAATCTAAGACTTTTTTTATGGATGTTAATTTCAACTTAGAATTATGAATTGTTAATCGATAACCAAAATATGGCTGTTTCAAAATATATTTCCATAACAATGCGTGGATAAATTAAACATTTATTTTCATTTGTCATTGAAACTACACTCTTGCTCATAAATACATTGTATGGAATACAGTAGAAATTTTGTAACACCATTTCGTTTCATAGATATGTATGTTGGACCATTTAACATCAAATTGAAATTGGAGAAAATTGTGTAAACCCAGGTCATTAAAGCTCTTTGCAGATGGGCAGTCCACTTCAAAAATGTATTTTCTTCTTTTCAAGTTGCAATTGTCATTCACAGTTACCTGTTGGTTTCTTATAGGTGCAAACCATAATGACTTGTTCATTGACACCTATGCTGCTGAATATGATACATGCTGAATGAAATAATTAAACTATAACTGACACAAACAAATCATAAAAGATCTGTTTAAGCCAGTGACATCACAAGACCAAGTTGAAAGTTAATTGAAACTGTTTGAACCGCCAATCTGCAAAGATCTATAATGAAATCACTGAACAAACAATTCCAGGTTTTTAAAGGATTGATATCATATGAAATATTGTTGATACATGAAAACAATTGCCACCAAATAATTGGGGTCGAAATTAGTTAGTAACATAGTTGGAAATGATACATTCTATAGATATTTTGTACAATGAACTGAATGGCATACTCCATTAATTTTAATCTTGATTTAAGGATTGAAGCTCAGAAATTGTAACGGATAGAGTGCAGAGGATACATTCATTTGATTCAAATTTCATTTTGCTTCAATGATGCTTGATTTGGATGCAAATATGATAATCCGGCAATTTTGACGTATTCTTGAAATTTAGAATTTTTGACTGTGTGATAAACAGAAACCACTTTGGATGTGTCAAAAAGCATCATTGGGACAATTCAATTGTGCATCCACTCCAGTCACTCAGTGTAAAAATTGAGGCAAAATTTCTATAAAACTAAATTCATCAATTTCCTGTGAACTTTAATGTCACATAATACATTTCCATTTAAATATTGATGAAAACTAATATTTTTTGTCTCGGGCCTTTAAATATTCTGGCCTTCATGCAATTTTCTGGCACTTATAGGCCTATAAATAGCCTATAAATACCCATATTTTGCACCCACAGCTGGAGCCACGCTATGGCAACACCTAAAGAAACAGGCAAGAAGTGGTTTTCCCGCCAAAATCTCAGCCTCGCTTTCATCATTTACAGGCGATTTCATTGCCATGCGATTCTGGTCATCCAGCCCTGACTGTGTGAATGCAATGCATAGAGCTGCTTACCACGTTCAATCTCCCAAGTGTGTGACGTTTTTAGCGATCATAAACCAATCAGATTAGGCAAAAATGTGATGTGACAAGGTATATAAAGACTGTAGAATCTAGTACTAATGAAATCGCCTGTAATCATTTATGAAATTTTTATTGATTTACACAAAATTTACACAAAAATCTCAGAGCTCATCAAGCAGGCATTTCCATAAGCAAACATTTTAAAGAAAATTATATTTGGTCATTCAGCTGTTTGGAGATTGAGAATCACGACAGTTGGTAGTGAAGTAATGGAAAGATATTTTTTTACAGAAATTGCTGATCAGGGGCAGACAAGAGTTGTGATATTATTCCAGACCATTGATTTTGGTAGACAAATTGAAGGTATTTTTGTGACCTTTCCAACCATGGCATTGAGAAGGATATCTGATTAAAAATTAAAAATTTACAAAGTTACTGGAAACTGCGATTAGCGAAAATCATCGGAAAATGGCTAAAAAACAAAATTATACAAAACTTTCATTGAAAATTTACCCAGCAAGGAATAGTCGTATCTCACTTTCCAGAACAGATTTGGATTTCCCAGTTCAAATGCCGTCTTGTTGGTACTAGGCCTTTTTAGATTTGCCAAAAAGTTTAAATTGACACACCCTACTGTTGACTCAACACTCAAGATGTTTCTCCATTTGGTTTTCATTGCAGATCGACCCCAACATGAGGCAATTACTACTTTTCCTGAGTTTGCCAACCATCCTTGTCGTTATCTCAGTAAGTCAATCGGTATCTATGCCTCAGAAGTCATCTTCAAATGTACCAGGTATGTACAATATATTTCCAACGGGCACACACTGTTATTACAGATTTCGTATTAGTGTGCCATGTTCTTTTCAACTGCCACAGTGCTCTTGTGATGTCAGTATCAGCATAATGATTTCACAGTTGGTATATTCGCAGTTTCAGCTGTGTCACTTGGAACACATACTGATCACACCATTACAAATTCACACATAAGCTGTTAGATTGTTGCTCAACATTGATTATTCAGTTTGATGTTTTGAATAAATCTGAAAGTTACAATATCCAGCTATATATAATGCATGGATTTTGTGTATAACTGCTATCAGTTTTAGCACTTCTACAACAAAACAAATTCATTCGCTCTCACATTCATTTGTTGGTCTGAGAGGTTATCATGTGCTGCTCTGTCTTGGCAAAATAATATACTCAGGATCCATTCAGAATTTAAGACCTAGGGGGGGGGGTAGTTTTGCTTGGGGGCATCTTTATCACGGATTTCCAATACTGTTTATTTGATGATCGAATTCTTAGCCTCCTTGTCTGGCCTTTTCCAAATTTTTGGGGAGCAACTACCCCCCCCCCCCCCCCCCCCATTTCTCGTCCTCTGGTATGCCCATGCAACACCGCCACGTTCACTTCCGAAAAATCTCCCCATTATCTCCATTCCAGTCATCAATTCTGAACAGTTTCTTTGGCGCAGATCTCAGCTAAAAGGCTGAAAAGCCACAAGGTGCTGCCCTCAATGAGAAATTTCACAACAGGACACCATGAATGTCCATGATGGATCAAGCAAGTGGCTCAAACATATCAGTTGCACCTGCTCCAACTGAATTAAACTACCATACCAATGAATGCAGATTAATCAATTGTCATTCACACTTAGCCTGACTTGTTGGTAGCAGTTGGAATCAACACTCAAGCTTGGAGTGCCAATAGTGATGTCAGTATTGCAATACTGACATCACCTGGGCATATATTCACATGGAACATGGCAAACTTATACGAAATCTGTAATAACACATTTTTGGTTGAAGATTTGTCTATTGTCATAGAAATGTTACCTGTGTGATAGAAAGGCTGTTGCCGCAACATTAACACAGCATAGAGACTTTTTCTTAACATAGTTCTGAAAATGTCATTTCTACCATAAAGTTTCTGTAAAGTAAGTGTGACAATTGGGT
The DNA here is from genome assembly GCA_026936325.1 of Platynereis dumerilii. NCBI lineage: Eukaryota > Metazoa > Annelida > Polychaeta > Phyllodocida > Nereididae > Platynereis > Platynereis dumerilii. Next base: position 454,727 of record JAPTHN010000113.1, on the reverse strand, counting down.
TATGATTTGGTTAGGGAGAGGCTAATGAAAACTCCACGCCCAACCCTGTGATTAAATGGTAGAATACAAAAATCACTGTTGTTTGGAATAAGCTGAGGAAATACTTTATTTGAAGACAGAATGACCATGACAGATATCCAGGAACTGCCAGGAGCTTAACATCTTTTTCACATATAATTGCAACGGCAGTAGGTCAACTGAAATATACTAGCAAAGATTTCTAAACATATGACACAGCAGGGTTTTCTTATTTCCTGACAAATTCTATTTTATGGTGAATTCATCAGATCTTGTGATTGTCATCCACTATGATTGACTCTAATTTTGCTGTCTGACTGCAATAGAGTAGGTGCAGTCTAGTATCTTATAGGCTCTACACTCTGGATTTAAATTTAAAAAATGTTGGGGATATTCATACAAACATGTAAGTTGATCAGCCTCAGTGAATCAATATTATGGATGTTCATACAAACATGTAAGTTGATCAGCCTCAGTGTATCAATATGTGGGATGTTCATACAAACATGTAAGTTGATCAGCCTCAGTGTATCAATATTGGGGATGTTCATACAAACATGTAAGTTGATGAGCCTCAGTGTATCAATATTGGAGATGTTCATACAAACATTTAAGTTGATCAGCCTCAGTTGTATCAATATTGGGGATGTTCATACAAACATGTAATTTGATCAGCCTCAGTGTATCAATATTGGGATGTTCATACAAACATGTAAGTTGATGAGCCTCAGTGTATCAATATTGGAGATGTTCATACAAACATTTAAGTTGATCAGCCTCAGTTGTATCAATATTGGGGATTTTCATACAAACATGTAAGTTGATGAGCCTCAGTGTATCAATATTGGAGATGTTCATACAAACATTTAAGTTGATCAGCCTCAGTTGTATCAATATTGGGGATGTTCATACAAACATGTAAGTTGATCAGCCTCAGTGTATCAATATTGGGATGTTCATACAAACATGTAAGTTGATGAGCCTCAGTGTATCAATATTGGAGATGTTCATACAAACATTTAAGTTGATCAGCCTCAGTTGTATCAATATTGGGGATGTTCATACAAACATGTAAGTTGATGAGCCTCAGTGTATCAATATTGGGATGTTCATACAAACATGTAAGTTGATGAGCCTCAGTGTATCAATATTGGAGATGTTCATACAAACATTTAAGTTGATCAGCCTCAGTTGTATCAATATTGGGGATGTTCATACAAATATGTAAGTTGATCAGCCTCAGTGTATCAATATTTTTTAAAATTAATGAAAAACTCATGATGAGCCCTGGTAGCCCCAAGTCTGTGTGTTTGTGTACACTGCCTATAACTGCTGTCAGTTTGTCTTTCTGCTAGTTAGCCACAGATTTTGAGGGCATCTTAGAACCTGAAAAGTTAAGTACGTAGGTTTCTAACTACGAATAGCTCAGGCCTCAAAGACTTGCTTAACTACATCTTGAAATAGTAGTTTTTGCAAAATATACTATGGAATGACTAGTTTATTATCCGATGTCTAGGCACATTTTCTCCCCGATACAGTGATTTTCCCTGGGCAATACAGCAGGGAAAAAGTCAGTATCGGGGAGAAAAAGCAGTATATGTCACCTGACCAGTATACTCCCTAATTTACAGGGAATATACTGAAAACAGCCAATGAGAGAGCTGCATTTAGACACACCCACAGAAAGCCTGTATAGCATCACAATCTGCCCTGCTGCTTCATCATCTTTTCTTGTAATTTTGAAAGCACAAGCTTCGTTCACTCTTTTGAAATTTGCACTGGATCTAGTAGGGCTAGAGAGAAGTGGTTTGAAGTATTAGATCCAGAAGAAAATATTGCATGGGAATAATGCAGTTTTGACTTTCTATTCGGTACAGAAAATTTTCCAAAGCGATTTTTGGTAAATTCATTTAGATTTACCAAAATGACTTAGTTGTACAAATACTGATTTATATTAATTTCCATCGGGATGAGGACACTTTTTTATTTCATTTTCGTGTTTTAGACAATATTTCACAACACATGGCAAAGTATTAATGTTAAATTCTGTTTTTTGGTGCAGTTTCAGCACTGTGATTCAATGTTTTCAGAAACGTTTTTCTGCATTCCATTGCCGTTTTATTTTATTTCTCTAGATCTAATCAACCTAGATGCATAAAATTAGAGATTAATGTTAAACATATAGTATATATTACAAGTCCAAAATTAAAAAAATTCTTGCCACAAAAAAATTATAACTAAAACAAGAATTTTCAGTTCTAGCGAGAAATCACAGATTTGAGTCAATGTAATTTTAAGTTCCATGGCCGTTTAATTTTATATCTCAGGATCTAATAACACCAGCTCTATAATATCTGCCAGTCCTTTCTATCATATTGCAGAGGTTATTGATCTAAAATTTCAAAGTGATATCTCAAAAACTCTTGGCATTAAAAAATTATTACTGAAACAAGAATTTTCAGGTCAAGCGTAAACTTGCAGATTTATAGTCAATGTGTTTTTAAGTTCTATGGCCGTTTAATTTGATATCTCGGATCTAATGACACCAGCTCTATGATATCCACCAGTCCTGTTTGTCATATTATTTATACAAAATTTTAAGGCGATATAGATCTTGGAAACTCTCGCCATAATAAAAAAATCGCTGAAACAAGAATTGTCAGTTCAAGCGAGAATTACAAGAAGTAGTTCATTTATTTATAAGTAAAAGTTTTAAATTATTTTGAAAATGTGCCAAAACATGGGATAAAAAGGTCATACCATGGGTAGGTGCAGTACATCCCTGGTATACTCCCCTCGACCCCAGTATATTCCCTCGACCCTTCGGGTCTCGGGAATATACTGGGGTCTTGGGGAGTATACCGGGGATGTACTGCACCTACCCATGGTATAACCTCATATGACTCCCCCTCCTTTATTTACAGAAGAAAAAGAGGAATGGAATATTGGCATGCCTGTGGTACGCAGTCTTTTATCTTTCTAAGCATAAATTAAATTTTGATTTTAATTTCTACAGAATAAATCGGATTGACATATGTTTCCATATGAAAATTGTAGGGATTGCATTATATAAGCTGTCTACATTTTTTTAAAAATTATGAAAGTCATTACCAACTTCTGATATAAAAAAGTGAAGTTATGAAATATCTATGGGGCACCCCCTGAAGTTGTTCCAATATATGAAAAAAAAATTCAGTAAACATTTGAACTCAATCGGACAAAAATTTGAGGGTGCCACCGCATTATGAAAATTAACATTAGTATTCAATGCAAAGATCTCCAATAATTTGACGTGTAGTGAGTTAAACTATACCTGCTTCACCAAACCAATGCTGCATGGTAATAATTTTTGGGACTGGTTGTCAGAACACTGGATCAAAGCAAATTTGGATTATCTTTTACTTCACCATGCTGCTACAGTGCTACCACCAGGCTTATAAAGATAAAACAGTCAAAAGCAAGGGTACCGGAAGGAATCGAGGGCCGCAGGGGCTGTCAGACGACAAAGGGCAAATCATATTTGCGCCAATTTCGTGTGACAAAATTTAGATAGGGAGTCAATAGTAATTTGTATTTATACTTACTAATTTTTGCCTAAAATAAGTAAAATAAGGCCTAACAATTTTTTTTTCTTTAAGATCTAAAGGCAACCCTTGCCCCCCCCCCCTGTTCCGGCACCCCTTCATGGTCAAAAGTCATCAAATTCGCGATATTTGATAATAACCTTACCATTTTAAATGTTGCAGAAATGAAAGTTTCTGTAAGAGATGGAGCATGAAAAGAGCTCTAATTTGAATACCAACACTGCTATACTCTGACCATCTGAACCTATTGTCATTCACAATTATTTGCGAAAATTCAGAATATCCAAAGCACATTGTTGCTATTAGTACAGTCAATTAAGATATGTTCTTCAGTTTGAATGGATCCACTGTCACAAGGACATAGACACTGTTCTCTTGGAATGCATGCCAGTCTCAATACGAAGACGGTGACTACTCAGGCGGAATGAGTTGCAGCAAGTCTGTATCTTTCAGGAATACAGGTCTCGTAAATGGGATGTTTGGAGAGGTTAGATTTAAGGGACAGGTATGAGCTTCTGCAACAGTTACTGCTCACTGTAGCTCTATCCCTGACTCCGGATTTAATCCTCTCAAGCGAATGACTCATTACATCGTCTGATGTGTCCTCAGAGAGAACATTCTGGAGGACTATAGCACTGCTGGGAATCTGCTTTCGAAAGACATTCCAATGATTTTGTCAATATACCAGCCATTGAAGCTTGGGCATGCCTACAATGTTTTATTTTAAATTGCGGTAGCACCCTCTTTAATTTGTCTGATTTGGCTCACATTTTTTTACTGAATTCTTTTTTCATATACTGGAACATATTTGTGGGGTGCTCCATTGATAATTCACAAGCTTTTTTTTGTGTGCAATCTTGATCACCCTAATAGGGCTTCCAACTCAAATAGCTGCCTCCCCTAAAATACTGCAAAAAAATATGATATTGGTGTACAGATAAAATGTTTTATTTTCTTCATTAATTTTTTGTTGAAGCATGAAAAGCCAAGTCGCCATAAACGTGATGTGTCCGGCTTTGTTAAAGTAGCAGGTGTTCTGATTGGTATCATCAGCGGCATTAAAAAGGGAAGGCAGCTTGCAGATATTCAACGCAGTTTGAAGGAGCTGGACAGGAAGATTAATGGCATTTCAAGAGACATTGAAACAGTTCTCTACAATCAACAAACAAAACTTTACAGCGGTCATGTTCGTCGTTTGCGGTTCTTCCTGTCACAAATGGAAGATTTTTTGATGCCCCAGAATGGCACTTGGGGTCCAGCTAAAGAGGCTCAGAGTTGGGCTGACAGTGTCCTGGATTCGTGTAGCAATGGTGTTGCGCAGGTAATTGACACTGCTTATTTCTTCTTCAGTTTAAAAAGTCCTTCTATTCTAATTTTTGGAAACCGAAATGAATCAATAGAATTGAAATAAAATTATAAATCCATAAAAAACATGTTTCATTGCCCAATTACCCAAGGTTATACAGACTTAAGCTGGAAGCAGAATTATTCAACGTCAGCAGTTTGGCTATTCTTGCATATTAAAACATCAATTGCCCAATTCACTTTTACCAGATCAGGTAAAAACATGTTGAATGGCATATTTGCTTGTTTTCTGCCAATACATTTTGAAATTAAATTAATTGTTATAGTTTCATTTTCCATATAGCCCTTCACAAACTTCCAGTTTTTGTTTTCATATAAATTGTCATCAAGTCCATTTGAACATAACTATTGTTGTGCATTTAAATACAACAATTTTCTAAAATTTCAATATTTTGAATAGCTTGATCTTGTAGGGTATAAATAATCAATTACATTTAAAAATCCACTTGATCCATTACTGTACAAGGCTCTTTCATTATTACTTTGTACCCAGTTGGAGAGGACAGTCGATAGGGTTTATCCAAAGCCAAAACAGTGCTTTGCAACATGCCAAGCATCATCGCAAACATCATGGGATATTATAGATCAAAAACATAGTACAGTCAGATTTTGTACGCCCGAAATAACACCTCCAGCCTTACTTGTCTTCCTATACGACGTATTGCCATCCACAAAAAAGAACATGCCTGTGACAATGTCATGATATCAGCTTGGTAAAAAAGCAGAACTTGTGTTGCGCTCAGGTTTGCTTCTCTTCCTTGGTCAGGGTTGTCCTTCAATAATAATAATAATTCTTCTTTAAATGAAGCCTAATCAAAATGTCCATATTTGCAATCATTTAAAGGGAAGTCTTTTGATAAACAACTTACCTTCATACACATTATGCAATATTTTTATTATGAATGCATTGTCCAAAATACTTTTTTGTCTGAAGCAGTTTGCACTGTATAATTTAGGCCTCCCTGCGACCACGGAAAAAAAAAGCCTAGTGAGCACTCTAACATTTAAACAAACTTGTAATGTTACTATCTTCGTAAATAACATGGATTTAATTTTTTTTAAATGTTGGATGCTTGCTTGATATAATAGTTCCACAAAATTTATACGGCTTTATACATGGCTTCAGGAATCAAATTATCAGGAAAATGAAGTGCTCTTTTGCTTAAAAAAGTTGTTGGCGTCATTTATATGCCTAAGAACAGCAAGTAATATATCCTCATCATATAAAATTACTTCAATACTTACTTGCTGTACATATATGGTTGCCTGGGAGAAACTACCCTTTCCTTGGTGCAATCTTGTAGACTTCTGCACTTTCTTGATTGCCGAAGGTATTTCTTGGGACCCTAATTGATAAAAGAGATAGACAGCTATTAGTAAACAGAAGGTGCCACTATGCACAACACTTCGTCGAACATCAATGTTTAAAATTAAATGATAGCTTGTAAAATTTTTGTAACTAATCAGAAATTCTTATCTTATGATATTTTCTACTCACCTATGGAAAAATTGCTCATATTAGTGTCCTTGTCTTTGCAATAAATTATTTTAACTGACAAACAGTCACATGAATATATGAAGCCAATATGGAGCCAAACATGAACTTGACATGAACTACTCGGAGGATCTATTGGGGTTTGTCACTTGACTTGTTCAGTGTGGTAAACTGAAAAAATCAATAATGTAATACAAGACAGCTATGGACTGATATTGTTTTGCAAACTACATGGGATTATAAAGAGTATAAACCCATAGTCATTAATAATGATCTCAAACGCAATAGGTATAAAAGTTATGTTTGTTTCACCTTAAAGTGTTGTATAAGATGTTCTTGTGCTATTTCCTGAGTGTTTGTGAATGTTAGGATGCGTTAAAGATACTTAAAAAACAATTAAGTGGATCAGTGAATAGAACAGATATAATTATACTGCGGCATTTGAAGGCTTTAAATCATATTTGAAGCACATGGAAATTTAGCCCAGAGGGAGGAAAACCATGTTCTGGAACAGCCAGCTCCAGTAAACAGCAGGCAAAATAGGATTAATACTCTCTTATAAAAAGCATTTTATACTGTCAACTGTTTTAGATAAGTCAAGTAAGTGTAATAGAAGTGGGTGACACCTTGTTGAATTGTCACAAAATGACTTTTCCTTGAGGCCGTCATGCTAGCAGACAGCCAAATTCAGCATGCGCAGTGGCTCCGTCTTTTGTAGATGTGTCGAAGTTTGATTTTGAATCTTATTAGGTCTTCAAAGAATTCAGTTTACAGAAATCCAAAATTATTCAATTGCTTTGATTTAATTTAAAAGAATCATTTTGGATACCTGTAAAGTCTTAAAAGGAGTTTGTTTCTATAGATAGCATTGGTGAGGGTTCAGACACTTTCAGGCACAACTGTATGGCCCAGAGTATTACATAGCAGCCCAATCTACAGCATTTTCCCGCATTTCAGAACACCAAACAGACATGTCGTGCGTCCACCAGACTGAGCGAGTGATCATGTGATAATTTCATCTTTGGAACAGAACATTTCTGTTCCATTCATAGAGGCATTCACTGAACATGATGTTTTTTCCACACATCCAAGGGAAGGGTGGATGATTGGGCTTTATGTCCTGTATTTGTGTACTTGGAAGGTTATAATTAGGTCAAAAGGAGGACACTGAACACACTGTCAGACATTTTCATGTTTGGATAAGCATTGGTAACCATACAAATACATTGTATGTTAGTTTGTAATGCTAGTTTTACAGATGATTTCATATTTGTAGACATAAGGACTGAATGTAATTTTCTTTTCTCGGACATGTATTCAATAGGGAAAAGTCTGACTGAGCACAGTCTGCCATTCAAGCAGGCGAGCGAGCGAGGCTGCAGACTGATGAAATTCATATCGAAATGGGTGTCGAATTGGCTTCTAGGTCAGTGGAACTGATGCCTCTAAAGTCCGCGCTGCTGCCTGTCAGGTCCGCGCTCAGTAGAATTCAGCAGAACTGTGCTGGCTGCTTCAGAATTTCATGTGTGCGAGGACGTGAAATACAGCACCTATTCTGAAATGTTGTAGCCTGCTCGCTTAGGCTCGCAACTGATATATCAGGCTACTGTAGCCTGGGGAAAAGTGACATCAAAAAAATTATGACATCACTTTTCCCCACAGGATAACATGTCGTAGAAAAAAAATCAAATTCAGTCCTTGTGTCTACAAATATGAAATCATCGGTAAAAGACGGCTCTTTCACTTTTTAATTATTTTAATCAGCATGGATCTCTCATAAATATCTCTATCAATTTCTTTTACAATAATGAATGATATGTTTATTGTAAAAGAAATTGATAGAGATATGAGAGATCCATGCTTATTAACTGTACCACGTTTTACAGATGATTTCATATTTGTAGACTTTTCTCAAATTACAAAATATTTTGCAAAATTTCTGGTCTGACATCAGAAAATCCTGCCAGGTGATTGGACAAGTTGCCCATTGCGTGTCACTTCTTTTTCAGCTTTCTTGAAGCTAGTGATGTTTGCTGGAAAAATGATGTCATAATTTTGACCAATAGTAGGGGAGACCGGGGCTGGTTGTCACAGGGGCAGGTTGTCACACTGTGTAGAATTTAAACATGCTCTATTTCTATTTAAAGCAAGTAGGGGCACAGCCATTGTATATCAAAGTCAGTACAGGAGTAACTTAAATCTATCTGGTGAATATATACTTATGTCATTCGAAATCTTGATGTCATATTGGACTTTTTTTTTTAATTCAGCACTCGGGGCAGGTTGTCACACTTTCGGGGCAGGTTGTCACACTTTTGGTTAAGAGTTTGAATGCAGGAAGTGAGACTCAGTAAGTCAAATCCTGAATGAGACAAGTTATTTTGGACATGTCAGGAATCCCCTACTTGCCCAGTGCAGACCTTAACAATCATGTGACTCTGTACAAGGGTGCTACAAATTTTGACTTATCAAGGCAACAGAAATGCATTTTGATAAGGAAGAGGGTGAGTGCAGACTGTAGAATTTTTCTGCAAATTCCTTTTGAAAATTTGAAATAGATCTATTTAGACGCTATGCCTTTTCTGCTTACATCATCAATCATCAGTAGAATGTACTAAGGATATGACAATTAAATATCCATGAGAGCGTGACAACCTGCCCCGAAAGTGTGACAACCTGCCCCCAAAAGTGTGACAACCTGCCCCGAAAGTGTGACAACCTGCCCCGAAAGTGTGACAACCTGCCCCGAAATTGTGACAACCTGCCCCTGTGACAACCAGCCCCGGTCTCCCCTACTGAAAATGTGTGAAACACAAACTGAAAGTTTCACTTGAAACCGCTAAAGTCAGTCCCTGTTAGGAGATCAATGGCTTAAAATGCTATGGTCACCCATGTAAAACGCTATGTCACTTTTCAGGAGAGAGTGGTGTCATACCATCTCTAGACCAATGAAAATTACAAGAAAAATGATGTATTTTCTTCCTCAAATGTCTACAAATATGAAATCATCTGTAACAAAATTATGTATGGCAAAAAAACATTTTCGTATTACGGAGCCCATCTCTGGAATCTTTTACCTCCACTCTATGAAGATTGTTCGAGTATTGAGCAATTCAAGAGTGCTATAAGGAGATGGGAAGGACCTAAGTGTAGTTGTAGTCTATGTTGTCTGTGAAAGGATCAGTTTTATTTGTTTTATGTGTGAAATGTATAAGTGCATGAAATGTATAAGTGGCTAAATGTATGATTTTAGTCAGTTTACTTTTATTAATTTTATTAATTTTTTATAATGATTTTATTGTTTTTGATTTTATAATTGTTGTTGTTTTTATATGTCGAATACTAGCTCAATGAGCTAATGGTTATTGTTATTTACTCGACTTAAAATAAAATGTTATTCCATTCTATTCTATTCAAATTCAGTTAGTTACAACATCCAGCAATTTGATATGTTACAAATCTGCATTTTTCAGATTCTTCATGACATGCACTGTATGGTAGATGGCACCAGTCACGTCTTTGCCAAAAAACCAATATTTCTAGTTTTTGAAGAGGCTCTGAACGGCTCGTCTCCGAACTATTCAAGTCAGGTCCAAGAAATAGTAGAATTCCTTGACTCCATCCAATCATTGGGTTATGCAGTGTGGATGAATGCTCTCTTTATCAAAGGCAGGAACTCATCATTTGCAGCAGTCGAGAGTGTTTTACAGGAAAGACTCACTAACCAGACTAAACTGATGCGCCAATTGACAACTGGTAAGTAAAAGCAAACACAAGCTCTGGAAGTAACACAACTTGACATTCTATACAATATGACAGTTCACATAATAATGTTCATAAATCAGAAAATTCTAAACAATAAGAAGCATAATTTTTTGTTCTTGTCAGCAGTTATTCTTGATTTAGTAAGCACTTTAAAATATCTCCAGAAGTGGCGCTGCTAGATAAAAATCGGTTTGTTTGAGAAGAGCCATTTAAAGAACTTACAAGTAATGGTAATTATGATAATAATATATAGCACAGGAAGCACTAATTGGCTTCACTCGAGGCCAACAATGAACTTACAGGCTTCACAGGCCCTGCTCGAGAGCTCTCAAAATCCCATATTGCTCAAACTATAATTCTTGTTAAAACTATTTTGCCAAATTTCAGAAATATACATCTGATTTTGATACAAATATGAACTATGCAACATGAACCAAGAACCAGCTGGAATGTTCTAATGTTGGATTGCATTTAGCAACTTTTTGTTTTCGAGACTTGGATTTTGCCCATGACATACGCGGGGTTTTCCATAAGTTTTGTCCAAGTAGTCATAACTTTTGCTAGATTTGATGTAGAAGAATGATATTTGGGTCAGCTAATATTGACGTAATTTGAAAATAACTCACAAAAAATCAGATCATGAAATTAAATATAAATGCTTATTCTGTTGCCATGGAAACCAGAAGTCATGAAATGCGGCCCAGACTTTGTAGTGCTCACTTAGAATTAACTGAACACCTGCTTGTATTATCTGTGTCATTACTTGTTGAATTGAAGTATATTCATAATTTTTTTCATGAAATATAATCAGTTAATTGTAAAATCATTAATAACAATGGAAACTAGTATTTTTGTTACATCTCAGTTACGCAAAATGTTTACGAAGATGTACTGAAAATGCACAATTTTAGAGTGACATCCTAAAAAATGCTTTATTCTTACCTAGATCGAAAAATTCTATCTGATTAAAGACAGCCTCCGGCTGTCTTGAGATAGAAGACAGTGAATTGGAACTTTCCAACATAACTGTGTTGCAACGATTGTTTGATATCCCTCTGGTGTAAAATATTCCAGCCCTCTGGTGTAAAAATCCCTGCCCTCCCATTGGCTGTAGCAGACGAATTTTGCCGTTGCAACTCTCTCTCAACAGGTAGGCCTACATATTCTACCCTTTTCTGATCCTTCAAATTTTGGGTCATCGATTCAAAAGTTCGGAGCTGGATTAAACTGTTTTGGGGAAATGTAGAAGGCTCAGGTCAGTTCATGAAGGGTTTAAATACATACTTCTCGGAAAAGAAGCCCAAGATGTCCCATTTATTGCCCCTGGCAGGCCTGCAGAGATGCGACATATTCTGTGTCGCACTGTTCTGGATTCAGTCAGTGCTTTGTTGGCTGACCAACAACTACGTTGTTGTAGGTCAGCCTTTGTCGGACTAATTCTTACCCATGAGCCAAGAGTAATGAATTCATTTATCATCAATGTTGTATTCCAAAGCATTTACAGACTTTTTCTACTTGGGGCAGGAGTGTTTTGACCCCTGAATACCTGAAATTAGGCATAGAAAAAACTGAGCGAAACGAATGACCCAAATGAAACCAAAATTTAATTTTTTGATACTGCGGTCTGCTTTAGGCATTATGTGAAGAAGTAATAACACATAGAAACACATTTCTCTGTAAAAACGTTGTTTATACATTACTTCTGACATGGAATATCCATTTGCCACTGTGCATCTACTTAATGGCTGATAAAAGCATCTGTATTAGCAGATATTTGTGTGTCCCAACCATAACGGTGAAAAAACAAGGTAAACTCCCATCCAGTACTTCTCTAATAGATGTTTTGGAAAGCTGTGTCCTGAATCTGAGTTTCCTTGGTACATACACAATCCATTGCACTTAAATTGTTTTAGTTGCTCAGAATATTTTATGAACAGGATTGTGAAGATGAAAGTGTCCCAACCATAACGTTTTTGTCCCAACCATAACGCCTCACATTAATAGCTTTTCCACAAAACTGATGGAGTTTTCTCAAGTCTGGCAACTATATTATAACAAGGCCAGATAAGAAGAACAGGTACAATAGATTTTTTGAATATTTCAATTCGATATCTTGCCATTACTTGCTGTTTAATGAGTGAACTCTTAATAGTGAACATTTGCAAAGGAGGGATGGTCAGCCAAAAAGCAGTATTTCTATTTAATTGAGACATGAGAAATTGATCATATCTTTTTATAAATAGTAAAATCAACAATTTTAATTGAACAGATCAAGTAATGCAGCCGAATAGATCATTAAATAAATTATATTTGCTTGGAGTTTCTGTGTGATTGAAGTATTTCTGGGGTGCATCATTTTTCAAAAATGTTGGATATTCTGCTTATATTTATAATTAAAATGCCAAAATACAATGAATAAGTAATTATATTGCATATAAGCTGAACAGAATATCATTTCTGAGGTCGTCACAGGCTGAGAAGTTTTTTGCTCAAATTACTGTTAATTATTTTGTCTGAATTCGCAGTTTGCTATAATTCCGTTAAATCTTAGTCTATTTGAATAATATTTACACATTTGAAATCAGCAGAAAATTTGCTTTCAAATGAATGGTAGGAAGCTATGGTTCTGGTGTATTTACATAATTTAAGTGTTTCAGTTCACATCAAACCAAATTGTATTTCTCATACATGAATTATATTTGGATGAAATTCAAATTTTCTATCAAGTGTCAAAATTAATTGATTTTTGATATATCTATAGCTGATATATCACCCTAAACCAGTGTATCAATTCGGCCATTGTCCATTTATTAAAAGTGAGTTCGTTTTTAAGTTTTAACACTGATAAATTGGCCATTGGCAGGGTTTTACATTGCAACTGTTTCAATTTTCGAGTTCTTGTCTTCTCAATACAAAGTTGATTTTCTCAGGGACGAATGAAGATATCATCTTGAAACCTTTTGTTCATTGAAATATAAAAGTTCTCCTCCATAAAGCAACGTTAAAAACAGCCACTTCCTAGAACATTTTTTTTTGTAGGGACCATCTCAGATCTGTGTTATAAGCTCCAAATGAGGAAAGATTTGACAGTGGAGGTCCCTAACTAAAGGGGCAAAAATAATCAGCCAAGTGCTATTTGTCATCAATTTATGTGTACTGCAGTGGTGGAGCTTCTTGAGTTTCTGGAGGGGGCTACTAGGAAGTTGGCCTTGCAGATATACTTTCCCTACAGCAGGAGTACCCTCCAAATTTACCTCCAATGTTAGGAGGATACTCATGCTACAGCAAAGGTAACTGTGACTACAATTTACAAATCAAGTATATATTTGCCCCTCTTTATGCTCAGTAGCTCCTTCACTGCATGACCTTGGGAGCTGTCATGGTTGAGTGATTGGGGACCAGATCCAAAGCACACCTGCAGGATAATATTATCCCATAGAGATTTCCTTCAAAAAATTATAGGGGAGAGCGGGGCACAGTGAGACACTTTTTTTTATTTTCAAGTGTTCCAAAATGTTGGCAATAACGAGTTACATGAGATCAGGTCTACATTATAGGTAATGACGTTGGGTATATTGTCATGTAGTTTCAGGTTCCTACCTTTTACAGGTTTGGAGAAATTTTGAGTTACGTCCATGCTCGTTAAGTGTCTCACTGTGCCCCTAGGGCGGGGCACAGTGAGACAGAAGACGGGGCACAGTGAGACAGGGCATCTGCTGCCATAACCGCCGATCCTCAGGACCTGCAGAATTGTTCCATCAATTGTTGCTACAGAAACTACTGTGCTCTTATAAAAGCAGCTGGCTAGGTGATTTTTCAGGTCCGTTTTTTAGCGTGTTTCGAAACTTCATCGCACAGGACACGTGCACGACTTATTTAACCTGCCGCACCTGTTACATACTAATCAAAATTCATTCTGATGCTTCTCTTTGAATATGACTCACTAAAATTAGGAGTTTATTGTCGGTATTTTGTTTTTAATAGTGAATTGTAAGCTATGCCTTACATTCTGGTCGTTTCGAGTGTATTTTACCATGTCTCACTGTGCCCCGCCTCCAACTGTCTCACTGTGCCCCACGCAGCTCTCTTTATAAAATTTTTGAATCCTGCGGACCGCATGCCTGTATTGTGGTTCATTATCTCACTAAACTAAGGCAAATAATCAAGGTTTGAATTCCTGGCAATTGATTTGCGTTATACCATTTTTCTTGGGAATTATAACAAAAATAATAAATCTTTATTTTCGTACTAAACGTACAATTCAAGGTACAATGTAAAAACAGAAAGGAAAAAAAAAGTAAAAGCACAAATGGTATTACAAACAGAAGTATTTACAAGAAATAAAGTTTAAAATTTAATAAAACAATTAAAATAATATTAAAATAAATTGAACTATTCCTCAATATTGACACAAGTCGTCAATAATACTTTGGCACTCGTGGTAATCTAATAACCAGGGATCAAATGAATCCCTCATCATGACAAGTTCTCGAATTTGAGTGCCTATTCTTAAATCTTCATCACATATACCTTTTTTCCATGAAGTAACAATATTCCTATTCATAACCTGACAATTTAATTCATTATTTTTTATAATATCTATACAGTATTTATTATTTATGTATCTCAAATTTCTTCCAACTCTGGTATAGGAATATATAGCCTGATGAAATACAAAGCTTAACACAGGATTATTGCTATAGTAACTGGATTTAAAGAAATTAACAAATCTTTTATCAAGGGAGACTTCTAAAGGTACAGAATTTGATATATGAGGTAGTAAGTTACAGTGCGTTCTCCATGGCAAATTCCAGGTTCTTCTAAGTATTTTACGATAATTAACATTCAACTGATTAATTCCAATTTTATCATATAAAGCACATAGATTAGAGCCATAAAAACTACTACAATATTTACTTAACAGATCATTTTTAATTTCTGCTGACAGATGATTAAATGTACCAAGAACTGTATTGGCTTTAACATTAAATTCATTTACAATTCCATTCAACATATTATTACTTCTATCCTCATATAAAGTATGTCCCAAATATACCATATGATTAACCTTTTCTACTTTCTGACCGTTGACATATACATCATTGTAATTTACAGATAAACTTTTACTAAATCTCATTAACATACTTTTTTTACCGTTAAATATAATACTATGAACTTCAGCATAATTTTCACATATCTCAACCATTCTATTTAAACCATATAGAGTAGGTGACAGCAATATTAGGTCATCTGCATAGGCTATACTACCAGTATACATTTGCCCTACGTAACAGCCATATCCAGACTTTTCCAAAGATTTTAACATATCATCTATATATACACTATACAAAGTCGGCGATAGAACACCACCCTGTTTTACACCATTGGTAACATCAAAATAATCTGACATGGTATTGTTAAATGAAACTCTTATCTGTTGTTTTAAATACATATTAAGTAAAATTCTAACATAAAAAGGATTAACTCCTCTAGAAATTAAATGCTGAAATAACTTTACATATTCAACCCTATCAAATGCTTTGCTAGCATCTAAAGCCAATGCATATACAGTACCACCTCTATCTAGGTAATAATCAAAAGTCGTTTAGCAAAATTATTTACTTTTATCGGCTAAAAACTTAAATATTGAAATTCCTCTCTCAATATGTTGTGTAGGCATTCCAGATATAGGTCAGACTCTCACTTACTTACTTTTTGTACTATACAAAAGAGGGTTGATCTGTAAACAGTACCAGCTAGACGCTACGGGCTTTGTCTCACTGTGCCCGCCGTCTCACTGTGCCCCGCTCTCCCCTATAGCCTAAGTGTATAAACATTTGAGATGACATAAGACAAGTGATAAAAGAAACACTGTATGAGAATATTAGATATTCAACTTCTCACAAACTGGCCAGACTAAAAGTGTAATAATCCAAATATTATGCAAGCCACAATTAGTTTGTTGTAATGGAAATAGAAATTTCATGTCCATGACAAAGAATTTAAAAGGGCTTCTCATTGCTTGGTTTGCTGTCTATGTTAATAACACCTGTAATTAGGCATGCCTAATCATGATGTAACATGTATCAGGTTTGTTATATCACACACTCACAGTGGTACATTGGAGGTATAGATGCAACTACACATACATAAAACATTATTTGAACATTTGGAAAATAAAATATGTGTTTGAAGAAACCTCAGGTCCCTACAATTCTTTTTTTAAAGAATTTCTTGTTACCAAATGTCACATCTTAGGTGCACCAGGCCACAATCAGAAATTGACACTTTTAGTGACTTTTTTGAATTTCTTAAATTCAATTTGTAATATGTGATGTTATCCTATTTCTCTTTCATGTAAGTAATATACCTATTTTGGTTTTAATAAACATATATGTAGAGTAGGTTGGGGCATGCAGCCCCCCTTAACTTTGAGGTGTGATTTGACCTACTTTTTATGGTCGAATCTTTTAATGCCTCACGCTGTTAGGAAGATATCACTTGTAGCGGGGCAGATATGTAAAAAAAATAGTGTATTTACACATAGAAGCATGAAACTTGGCACACAATTCAACAACATCTTCACAAAAATATTTGGATAGGGAGCCACTTCAGATTTAGCTTAAATGGCTACTGGCAGCCATTTTCCAAAATGGTGGTCAATTTTTCCGGTATGCTTCTTTCAGTGTAGTATCGGCAAACAGAATACATGCAAATAGTGTTTGTTATTCTTTCTTTATGTATACAGAACATCAGTGTAACATTTTTTGGTAGCCGGGACTATCCTCAGGCTTACTGGAATCCATTTTGGCAAAAGTATTTATTCAAATGTTTTGCATAACTACGCCAATTCTTTATAAATCTCAAAATTAGTGACATATTTGAATTCCTTGCAGGAAGAGCTTTCAAATGAGTACCCGCATAAATGGGTTACGGAAATTTGGTATGAAAATGGAAAAATTTAAAATAAAATATTTTTGAAAATTTTGGTGTTGAAGTTCATTTTGACAAAAAATTAGTGGAAACCAATGATGCTACCATTCATTCGAAAAAAGCTCTTTTTACAAGGAATTCAAATATGTAGTCAGTTTAAATATCAATTAAGATTCCACTAAACTATGGGAAACCGCGAAATGGTGCATTTTCTTCAACAGTTCTAACAAAATGGACCCTGGCCACCCTAAATTTCCCTATTTCAATCCAAAAATCAATTGATAATGTTTTTTAGTTCTTTAGAAGGAATATTGAGCATTGCTTTCATACAGTCAAACTATATGCACTTCACAGAAAGCAGGAAATTGAGAGAATTAGCCGCCATTTTGGAAAATGGCTGCCACGGGTCAACCAGGTCAAATCTGAAGTGGCTCCCGATCTAAATATATTCTTTAAGATGATGTTAACCTGTGTGCCAAGTTTCATGCTTCTATGTATAAATGCACAATCACTTTCCTATTCATGACAAATCTGCCCCACTATAGACTCTATTTAGGCGTTATGGCCATTTTTGAAAAAAATTGAAAATGGCCTTCTTACCCCACCCATCGGGCAAGAAGCCCCCCTACTTTAATCCTATTGCAATTTTTTTGCGAGTGCATTCAGCTTGAAAGTCATTTCTTGGGGTTCTTCTGTCATTTTTAAGGCATTCTATTAGCTTTTTCTGAATTTCAGCATTTTTCTGTTCATACATTCATTTTTTAATATTTTTTGCCCTGTTTCAATTTCGACCAATTTTTTTTTCTGTTTTGATTAGCTATTCTATCAAGATTTAAGGTAAAGTGCACATTATTAAATTGTTCCTGAAGGAGCTTTGAGGCCCCAGCGTAGGGGGCCTCATGCCACATGCCATGTGGGGCCTCTCCCCTCAAACCCACATATTTTAATTTGACCTCTATATTTCTAACTAAAAGGCAAAAAACATGATCCAAATCATATTTATGTGATGGTCCTGAAGTGAAGCAATGCAGATTACCATTATACTTTCAAAAATTTCCGATGTTATTTCTGACAACCGCATTCAAAGAATTAGTCAAAGTTACAAAAACCATGCACATTTTTTTGTTTCTTTAATTTCTACTATGGTTTGGTGCTGTTCGCCTTGAAAATTTGTGACGTCACCTAAAAAGCCTCTAGCTTCAATCCTAACAATCAGAAAATGCACCAAGAATGTTTAGATATAAACCTGGGGGGGTGGACCTCTTACCTAACCCAGGCTTCTTGCCCCGACCTACTCTATATGTATCTATTTTCACGTGGCATTTTTTATATCAGCCCGCGTATAGGGCCCGATAGCCACGTATCTGCCCGAGACTCCTTATATTGGCCTGACCAGTGGGAGGGACGATATAAGGAGTCGAGGGAAGATATGTAGCTAGAGGGCACGATACGAAGGGCTTTTTTTTAAAATGCCATGTGATAATTTATTTATACCATCATCATCTGGCATGTGAAGTTAGTTTGTGTTTCTTCTAGGCAATATATTTTTGATGATGGACAGATCGTTTTGTGACAAATGATGCTAAAGTTGAAAAAAGTAACTAAGACAGAAAAGGAAAGTAACTGAGAATATGTTTTTGTAAGTAATAAAATAGATTGCTTAGTTAGCTCATTATGTAATCCAATTACATAATCCGATGACTGTGTCAACGGATTACTAACAATGTTCACTGACCTGGTGACCTTCACATTATCCCAGTCAATGCAGGGTCCAGTTTCTCTGCGGTGTTCGGTTGTAGCTGATGATTACATTTTTGCTGGAGTTCTTCAAAACTTTTGCTTAAAATTCTGGCTTTTACCCTAATGTATATCCTACTGCAAGACTTACATTTGATTTCATAAATGACCTCAGCTTTCTTTTCCTTTGGAGTTTGATCTTTGAAGACGCAAGGTCGTGGGTTCGAATCCCTGCCATGGCATGGAGGAGTTACCCAGGTGCAATGGGTACTTTTCAATAAGGCAACCACAGTGATGGTGCTGGAATGAGCTCTTAAGCCCCTGCGATTAACCCTGTGTTCAAGGCTTAATTCTCCCCAGGGAGTTGAGAAAGACTCTGGATTGGCCTGCCAAGGATGTAATTGTAAAGTCGGCAGAGTATATCTATACGATGTAGATGCAGACTGTAAACCCACTACATTACAGTTTTTTTTTATCTTTGGGATGGACAAGTTGTGGACGTAATGTATTGATGGGCTTGAGGTAGATGTTGACTTCATGTTTTCTGAAAGGTCTTTCTATGTATTAGTTAGACACCGATTTGGAGGGTACTGACAAAAATGCATGTTAGGACCCGACAAAGAGGTGCCTAACTGACTTAGACATCATACGCTTCTTCTATTATACTTCCAATTTTTGCAAAATAGACAATAATCTGATTGTTTGTTTGCTGTTGTAAACAGAGTTAATCCCCAGCCAAGCGCTAACAAGTAAAATTGTCAGTTAGATACCAGCTTTTCCAATGGTAGAAGAATCTTAGTGATGTCTAAAAATTGAGAGATTCCTTATATACGGGATTCAAACCGGTACATGTATCTCTTTCTCTAATGAATTGGCTTGTCTTGTTGTTCCTTGTGCGGACCTCAAACAATGTTGGAGCATAATGGACCTGAAGGCTAGCATAACATGTTGGCATTCTGATCTTTTAGCTTCCTCCGTAGACACCAGGTTGTCTGCTGTATTCAGAATAGTATGCCCCACTGATCGTTTGTGTTCAAGATGATGCTTGGACTCGAAGTTGATGTACTGGTCAGTGTGCATACTCTTCCTGATTGATAAATGGCACCACAAACCATCGCTAAACCGGGACCAGGGCTGGGACCTCCCCCTATATTCTGCAATATCCTGTCTCATGACTTGACTCTGAGCAGTCATGTGGCAACTCTTCTACTTCAGACAGCTCGCTGTAGAACTCAGGCCATTTTCTATCAAGGAGCTTGTATGTAGAACATGCTGCCTAAGACTATAAAGAAACGGAAGAACTCAAAGACTTTAAAGATAAAATTATGAAATATTACGTTGAGACACTAAGGTCTCAAATATGAAGATAGCCTTACAATTATATTAACTTCATTTACGTTGTGTTCTAATTGTACAAATGTCATTATTTTATATACTTATTTTTTACCTTTTAATTTATTTACCTATTTCTGCCATTTAATTTCCTGTTATACTTTCGGTGATACTAGCTTGAGGCTAATATTTAGTTGTTGCCAAACCGAAATGAAATAAAACATGTCTTATGTTTATGTCATAGACAGCTGATGAAATCTTTGTGAGTTTTAAAATTTGGATCTTTGTGTTATGAAAAATTATTATGGTCTAAGCTGACATAGTTTTGTCAACGATCTGCTTGCAGGTTGGCCATCTGGAAGCTATGGCCTCCCAATGACCGACACAGGTTGCCCGGATGAAACTGAAACTGGTGTGCAGTGGGAGACGGGCTACAGGCGCCACGACACTGTCAGTTATAATGAATGGTCTGAGAACCTACACTTCCCACCTGGTTCTTGGGGAAAAGACTTTGTAGAGCAGCACTTCTGCATGATGAACAACGAAGCAGAGCTGAGGAGGTGGCCCAATGGAGAATATTGCATATTCAGGAGAAACGATTGCCCAAAAGGTAAGCAAACTTTTATAGTTCATTGTTCCATGACCCCTACGTAACATATCCCTGAGACCCTACCAGTGCCGGAGCTATGGGGGGGCCTGGGGGGCCAAGGCCCCCCCAAATGGATAATTGTCCCCCCCACTGGCCCCCCCATTTCAGATTTGAGAAATTAAAACATTTATTTGAGCTGAGCACGTCCGTCTTTGTGACCTGAGCCGGCGCTCACTTATAACGGATTCTCACCAGAATGACAGTTGCCCTTTAAAAATTTCTAAGGCATTTGACAATTATTTATTTTCTTTGAAGTTATCTGGCAATGGGCATACCTGCATCCGAACTTTTTAGTGTGGCCTTGTGACATTTGGCCTAATTTTCAAGATCCAGATTTAATACAATTTCAAAAGAAATGTTGTTGAAACTATTAGTTTTCAAATATTTTTGTATCGATGTCTTAACCTGTAAAAAAACTTACATGTAAGTATACTTAACAGTAAATCGATTCATCAAGGTTAGGAAATCATTCTGGCGATATTTTTTCCATGTGAAACGTCACTAAAGATTGTGTACATCACCTTGAATGCAAAACTTGCCTTAAAAACCTTAATAAACGTCCGATTTTAAAAATTAAAAAACCTGCACATATCAAGCAAACTCCTCCGAATTCAATGTACTTATTAATTTTGCTC
Organism: Platynereis dumerilii; assembly: GCA_026936325.1. Classification (NCBI taxonomy): domain Eukaryota; kingdom Metazoa; phylum Annelida; class Polychaeta; order Phyllodocida; family Nereididae; genus Platynereis; species Platynereis dumerilii. Next base: position 433,214 of record JAPTHN010000113.1, on the reverse strand, counting down.
TATTTGCAATATTAACCTCGCAAAAACCTTTTCGGCGCATTACGCTGCAATGATGCAAAGTTCCATTGACCACTGCAAACCAGGGGCAGATTCATGATTTTTTTTTGTGGGGGGGGGGGGTATTTTTTCAGGCCTGACATCACACACTATTTAATAGTACTGAACAACATGTACATTGTGCATGTGTGAACAATTAGCAAATTAACATCCAAACAGGTGATTTTAAATATACATCAGAGGATTTTTTTTTTTACAAATCCTTGGTTATTTATACATTTTCATGAAACAAGGAGGGGCTCTGGATTTTTTCTAAGGGTATTTATTTCATAGAAATGCCTACTTTAAGATATTAAAACTTTTTATTACATGCCACATACCCTCAGCTTCATGGTAAGATCGATACAGTACCCTTTTTTAAGGGTACTTTTCTTGTTATTTCAGAATCTACCTAAATTGTTTGCCTTTTTGCCTAGAATCCTAATGTTTCTCAAATTTTAACCTCCCCCCTCCCTCTGGTATGCCTACGTATCTATTGCAGTTCCATGCAAATTAAAAATATTTGTGATTTTAGGAAATCTTTCCCTAGCCATTTTTGAGCAAAAGAACTAGATATCGCGCCTTTGGAATATTTCTGGGGAGGATTGATTAACCAGAGTGATTTTAGTACAAACTGCTAAGTTTTCTATCTGTTGCATGGAATATCCCTATAACACTGAGTTTGACTACGTGTGACTCAAACGTTTGGCCAAACATTACACCCAAACGTTCTTCAAACCTCTCAACAAAAGTGTGACTTACATATGACTCGAATGTTAGGCCAAACTATATAACAAACTATCTGCCAACTAAGGTTGCGACCAACATTTCGTTTTACATCCGAGTGCAACCTTTGAAAATTACCATTCACATACCTTTGTCATACGTTGTTTGGCCAAACGTTTGGTTCTAACCCTAAAAGTTACGTAACAATACCTCCAGATTACCTATCTGTCCAGGAGGGTATGGCATTTTGGTGAAAGAAAAGTTTGTTTCCCATTTGACACTGAAAAAATAAATTGTTCAGCACAAGTAATGAAAAAAAAGTAGGTTTCCACAGGTCTGCAGCCAGGGTACCATAATCTTAAAATTGCAATAAAAAAGTTTGTGGCATGTTCGCAAGCAAAAAAAAAGTTCTTCCCGGGAGTAAAAGCCGTGGCCCACCCGCAACTATCGTCTGCACTCTGGGACCACTGAGTACGGTATTTTAATTTACCGTCTCCGAAAATGGTGATAAGCGTGGGCCTGCCATATATTGTACAGTCACGCGAGTGGATGTGCCTCATAGCATGCGTGGCTATGCTATCTAGCGCACCTCAATGGTCCCATGCGGCTGTCATTTCCTGCTCAGGAGTGCAACTGAATACATATTCACGAAACTGGAATGTGTCATCCAGCACACTAAACTTATGATGTCATCCATAGCAACGGAAAATAGCATTTCTTCTGATTCTCTACTGATAATTAGTTTGAAATAATATTAGAAAGTTTTTCCAAACGGACATAGAATATGTAGAAATTTCTCAATTTATAAATACATGTATATGTCTTTCTTCGGAATAACTTTACTGCTATATAGTCTATCAGTGGCGGATACAGGGGGGGCCTAGGGGACCCGGGCCCCCCCTAGACCACCAAGATTAGGCCTAATAGTAGCATTTTGAAGAAAAATTGCAATAACGCGGGCCCGCGACAGGCGAAACGCGTTCGGGCCCCCCCCCCTAGACTATCGTGTCTGGATCCGCCACTGTCTATACAGGCTATTCAACCTTTTATCTATACAACATAATTTTACATTAGTCTACACAAGAAATTTACTCACCTTTCTATCTATTTATCTGTCTATTTATCTTTATTATCTATTTATGTATGTGTCTATCTATCTCTAGGCCTGTCTATCAATCTGTCCATTTTAAAACTATCTGTCTTGTTGTGTAGCTGTACAAACCTGCCTATTCAATGGTGCGCTGGATTGCATTCTCAAGGGTGCGCTGGATGGCACTCCCACGAGTAGGCCTACACGCATGGTCTGGTTATTGCAGGCTGCCTCCAATAGCAGGCCCAATAGCATCACAAGATGCGCTGATTCGCAGTCTCAAGAGTTCACTGTCACAAGTGTCCTGGATTGAATACCCACTCCAGGTCACAGATGTCACCCTCAAGAGTGCGAGGGATAGCAGGCTCAAGGGTGCGCTGTATTACACACTCAGGGGTGCCAGTGATAGCATCCTCAAGAGGAAAGGTGCGCTGGAACGCACATCCAAACGCTTGAAAGTGCTCTCAGTAGCACTCCTGAATGTGTCAAATATGACAATAAATATATATGCAGGGGGTGGGGCTTACTGTTTTCTTCGGCAGAACATTTTTCGATTCAAGTCCCTGAATATACATTCCGAAATCAAGCAACACCTTGGTAAGAAAAACCCCCCATCAGAAATTATTTATTTCAAGACTGTGCAGAAGAATTTATTTATTTCACCAAAACTGAGCAAGAAGGTATTTATTTAAAAATTTACCCCCCCCCCCCCAGTTCAAGCTACCATGGGAATAGAATGGGCTAAACACCGACTTCAGATATGGTGTCAAAATTAATATGCATGGGCCCAATCTTCCAAGCAGACTACATATGTTTAAATGTTTAGTTTGTTGCTCAAACTTCAATAGACAAAACAATTACACGTGATTCTCTTAAAGCCCTTGTAAAGTTCAACTCCAGAATTCTGAAACCTGCTGGGCACCTAATTTATGTCTGGCCTTCTGATTTCATCTGGTTAATCTGAAGATGCTCCCCAGAAGTTTGTCTCGGAACCCCTAAGTCAGATGGCTTATCATTAATGCCTCTTGCAGCATTGATCGCATATCCCCACTAGCCTAATTTGTCTCCTCACATTATGCAGCAATGGGGTCCATAGGATAGCTGATTTGTACGGAAATATGTGAATCTATTAAACTGAAATGTAGAATTTACCATCTCCCTCAATACAATTTACCGTTCTCACACCACTTTCTTTCAAATGAATTTACCGTCTCTCGCATCATTTTTAAAATGATCAAATACTCAGCCAAAACGTTGTTATAAACATTCACGTGTGTATCTGTATGTTTAGAATGACTGCAGCCTCCAACCCAGTTGCCAAAATGCCATTAGAATTTGGAATATCATGCGTAAATCCACCGTGAAATCCACGATTTTGAAGGCCAGAAAAGCAGGTCGCCATTTTCGGAGACGGTAAATTAAAATACCGTACTCAGTGGTCCCAGAGTGGTCTGGTTGGCCTCCTTATATCATATGTTTTTTTTTGGTGGCAAATGCAAAAAAAATTGCTTGAATTCTGATGTCTTAACTCTATTTGTGTTTCTTTTGGCCAGCGCTTTGGAGTCGGAGTCGGTAGTCGGAGTCGTGCAGTCGGAGGTTTTTGGGTGGAGTCGGAGTCGGAGTCGAAAATTAAAGTGGTGACTCCTGACTCCTAAGAATAATCAATATAGTTTACAAAAACACGGTTTAAAAATGTTAAATGAACTCCAAATTTTACTAAGCAAGTATTCATGTAAAAAATTCCAATGAAAACTTTGTAGAATGACTTTTTCTTCTCTGTTAATTGTGTAATATTACATGGCCAATTGTGCAACATACGTAAAACGTACGGTGCTCTTTCTTGCGTATTTCGTACGTAAATTGACTGTTTTCACATATGAAATACGTACGAAAATGTACACTGTAAGAAACGACCGTGTTTTTCTGGCTAAAAGAACTGTAAATTTATTGTTTTTTTTTCAGTATTTCTTTAAAACAGACTTTGTCTGTGAATTTGCAGTTCTTTGTCAGTTACAAAATGGCTCCAAGATAAATTTACTGCAACATGTCATTTAACATTCAGTTCACGTTAATGAACAATTACTTCATCCGTTAATTTACTGGCAACTTGTAATATGCAGACAAAACACATGAATTGGCCAAATAATCAATACACCTGGTCAGATTAGGAACTATAAACAAGAGATTGCATGGACTTCAACCATGGAACATGTGGTGCCATCTATAACATATGCTTTACACAGCTGTTAATCAAACTTAATTTATAACTTATCTGAAGGTAAGGGAACATCCTCATTCATATGATCTTAAAGATGCTGTCATTATGCAAAAGTTATTATATTTATATATGACATTGACATTTGTGTGAGTCTTATGATGTGATCTAAAGAATGACACTATTAAAACCAAAATAACCCAGGCGCAGTCTGCATCAATAAAACATACTTCAATAAACTTGATACCTGGTTGTCTTGGAAAATATCCATCAATTTTTTGGCTTGTGAGGAAACGTGTGCGAATTCTTTGTTGGGTATAATTGATGGACTTACTTCCCTGTTGTCGAGCAAGGCCGAGCCTGGAGTCAGTGGCTGTCTCACTCTCTCAACTGATTCCAGCTTCGGTACATCCCTACAGCTATGCGACAGTTAAATCACATGCTTAGTCTGTTGTCTCACACTTGTGCAATAAGTAAGAATAACACATACTATCCGTATTTTTACAGTAGATTATACAGCTCCTTGCATTCTTTACATTCTATGATTGACAGTTGATATAACTGTAAAATATACTTTAAATAAACTGTTTTATATATGTACATTATACCGTAATATCACTTTGTTGAATCTGCAAAATTACAGTTCAATGTACCAATCTGCATTTTACGGTTCATTGTCCTGTTCAGGTTTATTAGTACTTTTACAGTTCTTAGACCTGGAACAAAGTTGCCTGTTAATTTAACTGTAAAATTTAACGGGAATTGTTTGCAGTGTACGTACGCAAAATATACGTAAATTTTTGAATGGATTTCATTTGTGTTAACTTGGTTTTTGGGTTTTTATTAGATTTTTTTTGGATACAGGGTGGGTAAGGGAAATCTGGAATGATCTTTAAGATACTGTATAGCGCGAACAGATTAACGGAATGTTATGAAACCAACAAAACAACAAACAGTGGTTAATCAGCCACAAGTCAGGTCAATCTTGCAATACTGGGACAAGAAATTGCGACCCAGGAGCAGAAAAGGAAAATGGTGGCAGATGTCCTGTCTGCCCAAGTGAAGCGTCGGACCATTTCTGACATTGTTGGTGCGTCACTGAGCACTGTATATGCCATCAAACAATCCGTAGCCAGTGGGAAAGGGTTGCAGAGGAAGCCTGGCAGCTGTGGGCAGACAAAGAGGATCAGGAATTTTGTAATTGCCCTCCATACTCCAGATTTCTGGGCGTCCTCAAGCACAGACCTAAACCCTCAGGACTACGCAACCTTGGGCGTTTTGGAGAAGGCAACCAATTGAAACCCTCACCCTAATGTTGACTCTCTGAAAGAAGCCATATAGAGAGAGTGGGGCAAGATGTCAGCTGACGTTGTGACAAACAGTTGTAAAAGTTTTTGAAAGCGTGTTGAGGCTGTGATTGCAGAAAATGGTTGTCACATAGATTAAAATGTTGTCTATTGTCTAAACTTGCTCATTTGCAAAAATCATTGTTCTGTGTTCAGTGGAAATGGTTGAAAATAAATAAGTTCTGCATCTGTCGCAATTTTCCAGTTTTCTCTTACCCACCCTGTAGATCAATGCAAGGTCTTAACTGGTGATAACCATATTGCACCAAAATTGCCAAAGTAAATGAAAAGCCCTGCCAGAAATTCATATGAATTTGTACGAAATTCGTACGAAAATGTATGTACGTACTACGGATCGGCTCTTTTTTCTGAGTTTCGCGCATAGAATTTACGTACGTAATTCGTACGCTGCACAATTGCCAGTGTAATGTGCAATAATGCAGATAAGCGGAGTCCGAAGTCGGAGTCGGAGTCGGAATTCAGGAGACTCAAGGAGTCGAAGTCGGAGTCGCTTTTCAGAAAGTCAAAGGAGTCGGGAGTCGGAGTCGGTTCACTTATCACCCGACTCCGAAGCCCTCCTTTTGGCTCACATGTATATATATAATGTATATATGGCCTGGTGCACCTTGTGACTTTTATTTTTGAAGCCAACCAAACGAGTGTCGCTGTGGTTTCCCACCTTCACTTATTATCGTTTTCATAGCTACGTGTTTTTTGAAAACTTCGTTTTGAAGTTAAACCGTGACATCATCAGGGTATCTGCGAATGAGATTGGTCTAATCCTCAATCTGTGACATATCAGTTCAGAGTTTGACATCACGGTTTATGACAAAGGAAATTAAAACTGCCAAGGAGTGTTATTTTTTGTGTACAACCACAACAAACAACTTCTGTCTCAGCAGATTGTTACACCTTGCCAGAAGAGTCTCTCAATGTTTCCCAAGCAAAGCCTGTTTTATTGTTTTGCACAAAGACACTCCTTTTCACAAGTTCAAATCACTTCGTAACATTTAATTGTCAGTCATTGTACACTGCAAGCCGAAAATTTGAATACAGAATTTTGTTTGCCATCAGACCCAGGGGTGCCGGAACAGGGGGGGGGGGCAGGGGAGGCAGTTACCCCTCCTGCCCTTGTCCAAGGGGGGCAGGGGGGGCAAGGGTGCCCTTTAGATCTTAAAGAAAAAACATTTTTAGGCTTTATTTTACTAATTTTAGGCACAAATCAGTAAGTAATACATACGAAATTATTAGTGACACTATTTATTTTGTCACCAACATTGGCGCGGATATGATTTGCCCTTTTTCATCTGACGGCCTCTGCAGCCCCGCGATTCCTTCCGGCACCCCTGATCGGACCAGTGTTACAGAAATTTCCTTGTCGGTGCATGGATTCTTATCTGATCGGAAAAAAAGTCAAAAACTTAAGAGGGATTGTATGGGTAGTTTCCACAGTGTATATGAATGGCATTCAGCTTCCTTAGTTGCTTTCAAAAATACTGATAGCCCCAAACAAGTGGTCAGGCATATCAATGAAATGGCAATGGCCAATTCTTACTCACTTTGACACCTCCCCATTTTTTGGAGCAACCATCGAAATTGAATGCTATTTCCATAAATTTACCTTTAATGATCCATTTCAAATTTATTAAGTCTAAATCTTTTGGTTTGATCAAATAAGATTCTGAACAATCAGAGACCATTTTGTACAGCACAAAGGCAGTGGTGAGCAGCTTATCATTCCAAAATTTTGGCCAGCGGTGTAACTCTCCTGTGAGGATGAGTGGTCTGTTTGGTTCAGTTTTATTTCATTGAAGCATCTAGCAACCATACAGGTATTAAAGCTAAACAAGCTAAACATACATAATCCATGTGTGAATGCATTTTGTCAGCTTCCTGAAATACTTGCTTGTAATATACTAAGTTATGCAACCAAATCTGTGACATCACAGTTTTGAGAAAAAGCAAAGTGCAAATTGGAAAAACACGTATCTATGAAAACGATAATAAAAAGCTTTTGTGTACTGATTTGTCTTTGACACATTATAATCTATATACATTTTAAATTTCAGCCAAATCGGATCATTATTAGCTGAGATATCAAGCAAAATGTTTGCAAAAATGTGCTGAAAATGTGCAATTTTAGCGTGACATCCTCAAAAACACTTTATTCTCAGCCATGCTACAAAAATAATGCCCACATTTTTCATCAATGTTGTATTCCAAACCATTTATACAATATTCCAAGTGGTGGAAAGAGTGTTTTGATCCATTAATATCTAAAATTAAGCATTGAAACATAGTGCAAAGTGAATGACCCAAATGAAGCCAAAATTAAATTTTTGGACAGTGTTGTCTGCTTGAGCTTTTATACGAAAAAGAAATAACATATAGGATCCAATTTCTTGGTATAAACATTGTTTATACATTACTTCTGATCATGGAATATCTTTTTGCCACTACTTATTAACTGAATAGCTGATAAAAGCATCTTTATTACCCAATATCTGTGTGTCCCAACCATAACGGTTAAAACTACTAGGTAAACTCTTAGTCAGTACTTCCCTCATAAATGTTTTGGCAAGCTGTTTTCTCCTGGTGAGTTTCCTTTGACCATACACAGTTTATTGCACTTTAGGTTTTTTAGATACTCAGAAAAGTTTTCATACAGTAATGTGAAGATGAAAGTGTCCCAACCATAACGTTTTTGTCCCAACCATAACGCCTCACATAAATGGCTATTATACAAGATTGGAGTGGCTTTGCCCGGTCTGATGACTATATAATACCAAGACCAGATAAGAAGAACAGGTACAATTGATATTTGGAATTTTTCGATTTAATGTCATGCCATCAATAGCTGTTGAATGAGTGAACTCTTGGATTGGGAAAATTTTCAGGGGAAGCTTGTTCCACCATAAAGCAGTATTTATATTCAATTGAGATCCGAGAAATTATTCTTATCTTTGTAAAAAATAATAAAATCAAAAATTCAAATTGAATATATCAATTATTTCAACTGAATACATAATTGTGATTTTCTTCGAGTTTCCGTGAGATTGAAATATATCTGGGATGCATAACTTTTCTAAAATGTTGGATAATCGCTTATATTTATAATTATACTGCCACACTACCTACCATTAGAAAGTAGCTATGTTGAATATAAGTTGTACCTACCATATACAATTTCTGAGGTCATCAGAGACTCAGAAGTTTTGACTGAAATTACTGCTAATCATTTTGCTGGAATACGCGGTTTTTAATATTTCCGCCAAATCTTAATCAATATGAATGACATTTACACATATGAAATCGGCAGAAAAAAAGCTTTCGAATGAATGGTAGGAATTGTTTTACTTTATTTTACTTAACTTCTAATTTTTTAGTCAGTCAATTTGCTTGATTTCCGTATAAATATTAAACTTTCTCTTTATCTAAAGAAAAAAAATATGTTTCAACATCCTTCTATTGTATTTCAACAATTAATTTCAGTGATTCAATTAACATTTAACCAAATTATTTTTCTCCAAGATTAATTAAGATGGAATGTAATTCTATTTTTTAAATTATGGATCAACATTAATTGATTTTGGTACATCAATAGCTTGTATATCACCCTAAACCAGTGTATAAATTCGGCAATCGTCCATTTATCAAAAATAAATTAGTCTTAAGGTCTAACACTGATTAATAGGAACTGTTTTGAAATTACAGCTCTTTTAATTTTCAAGTTTTTGTCTTCTCAATACAACGTCGAGTTTCTCAGGGATGGATGAAGATATCATCATAAAACCTTTTGTACATTAAAATATAAGTTCTCTTTCAAAAGCGATGTTAAAAACAGCCATTTCCAAAAACTTTTTTTTTTTAACCAAATGTCACGTCTTAGGTGCACCAGGCCATATGCATTACCCTCCAAAAGTTTGAATACACCAGAAAAGGTTCGATTTCTTTCAGAAATACCTCATCTTCAACACAATTTTTGTTTTATACTTACATCAAACCATATGGAAATTCACATTGATGCTATAAGGTGTCCATATTTCATAGTTTTAGATCACTTCGGTGCTGAAACCGCTCAAATAGAATACTTTTCACTTGAGAAGATACATTATATGATTATTTTTCATGGTGACCCAAAATTATCTGAATTTTGTTTTTTTTTCAGGGTTCAATGTCAAATTTTTAAACTGTCTTTTTGGGGTTTAAAATAACTGTTACCCTGATGTTACAACTCTGGAAACACTTAAATATGATTACATTTCATAAACCTAGAAGATAACTGGGCTGTGACAATTCTTTATAAAATACCAAAATTTGGGATATCGTGAAAGGCCATAAATTTAAACAAAAATGACCTAAAATGACTAAAAAAAAGACAACTTTTGTCTTCAGCGTGACTTCTGATATTGTTTGATGTAAATATAAAACAAAAATTCCATTCAAAATCAAGTATTTTTAGAAGAAACCTCACTTTTCCGGGTGTATTCAAACTTTTGGAGGGTAGTGTATATATATAATGTATGTCATCATCACAGGCATTACAATCATTTTGAGTAAAAAGCTTGTCAGTGCAATTATTGAATTTATATACGTATTGTATACAGGATAAGTTAAGCAATGCTTTTTGTAAGAAATTATAATGCCTGTGGTCATCATATATCGATAAGTATTTCACCTACAATAAAATGTTTCTCACTTTTGGAATCATCAGATGATACACTTGATCATGAGTTATGTTAAAAAACAATTTCTCAAATTTTGTAGCAGACCTTAGACCTGTAAACACACCCAAGTAACTGAAAAATGGAGGCAAATGTTGTTTCTTGGCCACTAAATGCTCTATTCTGATCAAATGAATAACTTTTATAAGCATTAAAAAAAAGTTGATATCCCTTCCAATAAAAAAAATGCCTCCCCCAGCCCATAAATAGATGCAGTTTTTAAAAGCTACAAAAAACACCTTCCTAACTTCAACTGATTTACAGTGATTTTTTTACTGAAATATTAAAACCCAACCTTTTTTTTATATAGAACTTCCTCTCAGGTTTATCCGTTTTACATGTTTTGAAATGACCAGCAATATCATGTGCAATATTGTAGAATATGGCACGGGTGTCGCCCAGTGAGTATCTGGTATTTACGTTTGCCATATGAAAATAATAAATATTGTGTAAGTTGATTTTATTATCCTTCCAAAAAGTATGTAGAATTTGAAAAATCTAGCAAAATCGGTATGTGACCTCACACAGATGGGGCATCGTGATTGGCTGAGGTGTGGAGTGTGATGTAGTGTTGGCACATGATGTAGTGTACAGAATTGCCATATATGGTATATGACATAGTATGAGAGTGTCATGAAGCATAACTGAGTGAAAGAACAAGATTACAAGCTCTGTGAATCAATAAACAACTGTCACTCATAAGCTGCCTGATCTGAATGTTGTTTACTGTTTGCTGCCAGTGGCACAGCTAGGGCGTCTCATGAAGGAGATACACATTTGCAAATTTTTTATGGATGGATTAACTCTTCTGGGGAAGGGAGGGAGGATCAACTCTGTGATCAATCACTATATCGAAATCATGAGCAATATTTTTTGTGTGCCCTTGGTTCAACATTGAGGGGCATGCCTCCCCCCTCAGGCCAAAAATTAACATGCCTCCTCCAATGTCATTTCTAGATGTGCCACTGCGGGCCACAACTGAATGTAAAAATTTTCACACACATGGCATGTAGTCATATGCTGGTATACTACCTCACAGATTTGATATGACATACTATGCAGAGTGAGCAATGATTGGCTGAACAACCTGTGACCTCACATGGAACGTCTGATTTCCAATGCTAACCTATGGGAACTGCCATATGATGTCACACTTCCACCTTACAAGAAAAAAATCACTTTCTACGTACTTTTTGGAAGGATAATAATCTTTTTACTTGAAGGTTTTTCAACTGGCTATGTTAGATGGGATGATGATGATTACTACAATGACAACCGTGTGAATGGCTCACGTCCAGAAGGGAACTACTACTTCAGACGTGGAGAAACCACAATATACTTCTGCTGTCGTCGTGATGGCTCTTTTAGCATCCCAATTGACCTTCCGACTGCCAAACCCTTCTACCTCCTCCGCTACAAATCAACATGTCAGCAAGTGAGGAATATGAGGCTGTCCACTGAGTTCTTCTGGTGGGATGATCAAAATACATATTTGGCAAATAATCGAAGTTATGCATGGGGCGCCCATCCTGACACAGGCTGGGATACAAATAACCATAAGATTCATTACTGTTATTACTCGTGATTGCTCTGGAATTGTATTTTGCATTTTTTATATTTTATTTACTTTCACCAGAATACAGTACAACCCAAAATAAAGTAAGAAAAGTTTCAGTCAGAAGTTTACCTATTTTGGCTTCCTTTCACCTCTCCACCCCAAATCGCCCAACAACTAACTTAGACTCCCTACCACAACTTTACCCCATATTAAGAAGTCTATTAAGACAGAAGGAAATATAATTTCAATTAGCAAAGGGGCACATTATCAAAGAAATCAAACACAATGGAGGTGATGGAGTTTGAATTAGTATTGACTTAATGTAAATTTAATGCAATTTTAAAAGGTAGTTTCAAGTACGTAAAGGTAGTGGAAGTGATTTGGAGGGAACCAAAAGGTGTGAAAGGGCAAAGTAGTGGCTGATTCTTCCTTTCTGCTGGGGTAGCCCTACTTTTTTTTGAGTTGTACTGTATGTACTATTGTTGCATACTCACTCCAATAAATATGCAGTGTCAAAATAACCAAGATATTACTCATTCTTTGTGACGGGCTTAATAAAATTCACAACAGCATATTTTAGATAGACATGATCTGGAATAATAATAGTCATGGGAATGAGACTCAGGAGGCAGAAAAGCATCATTTTGTTATGGATCAGTTATATCTTGTGTTTGGCATTCGAATAAACTAAACAAAGAAGTCAAACCTCATTTAATGTACCCCCACCTTAATATCGAATGTCCATGACCCTTTCTCCCTTCAAACAAACCTGAGTCCTATGTAGGCCTACCCACAACACACAAGTTTGTGAGTCCAGAGGACTTAGAAGCTCTTCAAATCATTTGTAGGGCATCTCGAAATAACACCGTAGCCATTGGCTCTTATCATAGTTATTATCCAGACTCCGTGGCTCGATTTCACCAACAAAGTATATTTTTTAAACAATGTTCAAATGCAAAGTTAGACATTTTTTAATTTTAAACCAATTCACAAAAGCAGTTTACTTCTGAACAGGATATAAACACTGTTTAAAATTCAAGAAATTTAGACCTGGTCACAATTTGGCTCATATATGTGTCAGGTTATATGGAGAACAGTGACATTGGGATGTGGAAGATTGGCCCTGCTTTGTCTGAAATAAGCCTGTGTTGGATTGAGGGGGTGGGGGGGGGGTAGGAGATGGCTAAATGGGCCCACCTCAAATCACAGAGCAGAAAAGCATTAAGGGTCATTCCATGTTAATTCAACACATTTTTCAAAATCTTCCAGCATGACCATCTTAGATCTCTGAAAATACTATAAGATGGCGAAATTTCCAAAAAGTTTCAGGTTGTCATACCTGGGCAGACTGACGTTGAATTTTAATAGAAATAGGTTTTTGATGGATTTTGTGACCTATTTTCTGGACAACCATGAGATAGACATGTATGTTGTTCAATTGTGCTCATCAAAACTAGGGGGGGGGGAGAGTTTACTCATGCACTATTAGCTTCCTATCTGCATTACTTTATTAATGCCAGTCCTTCAAAGTTGGACTTCCAGAAAACGTCATCAAACGAAAGAGCATATTTGTGGAGCCAAAGATCCTCACTTATGATAGACTAGTAAAGCCCATTGAAAGCACAGAAAGTGATAAGGGAATAAACAGGTGAATGGACATTTTGACGAATGTTGATGAAAAGTTGTTAGTGAAGTACAGTATTTCTATTAGATTATGAGGGCATAACATTAGAAATGAGAGAGTGACATTGAAGAGGTCTGTAGACTTTGTAAAGAGGGAGTTATTGGGCCAGAAAAGATCATGCTCCTACATTTTGACAGTGCTGCCATCTGGGATAAAATATGTGGGACGAAACATTTCTGACCCAGCAGGTGATTTGAATAAGCGGAGCTGTGGTGGAGACAGAGCGAAGTACGTTTGATGATACAAACTGCAATAAACAGCAAAGAAAACAGCAATTAATGATGTCATCAGAAGAAGAAGAGAGTGAAAGAAGGGTAGGTGAAGGGTGTAGGGGAAGGACAGGCCTGTGGAGGCAGCTTTCCTTGCACAACTATCCTATGACCTGGGATGACCTCATTTGCATGTCATTAGCATATTTAGTTTGAATGTATATATAGATATACCATCGACAATGTGTCTTGCATGTGTTCCTAGCCTAGATAGAACATTCTGGATGATTTGAAGGCCATGGCATAGGTATTGTTGAGGACAGGGCCTCCTAAAATCCCACTTCCATTTGATGCAGCAAAAACGAGAGCAAAAATGTGCACAACGTTGCCTCCTTTATGAATTTTTTGTGGGAAAACTAACCCAGATATTGACATGGAATTTGGCACACATCCTTTAAAGAATATTATTCACCTGTGAGAATTTTTCAAAGAGATCTGAGATGGTCATGCGGGAAGCATTTGTTGAATTTACATCAAATTATCCCTAAGCATTTTGAGGCAAATAAGTGATGAAGCAGACTCACAAATAATGAAAAATAAATGCCCAGGCTGACAATCCCATCTAGATCCACCACTGAAAGGTTGAGGCCAATTAAACAAAACATCAAGCCCCCTTAAATTTGACCAAGACTACACTGAGAACACAAATGCTTCGCTTCAGGATCATGCAGCAAAAACTACAAGAAATATTTTTTCTCTCAAAGTTGTATTCAATTTTTTGCTGGAGAGAGTGAGCTTTCCAGAAACTTCTCAAAGTTTTCTCTTCTTAGATTCTCTGGGTGAATTTTCCAGACCAAATATTGAATGTAATTTTCCCTTTTCAATATTTCTCAGCGCTATCTCACAATTGATGCAATACTGAATTTGAAAAATTCCCCAATTTTTCAAGAAGACAAATTCGAAAGAGTAAATAAATGTTGAAACATTTGAGACAGATCAAGAGCAAATCATTCAAATATAATGTTATTTGGATTTGGATGATTTGACACAGTCTACATCCTATGAGAGCCAAAGATCCCAAATGGCTACCATCGTTGCATTTAATGATGATTAAATGTGGAGGTTTGAGCCACAGCGCTGTTTAATAAATGGATTTTTGGTTTCTTTGGGATGAGGAATTTACATTTTATCTTATTTTGATGTTATTTTTGATGTTCTGACCCAGTCTGCATCCATGAATTCAACATGGCTGCCAATATTTGGATATATTTGACATTTTTGTCACTTATTTTGAACGAAAGAAACAAACAAGGGGACAGAGTAGGACCATTGGCAAACCACACATTATTTGACAAACCAGTATTTTGTGTTATTAACAGAACATATATTTATAAATAATCTTGAAGCTAACTGGAAAATATGTGATTGTATAGCCCTCTAAAAATGACTGAAACTCTATTTCTGTGCATATATATGTCACTTTTTAGACAATTGCAGACCTTCTAATTGGGTTCCCAAGAAAATTTATATCAAAATAAAATTTATGAATGTTGTAGTGCATCAATCTGTTCCACTTTCTATCAATTATCTGTATCTGTGTGTCTGATCAGTCAATTATTGAATATCAAGCTTTCTTTGTTCAACATACGCATACCTTTAGCCAGAATAAATTGGAACAACATCACCCTTGAAAACAGATGGGCCCGAAGTAGCTCAGTAGTAGCAAACTAGGCTTGTCACCTTTTGATTCCATATTAGAGTCAATCACAAGGTGACGGTTACTATAGTAATACATAATGTTGTGGCATTTAGGCTACTTCAAGGACAAGCACAGTTGGATTTCGATATGCTCCAGGATCCAGCTTTGGCCTTTTGGTTACCATTGAAATCAGGGTTGCAAAAAAAATCCGATTTAAATAAAAAACAGCGGATTTATTTTATTTAAATCGGATTTTTTTTATTTAAATCAGATTTAAATCAAGCAGTCGTATTTTTTCAAATATAATGTTTTCCGAAGAAATTGAAGTCACAATAAATGATAATCTGTTCTTAATTAGATCTTCTGTATTGGGAAAAATTTCATTCACTTCCCAAAAGTCATGTTATCAAGTTGAAATTCAAAGTTGTAGATCGTTCATATTTTTTTACTTTTCCCAGCTGCAACAAATTCCCTCAGAATATGAATTTAACGTCACTTCGAGTGCAGAATTTTGTCAACTTTTTGGAGGTACTATTGCTAGGAATGACCAATGAAATAGGGAAAGTTTTACTTTGCTTCCAAAAGAGACTTAACAGGGTTTAATCCTTTTCCGATGTCACAATTTTTGAATACTGAGAAGCCACTGTCCATAGAATATCATACTTTGGAGCAAAGGAATGATTGAAATTACTAACAATGACCACAGAATCAGTATTTTATAATTACTATTGTTTGTTATTGTTGTTTTCTTGTTTAATGAGTGCTACTTTTGGCATGAGATTAGGGATTTGTCGCATGAAAGAGGATTGCTGCTTAAACTGGATTAAAGTAAACCAAAAACCACCCTGGTATCTCCATCGTAGCTGTGATTCCTTAACAAATCAACTGTGAAGGTGTCAACTGATCCATCTTAGCATTTATATGCAAACAATTTGCAGTTTTTTTAACATATAGTGATTTTCAATAAAAATCATTGATTAAAATCACTGATTTAAATCACGATTTAAATCAAATGATTTAAATCAAATGGTTTAAATCAAATGATTTAAATCAAATGATTTAAATCAAATGATTTAAATCAAATGATTTAAATCAAATGATTTAAATCATGCAACCCTGGTGTAAACACATTTGTTCACTACCAGCCTTTTTTTTCATAATATTTGAGGTTATGTACATGAAAGTCTGTGCACGCAAAACATGAAAAGCTCTATTTTTTTCTTAACTTTTTTCCTGTGACGCCCTGCCATTCAGTGGTAATGCATCTCATATATTGCAATGAAGCAGGAAATTAAAGAAGATAATTTTATGGAAAAGGTAAAGACAATTTCAGAAAGATAAATTTAATTTAAAAGACTTTCCAAGGGGCTCGGAATAAAAGTTTTGATTTTGTAAATTTTAACTTTTTTTATAAACCATAGGCCTAGTGCTAAAAAAAATGACGAGATAGGATTGTTTGTTTCTTTGTCATTTACTTCCAAAAATAGTGGGGAACAATATGATGATATAGACAAGCCTTCCTACCACACTTGAAATTGATATACAAATTGATTTAGACTAGTCATTTTTGAGAAATAAGACCTGCTTGACGAAAATCACCTGTGACAATTTTCAGTTCTTAGTATCAAGCTGAATCTCCGGCTATGTGTAGTACTCTTCTTAGCGCATCTAATTCACTAAACGAGAAGTCTCTAAACCCAATAGAAGCGGCGAAAATTGCAAACCAAGCGGCCGACAAATGAAATTCTCAAAATTTAAAAAAAGATACTGAAGCTCTCAGCTGCAATGTGACGTTACGATAGATAGGGCCTGCCTGGCTGCGCGTGAATGTGCGCTATACCCCATAATGTTTGCAATACCACATGAAAAAGCAGTGGATATATCCCATGTGGTATTGCGTTGTATACTCAATGGTTTCTTGTATACCACATGGTTTGATCATTGTTGATGATGTCATTGCATTGTTTGCCATTGTGACGTCACAACATTGTGACATCATCAGTTGAGCTGCTATCTGTGCTCTGATTGGCTGAGGCCACTGTTGAGTATTGATCATCTCAGTGAAGTTCAGTTCTCTTTTGAATTACAATATTGGGTATAAATAAGACCAAATGGTTGTATGGTGGTATTTTGAGATGTACTCCCACTCGTGAAGATATCCTGAGTCCTCTGTACCCATGAGTGCGTTATCTTCAACTCGTGGAGTACATCTCAAAATACCACCATACCCATTTGGTCTTATTATAATATCCCACACTTGGCAGTGATCCCCAAGGAAAACCCATGAGGAACAGCCCATGGGATATAATTTTGTGATCCACCATCCCTAATTTAAATATGATCCACCATCCCTAATTTAGATATGATCCACTATCCTTGATTTACATATTTTATTTATTTGTGGCACTACTTCGGATCAAACATGAGGTCACAATCACGACACATGACATCACAACAGCAGCACATGACATCACAATAGCAGTAGAGCCACTATGACATCATCAGCATTGGTGACATCACCAGCAATCATGTGACTCTGTCGGCTTTGTTTTTAGCAACCAGTCAGACTCCATCCACTGTGTCATTTGTTTATGTTACAGTTTGATCTGATTGGTGTGGCCACCATCAAAACATTAGATCCATCCACCAAAGTGATTAGGTCTATAATAAAACCCACTCAGGGTGGTGGATCAGTCCACTGATACCCATGAGTGGTCTGGCTGGCAGAGGAACTCACAAGTGGCGAAGTCACGAGTGAGTTCCGCAGCCAGCCAGACCACGAGTGGGATATATTATTATTTTCAATTATTCATAATTCAAGCATTAAAATGACCTCATAGGTTGCCAAAATAGCAGAAAATGTGGGATATAAATAAAACCCACACTCGTGAGTTCCTCCGCCATCAGCACACTGCACAGACCTCTCTCCAGAGCCCACAGTTTGCTTGCATTGGAAATAACTTGACTTTACTCAGGATTCAGGACTTTACTTGGATTTTACACAGGAAAACTTAGACTACATTCAGGATAAAGAGTTGAGTGTTTACATTATAACTATCTTCCTTTATTGTCTTCAACCACCCGGTTTTTGCAATAACAGTCTACAAGGTTTTTCTTATAAACTCCACAAACTTCCTTTATCCTAAACTAAACAACTTTAAGCTTTGAGTAAATTAATTATAATCTTGACCTTATCAGGACAATTATAACCAGGGGAGGATCCAGAAAATTCCGGTGGGGGGGTCTATCAGGCTGTCGCGTCACGGAACACGTAATTGGCGACATAACGCAACTGCACGTGGATAAAATTAACATGTAAAAATATATAAATTTAGGTCCGGTGGGGGGGGGATGCATCCCCCCCATCCCCCCCCCCTGCGTCCGTCCCTGATTATAACCAAATTTCACTCAAACACACGGCGGCCATTTGCATTTTCTCAAATTTCTTGCACAAACCAAAACAAACCACTTCTATTCGATTTCTTTCATTCCAATCTACATTCTAGATATAAAACTAATATCCCAATCTACTCCCCATCCTCTTAACTATCTAAAACACATCTTTTAACTATAATAATACCATTCGACACCTCTGTCAGCCAATCATGAGCCAGTATTTCACTGCAATAAAACCCATATTCTTTGTTGTCCAGTTATCCTCCCATGGGAGAATAACAAGTGAAGAGCTCTGTGAAAAACCCACAGCAACAAATGACAAGTTTCAGTTTTGTCTTATGGTATAAGCCAGTTATTCACCGCGGGATCGACAATATGTGTTTATCACAGCTCGGGCTAACGCCCTCGCTGGATAAATCACATATTGCCTCTCCCAAGGTGAATAACCTATACGAATACCTATAACTTCCTCAAATTCCACACTGTTTTCATTTTCACCATCCAGCCCAACTTTCACAAAAATCGCAAAATTCTGCACAATTTCAATTTCTTAACTTCAATACTACTTATTCATCTCTCCCTAACTCCCCAATCATTTTTTAATCTATAATTCCATCCCAAATCATCTAAACCATCTATCCATCCTCTTAAACTTCTCAAATATCTCTACTTTTCACTTCAAATTACCTTTGATCCCATTTTCACCGTCTAGGCCAACTCACTCAAAAACATTGCACAATTCTGCACAAATTCTACTCTCCAACTTTAAGCTCACTCACTCATCTCTCCATAACTTTTCCTACCTAAACACTACTAAAACACATTCTAAAACATCTAAACTACCAATCCGTCCTTTTAAATCTCTTAAATATCTTCATTTTCACCTAAATTATCCCTGTTTTC
Source organism: Platynereis dumerilii (assembly GCA_026936325.1). Lineage (NCBI taxonomy): Eukaryota > Metazoa > Annelida > Polychaeta > Phyllodocida > Nereididae > Platynereis > Platynereis dumerilii. The sequence continues at coordinate 413,628 of JAPTHN010000113.1, read as the reverse complement.
ATTTTCACCATCTAGCCCCCTTCGTGACACATTTTCCCAAAATACCGCTAATCGTAAACACGGCACTTTGAGCCTCATTTATTCATCTAATCACTACTCCTACCTCAAAATCTCTCCTCTAATCTTACTCTACATCATCTTAACTATCTATCCAGCCTTTTAAATTTCTCAAATAACTTTATTTAAACCAAAATTAGCCCCGTTTTCATTTTCATCTTTTCGTGACACAATTTTGCGAAAACACCGCAAATCGTAAACACGGCACTTTGAGCCTCATTTATTCATCTAATCACTACTCCTACCTCCAAATCTCTCCTCTAATCTTACTCTACATCATCTTAACTATCTATCCAGCCTTTTAAATTTCTCAAATACCTTTATTTAAACCAAAATTAGCCCCGTTTTCATTTTCACCTTTTCGTGACACAATTTTGCGAAAACACCGCAAATTAAAAACACGGCACTTTGAGCCTCATTTATTTATCTAATCCCTATTCCCACCCCTAAATCAGTCTTCTAATCCTAATCTACATCATCTTAACTACCTAACCAGCCTTTTAAAACTCTCAAAAATCTCGATTTAAACTTAAACTACATCCACTTTCATTGTCTCCTCTTCTCTCTCAAATCACTCAAATCAACATGGTTAAAGAGATCTCTAAAGTCAACTCCAGGCCACCTTCAGGTCAACGTCAGGCCCCTGCATCAGCTACCAAACTGACTGCAACCCAATTCAAAAAAGACAGAGTAGGGGAGACCGGGGCTGGTTGTCACAGGGGCAGGTTGTCACAGTGTGTAAAACTTAAACATGCTACTATTTCTATATAAAGCATGCAGGAGTGCTGCCATTCTGTATGAATGGCAAAAGGGGAGTGACTTAAACCTATCTGGTGAATATATACCTATATCATTCGAAATCTTGAAGTCCTATTGGACATTTTTTAAAATTCAGAATTCGGGGCAGGTTGTCACATTTTCGGGGCAGGTTGTCACACTCTCGGGGCAGGTTGTCACACTTTTGGTTATGAGCTCGAATGCAGGAAGTTTAGAACTCTGTAGGGCAGATCTTGACCAAGAAAATTTATTTTGGACATATGAGGAATCCTTTACTTGCCCAGTGAAGACCTTAACAAACATGCTACTGTGTACAAGGGTGCTACAGATGAAGGCTTACCAATCAGCAGGAAAGCATTCTGATCTGGAGAAGGATTTTTACGATTTTTTTTGAAAATTTTACATATAAATTTGAAATTGATTTATTTAAACACAATGCAATATCTGCATACATCTTCAGTCATCAATAGCTTGTATAAAGCACACATTTATATTTGGGTTAGTTTTTTGGTTTAAAAGCCTGGTCCTAATAGGTAACAACCAGCTCCAAAAAGTGTGACAACCTGACCCGCCTTTTTGTGACAACCTGCCCCGATTGATGAAAATTCCAAAAACGGGTGACCGAAGCCGTTGTTATCAAAATTTTCACTATTTGTTCTAATGATGATTTAAAGAAATGTTTATATGGTAAGTGTATTAACTGTACCTTTTTCAACAACTCTTTGATAAAGGCTAGCATTGCATGCAAGTTGAAGGTAAAAAATTACTTTTGGTGACAGGAAATTTTTAACGCACCGTGTGCCTACCAGACTCCAATCCACGGGTCAAGATTTTTCAAAAAGACCCCAGTGGGTTATAAAAGCAATAAACAATGATTGGTTGAGCTGTGTGACTCCATAGTTTAGTGCAATAAAAAGTGTGACAACCTGCCCCTGTGACAACCAGCCCCGGTCTCCCCTAGTCAAAACTCCTGTCACTCAAGTAAAAGGTAGCAAAACTACAAAAGGTCCCAAATCTGGCAAAGGCCTTAATATTACTAAGATTCTAACCTCAAACCAGCCCATCTCAAAGGAGCAGGCTGAGTTCAACAAAAATGTACACCCAGAACATGTAACCATCCTAAATGAGATTGCAGAGCTCAATCTCACACACAGAAAAAACAAGGCAAGTCCTTTTAAAGACTTAGAAGAGCTGTCAAACCATGCAGCCAAACTTAAACAGCAAGGCCTCTTAGATGCCGAAATTGCTGCTCACATCAATGAGAAAATAAGCCCACAAAAGGTTAAACCCTCTCCTTCAATGATCACCAGATCATCATCTTCCTCCCAGCAAAAACTTCATTCCTCCTCCAAGCCATCCTCTCCCTCCTCCTCCTCCTCCAAGCCTTCCTCTCCTTCCTCATCTTCCTCCAAACACTCCTCTCCTTCCCCTTCTTCCAACTCCTCATCTCAATCTTCTCCCTCCTCTCCCTCTAACTCTCAATCTTCTCCCTCCTCTCCTTCCATCTCCCTCCCTCCTGTCCCTCGGACCGAAGACCACCTCCCGGACCTATCTCCAAACTCCCTTCGGCCAACCAACTTCTCCGGCCTATTTAATAGTGCCGAAAAAACAAAGGCCCAGCAGGTCCTCCTCTCCTCCTCTAACTTAGGCCCAGAAGAAATCGAAAGCTCCAATGCCATGGAAATCACGGAGGCAGCCTCCACTCCATCGGCCAAAAGAAAAGTCCCTGCTTCCTCCCCAACCGGAGAGGAAACACCTCACAAACTCCCTAAAACTGGCCACCGTACATATGCCCAATCTCTTCTAGGCAACCCTCCTGTTCCATCTCTTCTAGGGAGCCCTCCCGCCCCATCCACCTCCACTTCTAAACCAACCACTGCTGTCAAGAAGCTCTTCAGACTTCAAGACAACCATCTAGCCCTCCCACAGCCCAAGCCCTCACAGGAGGCAGCCTCTCAAGCCCCAAACAAGCCCTCAAAGGAGGCAACTTCTCCTCTCTTTCTAGAAATCCCTCCCACAACTCCTCTCGCCAACATCATCCCCCTCATTAAACCTCATTGCAAGCTCATAAAACTTACCCAGGCTGGCAATCGCCTACTAATCCCCCACAACTCTGTATCCAGAGACAATCTGATCAAACTCTCCTCTTCAAAGCAAAACTTCACTGTAAAATTTGAAATTCTGAGTCAGCTCAAATGATTGAGTGAGATGGTTGCACAATTTGTTTGAGCTAACATGGCTTCATATTTTGAGTTATGAAAATCTTTTTGTTGTTATAACTTAAAACTACAAGCTATGATAGCTCAAAGGAATTGTGCAACCATCTCACTCAATCATTTAAGCTGACTCAAAATTCAAATTTTACAGTGTTCCCTTTCATTATCAGACCCACTAAGGGCACCAGACACAGGGCTAAACTCGCCTTAAATCCATCCCAGGTCCCTCAAAATTCTCAAAACTCTAAAACACAAAACCTCTATGCTGTAGTGAGGAATGTAGACATTTCCCTCTCTAATGATGACATCACTAAAGAAATAGGTATCCCCGCCATTCGTATGCATTCTGCTGCGAGAAATGAACCAACCCAGAGCGTAAAGGTTACTTTCCCAGACTTGAAAGCCAAAAAGGAAGCCATTGCCAAAGGCATCAAATTCTCACTTAAAAAACACTGGGTTGTGGATTACCTCCCTAAGAGGCCACTCCAATGTCTCAAATGCTACTCTTTCGATCACTTGCCAAAGATTGCTCCACCGAAACCCAAAAATGCAAGAAATGCGGCGGCCCTCATCCATACAAACAATGTCAAATTCCCAGCCTAGACCAAGCCAATTGCATCAATTGTAATCAGCCCAATCCAGCAACGTTCTCTGGCTGTCCTGCCTTCCAGGAAGCCAAGAACAAGAAGCTCGCCAAAGATCAAACACAATCCATCTCCTTTGCCCATAAGGCCTCCCCCCCCCCCAGCCCTCTCTGGGCCGCACGTCTGTGCAACTCCCTCATCAACTCCACAACCTCCATCATCACTCACTTCCATCAACATCAATCTATTGACAGAGACCTCTTTGCATCTGAGATATGCAAAGCCGTCTCAACTGCTTTCAAAATCAATATCAATCCGCAAACAGCCAAATCTCTCTCGACTAAACAGTGAATCTAAACAATTTTCTGACTTATTGCCACTATGGCCAAAATATTTCACATAAACATTAATTCAATCAAAAACAAGCTTGTCACACTCACCCAGTACATTTATGAAACTGAGGCTGACATCATACTAATAAATGAGACTAAATACAGTCCTTCAGACCCCAGTATAAAGGTCAAGTGCTACTCAACAATCTTTCGTCATGATCACACCCCAACCTCCGATGGTATTGCCAAAGGTGGTACAGCCATCATTATAAAAGACAATCTTCCTTCTCAATCCATTGAAATAGACAACTCAATCCTAAACTCAGGTTATTTCTGCTCAGCAGTTCTAGTAACACTCCCCAAAGTAGGAAACATAGCCATCATCTCACATTATGTAAATCCATTTTCAAACTCAATCAATAATCACATGTTCAACTACTTCCTATCTAAATTTGACAATTGTCTATTCATAGGCGATTATAATGCTCATCATCCTCTCATTGCCCCCACTCAGAATACAAACACTCAAGGCACACAACTGCTTCAATCCCTTACGGATAACCATTTACTTGTTCTTAATGATCTAGATTCCCCCACTAGATACCCCTCCGGGGGTAGACGTAAAGCCAGGCGGTTACAAACTAAAAATCCATTCTGTCCCATACTCAAACAGTCCATTAGGGACCTCACTAATCGCATCAAATATGCCATCAAAGAAGAAAAGAAAGCCAAATGGAAAGACATAACGAGTAAGCTAGACTATAGAGATGGGACTTCCTTCTGGAAGCTCTTTAAACAGCTATCTGGAGGAGGCAAATCTGCCAACTCCACTCCCAAATTAGTCAATCCTGACGGCTCAAAGACAGCCACAGAAGCTGAAGCTGCCGACTCCTTTGCCTCTCACTTAGCTCGCGTCCACAATACTCACAAGGGCCCCATCTTTGACGATGTCCACAAAGACAAAGTCGATCAGTTCATCTCAGATCATATAAGCCTTTTTAAGCCTAAATTCTCACCTGACCCTAATGAATCCGTATAAGATCATCCTCTATCAATGCCCATTACCTGGGCCACTTTAAAAGCCACCCTCTCTACCAATAGCGCCCCTGGAGAAGATAAAGTAGGCTACATAATCTTTAAACAGCTCCCTGATCCAATTCTCAAATTCCTCACAAATCTCTTTAACTACTCAATCAGTGTAGGCTACTTTCCCAAGCCTTGGAAATCAGCCATCGGCGTAATGATTCCACAGCCTAACAAAGACACTAAACTTCCCTCAAACTATCGTCCCATCAGTCTTCTCAAATGCGTAGGCAAACTCTTTGAAAAAACCATTGCCAATCCTCTCATCGACCATCTCACTCTAGAAGGACACTTAAATAAATGGCAAAGAGCCTACCTCCCCCAAAAAGAAGCTAATGAACATGTATACAGACTCTTCCATCACATGAAAACATCCATCCACTATGGCTGGAAAGGCTCGGCCATCTTTCTAGATGTAGAAAAAGCCTTCGACTCTGTCTGGCATAACGGCCTCAAACTCAAACTGCTCACCTTTGAGCTCCCACTAAAAATCATCAAAATTCTCTCTTCATTCTTAGATTCCAGAACCATAAAAGTTAGAGTTCAAAACACCATATCCCAAGAAGTACACTTAGCAGCAGGAACACCCCAAGGCTCTGTACTGAGCCCCATCCTATTCAACATGTTTGTAAATGACCTCCCTTTCTCAGAGGAGTCAGAACTCCACATTTCACAATACGCAGATGATCTTGCTCTCTGGACATCAGCCAGAGGCAAAAATGCCAGAAAGATTTCGAAAACAAGCAAAACTCTTCAAAACTCACTTAATGAGCTAGAAGCATGGTGCTCCAAATGGAGAATCAAAATTAATGCCTCAAAATCTCAACTTATCCACTTCCCAACCAACAGAATTAACAAATATGCTTCCAACTTCACCCTTTTTGGCACACACATCCAAACTGCTCCTACAGCAAAATTATTAGGCTTAACACTCAATCCATCTCTGTCCCTAATTCAGCACTGAAAAGAGAAAAAAGCCAATGCCATCCGTAGAATAAACCTTCTTAGAAGGCTGCGAGGCACAGATTGGGGAACCGACATTCAAACCCTCCTCCATCTATACAAAACTTTCATCCGTCCTGTTCTGGAAACAGGCCATGTAGCCACTGTCTCAGCCTCAAAGACAGCCAAAAAACAACTAGCCATAGCTGAATGTAAAGCCCTTAGAATAGCCCTCAAACAATTTTACATTCCTGGTCAAAGTAGAACAACTAACAAGGCTCTTTATGAAATGGCAAACATAAGGGATATCAATAGTCGTAATGAAGAACTCAAAGCAAAAGCCCTTGCCAGATACCAAGACTCCGAGCTTCTCCTGGAGCTCCAGGAATCTCTCAGGCCCATCCGCAGGCTACCCTTTCCATTCACCAAACCTCGCACTCAATATTCAATAACCTAAAATCTCTCATCACAATCATCACATCATCCCATATAAGCTCAAAAAGCAGTCAGGCTGAGGCCCACATATCATGACTGGCCCTATGCCAGTATGTACGGTGGGGCGACGCCAACGACTGTGGGTGGGAGCCCTGTTGCCAACCCGCGCAGACCCACTCCTTTGCTTCCCAAATACACAGCCAAAACTGTGCAGACGCAGCCTATTACTGTGTATCTTTCAATGTATCAATCAATCAATCACTCTCATCCAATCTCTCATCAATCTTCACCACTAAAAGCTCAAAAAGCAGTCAGGCTGAGGCCCACATATCATGACTGGCCCTAAGCCAGTATGTACGGTGGGGCGACGCCAACGACTGTGGGTGGGAGCCCTGTTGCCAACCCGCGCAGACCCACTCCTTTGCTTCCCAAGTACACAGCCAAAACTGCGCAGACGCAGCCAATTACTGTGTATAAATCACTCTCATCCAAATTTTCATCAAGATGTTCACCCAAAAAAGCTCAAAAAGCAGTCAGGCTGAGGCCCACATATCATGACTGGCCCTAAGCCAGTATGTACGGTGGGGCGACGCCAACCGACTGTGGGTGGGAGCCTTGTTGCCCACCCGCGCAGACCCACTCCTTTGCTTCCACATACACAGCTCACCTGCGCCACCGCAGCCACTGTGTACAGCACATCCAGTCCGAGCCCATGGGACTTTAAATGGAGGCGGGTTGTATCCGCTATCCTATGCCGGGGCAACTGAAAGACCCTGGACATCCCTGAATTAATAGTGCTTGTACCAGACTCACAGTCTTATACTCTGTTCAACTCCTACAAAACAATGCGAAATCACCTCTGACATAAATGCTCGTCTCACTCAAAAGCCCAGATACTGCTCTCTCTTTTCATTCTCTTTTCAGGAAAAACAAGAAGAACATCATTACAAGAACATCACAGCCTCCCTCCGGACCCCGCACGCAGACGAAAGAAAAAAGAAGAAGAAGACGCGAAAAAGCTGGCGACCTGTTGGATCCCTTCCCAAGTGCCCCCCCCCAAAAAGACTATGAACTCACCCAGGTGGCCCATAAATCTGATCTTCGGAGAAGAAAAACAAGGCCACTTGGGTAAAAATTAATGACAATTCAAGGCCACAGGGGCTTCGTGCCCATATTGGCCTTGGGCCTTCGGCCCAAAATGACACTATCATCATCATGAGTTCCTCCGCCAGCCAGACCACTCATTGGTTTCAGTGGACTGATCCACCACCCTGAGTGGGTTTTATTATAAACTACCACTTTGCATGAGTAGCGAGCCACCTTAAAATACATGTTTTCGCCAAATGTCATCTCTCCATCTTCAGAAATGGTTGACTCAGACTCAGACTCAGACGTAATTTATTTCAACATTATACAACATTAGATTAAAAGACAAACAAATGTATAAAGAGAGAGGAGACCCTCCCAAAGCACTATGTGCCGCTACTGGAGGGCCACCTATACATCATAATTATTTTATACTTCTACCAAGCGCGTCCATGTGAGTCGTCAGGCATCCAGATCCAACATTGCCCTTCAGGTTTAATTAGTTAAAAAACGAAAGTAATTCAAGTTTCTGAACGGAATAAGATTTTTATATGGAATAGTATTGAATACTAACTCAGTACAGATATGTTCCTAGGAGGTATAAAGGTGCACTTCTTATGTTCTGTTGCAAATATAGCAGTCTTGAATATCACAGTCACATGAATAATTACTTATTATCTTATTTTTGGTATAATTCTTGAAACCATCAAGTGAATGAGTATATATTTTGTCTTTAATAAAACGATCTGAAATATTGTTAAAGAATTGTGAAATTTTGTATCTGATGGATTGTTTTGCAAATTCATGACTAATTGTAGGTAAATGAAAACTATTTTGATTTCTGACATAATGATCATGAATATTCTGTGTTTTTATAAATATACCTGAATGAAAGTATCCCGGCAACATTCCGTTCTCCAGCTTGAAGCAAAACTTAAAAGCATGCAGTGCACATATGTCATGACATTTTAGTATATTTAATTTTTTTAATAAAGGACTTGTATGGGCATTATATCTGCTACATGTAATAATTCGTATAGTCTTCTTTTGAAGTGTGAACAGTTTCTGACATTTTTTCTCCCATAATAGTGAACCATAATTTAGATGAGGCAGTATAAGTGAATTATATAAAGTCAAGAGAATGTTTTTCGGGAGGAAATGCTTCAATTTGTTCAGTATACCATTAACTTTGGAAATCTTCTTGGAAATAATATTGATATGATAATGCCATTTTAGATTAGAATCAAGATGTATTCCCAAGAAGTTAAAATGAGAGACAAACTCAATTTGGTGATCATCAATATATAATTTTGGGTAATGAACTGTCTTTTGAGGTGAATGGAATAACATGGACTTAGTTTTCTGGCAGTTAAGAGACAATTTATTGACTTTCATCCAATTACTTATTTGTTTTAGTTCAAAATTAATGTTATCATCTACTGCAACACCAAAAGAATTCAAAGATGCACAAAGAGACGTATCATCTGCATAGATTATAGGTTTGAATTTATCACATACAACAGCTAGGTCATTAATATAAATAATAAAGAGCAGTGGGCCAAGTATTGATCCTTGCGGGACCCCTGTAGAGATCAACATGGATTCCGAAGATGTCTCATTGTACTGAACATACTGATATCTATTTCGCAAATAACTTTTTAATAGGTTTAGAGAATTGTCTTGGAAGCCATAGTAATGTAATTTATGAAGTAAAATTTGGTGATCTATTGTGTCAAAAGCTTTGGATAAATCTAGAAATATTGTTAAGGGAGTGTGGTCTTTGTCCATTTCTGTCAATACTTGGTCTATTAATTCTAAAGCGGCAAATTCAGTAGAATGATGACTCCGAAATCCATGTTGACTCATGTAAAGCAATTTGTTGTTGCTGAAATGCTTAAAAATTTGTTTATGCATTATTTTTTCAAATACTTTGGACATGCTAGGTAGAATGGAAACCGGTCTATAATTACTGAAGTTTTTATTGTCATCTTTTTATATAGTGGAATTATTTTAGCCGTTTTCATTGAATCAGGAAACTTTCCCTCTGAAATTGACATGTTTATTATGCTCCTCAATATATCTGCAACCTCGTGTTTGATATACTTTAAAATTTTGTTGGACAGACGATCATGGCCGAAACTTGTCTTACTTTTCAAAGAATCTATGGTTTTTATTATATCTATTTGTTCAAATTGGAAGGTATTTAAGGATGGTGTCTTTAAGTATCTTTTGAAGTCACAGTTTTCGGGTTGCTCTATTTCCAGTGCTAATTTTGGTCCTATGTTTACGAAGAAAGTATTGAAACCATTAGCTATTTCTTCATGATCATATAACTTAGTAATATTGTTCATAAAATATTCTGGGAAATCAGCTTTAGGCTTGGATTTGTTAATAATTTCCTTGATTGTTGACCATGTATTTTTGATGTCATGCTTAAATTTTGAGAAACAAATGTTATAGTGGATTCGCTTGGCTTGTCTTATACCTTGCTTTAGTATCCTATTATATGTTTGTAAGTTAAGTTTAATGGACTGATAAGAGGGGTGCTGACTGTCTATAGATTTCAATTTCTTATACAATTTGTCTCTGTATTTCATAGAATGCATGATTCCTGTTGTGATCCAAGGACATTTTCTATGCTTATATTTATCAAACTTACATAATTTCATTGGTAAAAATTTATCCATTGCTTCTGTAATTGTATTTTGCAAATTATCATACTTCTCATTAACATCAAAATTAGAGTCAAAATGGACATTTAACTTTTCAGCTAAATAAGTCTTAAAATCCATCATAGATTGAGGTTTGTTATTGGAAATCTTTACATACCTTACATTCTTGGTTTTTCCACACAAGTAATCTAATGTAACAAAATAAGGCAAATGGTCAGAAATGTTTTGGAGTAGAATACCTGCTGTTGTATGTGAGAAATTGTCAGATATTTTAATGAGAAAATTATCAATTAAAGTCCCAGTCATTTCTGTTAACCGTGTTGGATAAGAAATCTTGGGAATATAACTATTTGAAATCAAGTTATCTAAATATCCATTGATACTGTTATTATTTCTGAATTTTAATAAATCAATGTTGAAGTCACCTGTGATAACAACATGTTTGAAGTTTTTCAAGCTACTGAACAAATGACTCATTTCCTCCGTGAAAGCATTAATTACATCTGCGTTTGAGCTAGGAGGTCTATAAATATTTCCTATTATCAATTGCTTTTTAAAGGAACCTTTCAATTTCACAGAAATAAATAAGGAATCAAAATTATCAGACTTGAGATAAAGGGAACACAGCAAAATTGTGGTGACCATTTTTAAATCCAAGATGGCGACCGTTCCGGGCCAGATATATTTTGGTACTCCATTGTTCCTGAAAGAGCATATTCAAAAGTACCTATAGATATGCAAAATATGGTGCATTTACCATGAAAGTGAATAATCGTAAGACTATTTTTGGCAGAGCTTAATATCAAACAGAATTCAGGCCTGTTGTCAGTAATACTTAGTTTGAAGAAAGTTTCACAGTATATTCGGTTCTGTGAAATGTGAGTGATATTCCTTTATAAGCTACATTATTTATGTAAATGCCTCAACCAATTGTCTTTTAAGGATATTACATATATATACTCGTATATATGTCAGAATGACTCATAAATTGAACACAGGTAGTGTTAAAATTCATGGCTTATGCAACTGAACACTATGAATATCAGTGGGTTCCGTTTGCGTCGTTGCAACCCTTCAAGCAGTTTAATGTTTCAAAAATACAGCTCTCTGATTGGTCAGATTGCCGGAAGTCGGCCGTTTCACAGTGTTGGGACGAATGTCACGATTTTCAGTTATACTAAAATTTTGCAAAAAAAATTAGAAAAAATTAGATGTCAGTCATAATCGTGACATTCGTCGGCACCTTATTATCGTCCTTAAATTCATAGTGCTGAAGACCAAGGACAATTTGACTGGAGAAGGAAGAATGTAGTGATGACGGGCCTTGGAGGAAGGAGTGACTCTTTGGTCTAATAGTAACACACTTGCCGTTTACGCTCCGGGACCAGGTTCGATCCAGACTGGGCTTCCGCCTCGAAACGTTACATAAGTTCCCCAGACAAAGCTGTATAGAGGCAGAGTGGAGCCAGGATTGGCGATGAGAGCGCAATGCATTGTTAAGAGGGGGGAGGGGGGGGGGGTTGTTAGGAGGAGAGGAATGCAGTGATGATGGTCCTTGGTCCAATAAGTGACTCTTCGCTCTAATGGTTAACATGCTTGCCTTCCATGCCAGGGAACTCGGTTTGATTCCAGGGTGGGCTTCCCCTTTGAAACATAACAATATTATTTGCCTAAACATGACACACTTAGGTGAAAAACTATCATTCTGTGAGCTATCATGCGTATAAATAAATCTAAATCATGTCGTAATCTATACCGTACATCTGTAATTATATAAGAATTTTGGAAATTCATTCTTCATTGAGCTTTTCAGTCTCTGCGACTCAGCGAGACTGCTTTACATACTGGCATGGTCCCACAACCATACATATGGAATTCACAGTTACATTTGCGCACTCCACTGAACTGAGGTTCGAAACAGGTGACTACAGCAAACAGTTAATACCAAACAATGCTAAACAAGATAATCCAGCGTGCTTTTTTGTAACAGGGCCCCTTAAAACACTGTCAGATCATAAGAATATGTAACAGCGCCCGGGAGTTTTTGCCCGAGAAGTTAATTATGATTGGAACATTTGAGCATCCATTTATCCACATGGAATAGTTCATGGATTATATCTATGTTGCATGGGATATCCATTTTTTGCAATGGCTAACAGAACAAATCGTAGGATACTAATTTACAAAAAAAATTCTCCTATCATCCTATGGCCATGACAACATAGAATTTGTTGCCAATTGACATTGAAACTTTGGAGGCTGATAGTCAAATATCAAAGTTGTTTCAAGGTTACACTTTGCATAGGTTTAATAATGCTGTTAGTCAAATATCAAAGTTGTTTCAAGGTTACACTTTGCATAGGTTTAATAATAATAATAATAATAATATTAAGTACTTATATAGCGCCAATTCCAGTAAACTGCTCACTGGCGCTTGGTTAGCTGGTATCACCGTAGAATTGTGCAAAAAGATATTATATGTTTTCAGTCGCTTTTTGAAGTTATCCAGTGTTTTTGATTTTCACACATTTTCAGGTAATCCATTCCACAGTATCGGTGAAGAATAGGAAAAAGCTCTATCCTCAAACTTGTTTTGATTTTTGGGTGGCAGGTACCTCTAACAGCATTTTTCCATTGCTGTGGAGGTTCAGGTCATTTTCACGTTTATGTTGAATGAGACTTTAGAGGTACTGAGATGCTTGATAATTCACAGCTTTCCACGTAGTTGTCATAAGTTTGAATTGGATCCTTGCAGGGATTGGAAGCCATTGTAACGCTTTCCTGTAATGGCGGACTTTATCTTGTTTTTTCAGACCTTCAATCAGTCGTACGGCTGAGTTTTGTGCCACCTGGAGTTTATTTATCACTTGTTTCAAGACCAACACATCCCCCCCCCATGACCATGACAATGTACAACATTTTTTGATGAAGTCTCTTTTGACAAAATGTCACTTGACCTTATTTGCTCTGCCGGCCGCGCGAGTGCCTCGCTATTAAACCATCATTTTTGGCTAGAAATTGCTTTTAAAACACCACTTATTGATATACAGTGTGCTTAATTTAAAACATTTGGTCGCTCTTACTGCAGGGATGGTTGGAGCAGTATCAAGAGGCTGAAGGTGGTGACCTCTGTATATTACTGAAGCCAGTACCGTAATGTGTGCGATAGGTAAACTCTAAACACCTTCATCTCATCATCTCACTGCGTCTCCTCATTCATTCCTTGGTGAGTTTCATTGACTTTAGGGGTCTCCTTCATAATTACATTCCTCACAAATATCATCACTCCATTAATTGTATATATGAATGTGAAAATGTACTCCCAGATAATTATGATAATAAAAATGTCTGTCTGTCTCTCACCGCAAAGATGATTGCTGCTACATGTAGTTACATACTACATAGTCTAGAGTAACAATTGCTATCTGAATTGATTGCTTAGCCAGACATGTTATGAGTGTTGTGATGAGAGCCAATGATTGTGATGTTCTTTTGAAATGTACCACCATGAGTTGAACTTGAAGAGATACTGGTTCCTCTGTGTACATGTATGGGTACAAGTGCTGGGTTCATCATGGTCATGGGGGATAGTCTGTCTGCCAAACCAAGATACTAACCCCAACCTAAAGGTGTCTGATATATACTTTTTTTCTCTTCTGATTATTGTTCTATGGGGTCTTTGGCTTCTTTTCAGGGTGGATGTGAAAATATGCACATTAGAAATTTCTAGCTTGAGAAATTTTGATAATAGATTAAAGACGGCAGCCAAAATGGCCACCCTAAGCAGAAAAACCTCTAATATGCTGACAATGAACAGTAAAGAGACACGTAGAACATTACAACTGGGATTTTTTAGGATGCTGAATGAATTCAAATGTTCATATCGAAAATCTTTAGCTTAAGAAATTCTGATAATAAATCCAAGATGGCTGCATAAATGGATACCCGAAGCAAACAAAAACCTCTGATATGCAGTCAGGCCTGGATTATCCATTAGGCTGAGTAAGCTATAGCCTAGGGCCTCACACCTCAGGGGGGCCTCACATTTGGTGAAAAAAATTAAAATAACATTTGCCTAAATTTGAGAATTTTAAGTCAAAAATAAATAGAGAAAAATCAAGAGGACAGGGTGTGCTCAAATGCATATTAAGGGGCCCAAAATTTAAAAAGAAAAAAGAATTGTAGGAACCGTTGTATGAAATATAAGATTTCTTCAAACACATATTTTATTTTTATAATATTCTGTTGATTTGTTATGCACGTGCAATTACATATACCTCCAATGTACCTACTGTGATTTCACATTTAGTTACCTAATTATTAGGCATGACTAATTACAGGTGTTACAAACACAGACAGCAAACCAGGCAATGAGAAGCCCTTTTATATTATTTGTCATACATGAACATGAAATTTCTATTTCTATAACAACAAACTAATGCTGGGTTGCATATTTGGATTATTACACCTTTCATGTGCTTATGAAAATCACAGGAGTTGTGAGGAGTTGAATATATATAATATTTCTATACAGTGATGTTTGGTCACATCTATTATATCATCCCAAATCTTTATGTATACATATACAGTCAGCACCGTATCAGCACATTTTTGGGCCTTGGGCAAACTGCTTCTAATGGGCCCCCCCCCCCCAGGGGCGGACTGGCAGGGGCTTATCTGGGGGGGTCATTTCATGGGGTAAATACAGGACACTTCACGGCTTTTCCTATCTCTTCTAGGTTAATTTTGGGCCTGAGGGGGGAGGCCATGGTTCAATGGCCCCCCTAAATACGCCACTGTGGACTGGCCCCACAGTAGGTCCCTGTGCAAAATCATTGGTCACTCCTATTATCGCAATAGCGGCGCCCTGCCGTCCTCAAACTAGTGTTTCAAATTAATTTATACCTGCATCAAAAAACAGTTATTGCACATCTTTTTTATTTGCATGATATTATATGAAATCATGAACAGTATAACATAAAATTTCAGAATTTTTTTATTTGCATGATATTCTATGAAATTATGAATAGTATAACATCAGGAGGGGGTCCCTTGGCCTCTTGCTTTTCTGATATCATTAATTTGAAAATTAACAATCTATGCAACAAATGTGAAAAGTCTGAAAAAATCTTCTTCATTTCTGCTTTATATAGTTAATTGAGGGGGGAGCAGATATTGTGGACTCAGGAGAGGGTGTAGGCCGCAGGAGGCCCATGCCCTTTTAGATCCCGAAACGAAAACTGACATTTTGAAACAAAATTTAAGTACTGATGAGGGCCCACGAATTTCAAAACACATCTGGCTCTGGGCCCTTCCCAGTCCACCAAACAGGAAAATCTTAAAAGGCATGACATTCAATTTTGACCTCTTTTACATGATTTTGATAATTCTTTTTCAAAGTTGCTGGTGGGCCCTCTAAAGTGGTGAGGCTGAAGCCATTGCCAGCATTTCCCTCATGCCCACAAGGCCAGTCCAACCCTGGGCCCCCCCCCCCAGCGTCACAAAGCTCTCTAAATCGTTAAAGTATGCTTTTGCGTCAGTTATCCGACGCACTTTCTTTACTGTCGCAACTCTTTTCAGCTTCATCATGGGCCCCCCTGAGGTCATGGGCCCGGGGCAAGTGCCCCGTTTGCCCAATGGTTAATACGGCCCTGTATACAGTACTTATATTTAACCAATTTTCTGAAGGAAATCTCTATGAGCTTCTATGGGATATTATTTCTATACAGTGATGTTTGGTCACATCTATTATATCATCCCAAATCTTTATGTATACATATACAGTACTTATATTTAACCAATTTTCTGAAGGAAATCTCTATGAGCTTCTATGGGATATGCTCCAGGTGTGCTTTGGATATGGTCCCCAATTACTCAACCATGAACACCAAGCAGCTGCTCACTCAACCATGACCTTGATGCTATGGGGGAGTAGCTACTTCCATATCAAGAGGGGGCAATATATACTTGATCTGAAAATTGTACTCAAAGACAGCTCCTCTGTGGCATTAACACTCTCCTAATATTTGAGGTCAATCAAGAAGGTACTCCTACCATAAGGAAAGTATCTCTGCAAGTCCAACTTTCTATTGCCCCCCTCCAGAAACTCATGTAGCTACCCCACTGTAGTACACATAAATTGATGACAAAGCACTTTGCTGATGCTTTATGGCCAATAAGTTAGGGACTTCCCATGTATAGTATTTCTTCATTTGGAGCTTTTAACACAGATCTGAGATGGTCCCTACAAAAAATTCTTCAATCATTGTAAACATTTTCATGACTATTGCTGAAATTTCTGTGCCTGTCTCAGAAATGTTGGCGCAGCAATTGGTGAAAATGTGTATCTTCGAATAAATGAAAAATTTCTAAATTTTTTCTTCGATTTTAGCACATTTTTGGGCTTCTTTTTCACATTTTTCACACTTTTCACAGATATTTTCATGATTATTGGAAATATTTTGATGTTTACTGCAAATACTTTCCTGATTATTGAGAAAAAGTACATTGCTTTACCGAAATTTTTGCAATTTCAATAATTGTGCAGTTGATAATAGAGGAGCTGCGTAGTCTCATGAAATTTGACCAGAAAAATGTATATCAAATCAAGTAGAACAGAGACAAATGCAGTAGAGACAGGGATTTGATTTCTTTCAGCTTCGTTACTTGCGCATGTAATTTTGTGCAGAAAAGTTTACGGTCAAACGTTCCATTTAATGGCATTTATGACAAATTTAAAATACGAATTTTAAGTCCACAAACCGAAAGTGGGAATCACAGGGAAAATTCTGTGATTGGCGGTCTCACGTCAGGTCCAGCATAGCCCTGGACCCCTGTGGTACAGGGGTCATGAATCGTCCCATTGAAAAATCATGAGACTTCAAAGACAGGGTGAGGGAGAATTGAGGTATCTCAGAAAATATGTGGAGTTCGTTAATTTCAATTACATCATCCAAAACTAGACAAAATTTCCTACTGACGGCACCTATTTCTATTTCTCTTGATGTTAAAATGGTTCGCCATTATCCTGTGAATGTAAAGAAACAATTTTTTTCTTTATGTATAGAAGAAATTACGTTGTCTGATTGGTCCATTTTTGACTGTGATCATGACGTCACAGAAACCACCCTATGACGTCACAGGACAGTCTGATGACGTCACCAGTATGATCTCAATCAGATTGATGATTTTTTGTTACTTTTTTAAGGAATTGTTGATATTCAAAGTGATTTATTTTTCCTTCCTCTTGGGAGAATCACTTTCAAAGGTAGTGCCGTCACAAGCAAAATATCTTGAGAAACAGAATTCCAAATTTTGTAAAGATTGATTAAACATAGGCTGCGTAGCAGCAAACCTTCAGCGAAAAAACAACATTTAAAAAGGACACCATTACACCATAAAAGTGATGTGAACCAAATTGCATATAGTATTTGCAATAGTGGCCCGATCTTGGTCTGAAATGATCTATAGGCCCGCCGTATGCCCGCCTGCATGCCAAGGTATATTGAACAATGGAAAGGCCTTACTAGACCAATGTACATATAATATGGACCAGTTTCATGCATAAACAAGGAATAAGTTGTGAGGTATGGGTCCGAATATTTGAAAAAGTATTAAGAACTAGAGAATAATTAAAATTGCACAGCAATTTTAAGATATGAATTCCCCTCCCCCGTATTCCCTCCCTATATACCCTCCCTTTCCTTGCCTTCCATTCCCTTCCCTTCCATCCCCTTTCCAATCAACCCTCTTCCATTCCCTCCCCTTCCATTCCCTCTTCTTCCATTCCTTCCTTTGCCATTTTGGATTGCCAGACTTCTTTTGATCGCTAGGCAGTCAAGGAGAGTGTAGATTTGCACATACTGACTAATATAGCGCTTAGCATGCAGGCAGGTGTGCTGCGAGGAATGATACCACCCTCAAAGCAATAAAATTTGACTTACCATAAGCTTAACTTTGATGAAACCCTAACCCTAATGATTTGTTACGGACAAACCATAAGAGCTAGGAAGATGTGCTTACATATATACAGAGGGCAAGCAGTCAGCAATATGTAAAATTAGTTTTAAGTGATTTGCAGCAGTATTTCACAAGTTGTAATTTAATTACAAAGTTAATGGAAAAAATATGTGCTTATTTGCAAACAATAGGGCAACAAATAAGCAACATATCATATCAATTTTAAGGGATTTGAAACATTATTGGGAGAGTTTTAATAGGATTTTAAAATTGATGGTAGGGATATGTGCTTACATGGAAAAATAGGGCAAAACATTAGTAATATGTCAAATGAGTTTTAATTGATTTTAATGAATAATTAATGAGTTATAATTGAATATGTGAAATTGCTCATGTAAAATTGGCTATACAAAATAGGTAAATGCTCTTGGAGCACATAAAAGGCTATAATTTTACGCATTTTTTGGTGCTAATTTCATGAAATTTGAATGAGTAGAAGCTGAGCAATTTACATTGCAATTTTGAAATTCAAAAAATTCTCAAGGCATAAGTACTTGAAGTAGAAATTTTTTCTTTGGAGACATCATGCATGCCCATAGCAGGTACCTCTAAATAAATATTCAGGAACATCCATGAAGAGCTTCATAGTTTTTTTGGGGACAAAAGTTTTGATGAGGCCAAAAACAGACATGAAATTTTCAATGTCTTACGCGAGATATAAAAACTTTCTGATAAAGTAAAATTCTATATATCATCTGAAAGAGGAGAAACTGAACTTTCTGATGGTGTTTTTATTTTTTCTGTAGCTTTAATAGCAACCGAGATATCGGCAATTGAATATTGAGTTTTTGTGCGGCCATAGCGCCGATACCGTTTACGCGATGACAACAAAATTTTGTGGGATTGTTAGACTAGGGTAAGACTGCATGCACATATAAATTCAGCTAGATCTGAGTATTTCTTCCTTGTTTTCTGAAGGTTGAAATTCCTTTTTTCGAAATTCCGTTTTTACAAAAAATCATAACTTGGAATTTTTTCAACGTAATTCCTTCAGGCTCCTTTCTGCACTGGATAAGTGTCTGAGGTATTTTGAAAAAAATTCCCATGTCTTTATCTGTCTTAGGTTATGAGAAACGGTGAATAAAATATAAAAAAAAATTTCTGGAATTACGTCTCATTGAGAAGTAATTGCACCATGTAATTACCTCTGATAATAGTGTTTCTGTCAATCTGTAAGGAGGTTCTGTCCATTCTGTTTTATTTTGATCACTGTTCTCATAATCTGCCTTTCAAAATTTTTTTTTGAAGGCCGTAGAAAAATAATAATAACAATATCAGCAATAACTAGTATACTAAATTGCACAGCAATTTAAAGGAAGAACTTCCCTTCCCTTCCTATCCCTTCCCTTCCTTCCAATCCCTTCCCTGCTCTGCTATTCTAGTTCCTTGCATTCCTTTCCTTTCCATTGCTTAATAGTGTGTACAGGTTGTCCTAGAGTTAAACATCACTGCTGCTTTGACCTTGCCTGCAGTAGTCCATGGAACTGCACAAACAGGCACACATACTCATATATCGCTTGGCATGCAGCCAGGCCTTTTGTGGGCGATGGTACCACCCTGAAAGCAATACGTTGATGAAACCCTAACCCTAATGATTTGTTATGGACAAACCATATGAGCTAGGAAGATGTGCTTACATACACACAGAGGGCAAGGAGTGAGGAACATGTCAAATTAGTTTGAAGTGATTTGCAACAGTATTTGACAA
This sequence comes from Platynereis dumerilii, assembly GCA_026936325.1. Lineage (NCBI taxonomy): Eukaryota > Metazoa > Annelida > Polychaeta > Phyllodocida > Nereididae > Platynereis > Platynereis dumerilii. The sequence goes on along the minus strand of JAPTHN010000113.1, from coordinate 393,717 downwards.
GTTATAATTTAATAATAAATGCAATGGAAAAAATATGAGGTTATTTGCAAACAATAGAGCAACAAATAAGCAACATATCATATCAATTTTAAGGGATTTGAAACATTATTGGAAGAGTTTAAATAGGATCCAAAAATTCATGGTAGGAACATGTGCTTACATGGAAAAATAGAGCAAAAAATTAGCAATAAGTCAAATTAGTTTTAATTGATTTTAATGAATACTTAATAAGTTATAATTGGATATATGAAATTGCTAATGTAAAATTGGCTATTTGTGACAGATATATGCCCTTGGAGCACATAAAAGGGGATAATTTTACGCATTTTTTGGTTTTCATTTCATGACATTTGAATGAGTAGAAGCTGAGCAATCAACATTTCAATTTTGAAATTAAAAAAATTCTCAATGATAAAGTACTTCAAGTAAAGAAAATTCCTTTGGGCATATTATGCAGGTCCATATTGGGCACCACATAAAAAATCAACATGAACATCCATGAAGACCTTCATAGTTTTTTTGGGGAAAATAGGTGTTGGGAGACCCAAAAAGTGACATAAAATTTTCAATGTCTGACGCGATTCTATACCGTACGTCGTACAGCATATTGCTATATATCATTGGAAAGCTGACATTCTGAGGTTTCCAAAAATGGCCATTTTTTCTTTTTAGGACCAATATTAAGGGAGATAAAGCCCATCAAATGTTCGACTTTTGAGGCCCTGTGGCACAAAAAGTATAGGTCCTAGGATGCCATACTTTTGCAATAACACTATACCCCAGTAGTAGCAACAATTCCTGTAAGGACATGAACATCTGACATTTCAATCATTGTTTTTCATGACATCATCCCTCGAAATTTCTCTGTGCCCTGATTTTGAACTTTTTTTTCTCCAGAGCTATTCACCGTATAGCCACTAGGCTCCTTTCTGCAATGCATATTCCATTAGAGATTAACAGGAAAAAATTTCATGACATTCTGACTGACAGTTTTTCCGAAACCGGAATCGGAAATTTTTCGTGAAAATTGCCTGTAATTCCTATGTCAAACGGAATTCCGATGTGTAATTCCCTGCATAGAAGGAATTTCATAGTGTCATAATGGTGTCCAAGTGCTAATTGAGATAGCTCATCTGGTAAAAGAGTTATTCAACATTTAAAAAAGTCAAAATTTTGGAAGAATAAGAATAACTAGTAGACGGCCACCGCAGAGCGGTGACAAAACTTCACCTACTGCAGAACCAGTAATTCGAAATAGACACAGGTAGATGAGCAAGTAAAATGTATGTGGTAATGATACAGGAATCCTACTGTAATACAATGCAGTACATGCAAGTATCCAAAGAAAAACACATAATTATACCAGTACGTAAACCAATACATGAGCCAGTAGGCTACATGCACCATTGGACATGCACCAGTACAATGTACCCGTACAATGGACTAGTGCATGCCCCACTGAGTACATGCACCAGTAGTCCTGTACAATGTACTATACAGTGGATCAGTACATGCTCCAGTACATGAACCAGTACATGCACCAGTAGTCAAGTACAATGTACCAGTGCAATGTACCAGTACAATGTACCAGTACAATGTACCAGTGCAATGTACCAGTGCAATGTACCAGTGCAATGTACCAGTACAATGTATCAGTGCAATGGACCAGTGCAATGGATCAATACATGGACCAGTACATCCACTGCAATTTCTGAAAACATAAATTTTTCAGGGTCAGGCGATCTTTTTGACTGTCAGAGATACAAGAAAATGTTAAAATTTCATAGTTAAAGGGGAATTTGGGTATTCCAAATCTGTTATCAGATTCTCTGAAACTTAAATTGGACCGGAGATACGATCGATTGAAATGATGGTACAATTCAGAAATATGGACTTGAAAAATGTGGTTTTTAACTTAAATCGGTCTAGAATCACAACGATTCAATGAAAACATACATAACTTTCCAAGACTATGTTAACAGAAGTTATAGATAGGTGTAGAGAGGTTCATTGCAATAAGATGATTCCTTCCTTGTCAAAATATTGATATACTGTGAAAATTTGACCAAAAACATGAAATTTTCAGGGTCCGGCGATCTTTTAAACCGTCATAGCTACGACAAAATGTTCAAAAATGAAAACTAGGGGAGAATTTGGTCTTTCTAAATCTGTTTTCATATTCTCCGTAACTTAATTACAACCGGAGTTGCAGCAGATTGAAATTATGGTACAATTCAGAAATACAAACTTAGAAATCTTTGAAAAAATGTAGTTTTTAACTTAAAATCACTCTGGAACAAAAACGGTTAAATGGAAACATATATAACTTGGCAGGATTATGTAAACAGATGTTAGAGATATGTCAAGACCGGTTCATTAGAAAAGGATGATTCCTTCTTTGTCAAAATATTGATATATTGTGAAAATTTGACAAAAAACATGGAATTTTCAGGGTCGGGCGATCTTTCAAACCATCGCAGCTACGACAAAATGTTCAGAAAATGAAAACTAGAGGAGATTTTGACCTTTCCGAATCTGTTTGCAGATTTTCTGTGACTTAATTAGGACCGGAGCTATGGCCGATTGAAATAACGCTTTCTTTGAGAAATGTGGAAAAATATAGTAAATTTTTTGCTAATTTTTTGACCTTGTGACCTTTACTGAGCAACGTAGGTGAACTCGAGGACCTTGAAAATTTACAGGGAGCCTCTAGACTATTGTAGCAAGTAGGTCTGCCATTTTTGTAACAATATCTTGATTCCTTCTATGTGTAAAAAAATCAAATGTCAAAGAAGTACAATTTTTAGGTAGTCGTTCGTGAACGACTACCTTTTGCAATGACAAGTGGTAAAAAAGCCCGCGAAAATCGGAAATTCGAAATACCGTAATGCAAATTTGCCTCTCACATCGTCTGCGTCATCAGTAACCATCGGAAAACTGTTTTACGGACCAGTTATGGTTGAAAGGGATGGTCCGCAAGCACAATTACGTCTGGGAATGAGGTATTTACGCCGATCTACTGCTGTAAACAACGTGCGCGCAACGCTCAGGCAAGTGAGCGCTACCATTGGTGCGGTTGGGATCCCGTTGGGTTGTTGCTAGTGGGACTGCCAGGGAGCAGTCAGTGATTTTAACTGAATTAACCAACGCTACTAATGCTTCTAAAACGTCATTTTCTCTAGGAATTTTAGAGAATAACTACCTAATGATTACTCACTACAATCCTTTAATTTAAAATATAACACATTTAAGGAATTCAAACTATTTATTTATGCATTTTATGTTAATTGAAATTATCAACCGCTCCCTCTACAGATAGCAGCATTGCTATTGACTAAACTATTAAATGCCATCATATTAATATTTGTGACTGTCCAAGCATTTAGTGAGACATTATCTTTGCTGCTTATGCTATTGCAAATATAGATGTGATTTAAAAAATAGCCAACTCTTTTATCAGCACGTTTGTCATGTTAGATATGCACCAGGTGAGGTCTTACTTTAAACATTGTCTCTGAGCATGATATACATTCTGGGCTACTAGGATGGGAAGTGCTAATGGACATCTGCTTAAAAAAGCACAAGATCACTAGGCGTAGTAGAAATTATAACACAGGATCTTTTTTCTTTTTACCTTTTTTCCTTGAGATGTACTTGAAAGCCATTTATCATCTTTTTTTTTCTCATCCTCTTTTAAAAAAAATTATATTATATTCATCCATCTTTTAAATGTTCTTCTGAAAGCATGTCTTGTTGTACAATGACTGAGAGACACCAAGGCTGCTCTTTATATACTAATAATACTATTTATTTAGCAGTGGCATATTCACAGAACTTTGGCCTAGGAACTTCAGGTAGAGTCTAATGATTGCTGTTACTGTCAAAGAAGATATCAATTGATCAACTCATTTGGCTTGAGTTGGCAGGTCATGTCTTATAATTGCAATTACTCGTTGAGCTCAGTTAAAGGTAGTATCAATTATTAAATGGCAATTGGCTTGAGTCGGCAGGTAGTGTCTAATGATTGAAATTATTCATTGAGCAGCGTCAAGAGAAAATATCAATTGCAAATCATTGCAATTGGCATGCAAGAATATCTTGATGGTATCACACAATGCTTTTAATTAATTGTAATTATGTTATAAATGTTTTATATTGTAAATTACACCACAGTGTGAGTAAGAGTAAATGAATTAAAAAGTGTTCATTTGTGTGATATGCAATTGAGCTGATCATAGAGTAAATGTTACTTCAAGTGTGCTTATGTATCTTCTTTGATTTATTTTGTTGTCATGTCAAGTAGCCTACAATGATAGCAAAATAGAGCAAAATTTATGCAATATGTGCTTTATTTTGATTTATCAAAACACGTTATAACTAAATAATTTTGATTTTTATCAAATTTGTAGCTTTACTATTACAGCCATATGTTGGATTTGAACTGTTTGATATTTTCTTGTTTCATTATTTTGATTTCCCATTTCACCACATCACAATAATAGCTTGTTAATATTATTCCTGTTTTACACCCAAAACAATTTTTTTTAAACCAACAAATTTCTAATGGTTTCATTGAAGGACAAAATTTATGTTAATGTCTGTCTCTGTTTGGGATTGACAAATAGCAGCAGAATGCTGTCAGTCCCTCGAAAATCGAATTGGGTCAACATTAATTTGACATGTTTTGGACAGTCACAAGATCAGGTACAACAGCTGTCCACATTACTACTCCAGACTACTTTCACATTAATTAAAGCATGGTTGCTGGCAAAGATCCAGTACTCTTCTTTGAAAATGTTTGGAAATTATGAGACGAAAGAAATTTTTGCAACTTTGCCTGAAAGAGGGATGATTGTACTCATCGGAAGTTTGATGGTATTAAATCTACTTATAAGCCTACCTTTATTATTATTCATTTCAATAGCGCTACCATTTGCCATCACTCAGGCATTCAGGTGCGCTTTACAATGTGTATTCATATATTTATATACAATGTACAATCATGTCAATGAGGCAGTTTAGACAATGTCTTCTTCTGTCCAGATGTCCTCATTTTTTCTTTGCCTACCATTTATGCATGTTAAGTTATTGTCAGAAAAGTATCAAAAAAGAAAGGTCTCTCACTTATTCACGTGTCCATATGATAACCATGTCTCCAACTCAGATGTAATACAGAGGAATATCACTATCACCCACTCCATGTTAATCAATGCACCTTCAATATAATCCCGAAACGACTACCTTTGAATCCCTGGATTCTTGTTTGTAATGTTTGACCTTGAGTTTGACCTTGAAAAACATTTTCTAGGTCAAAATCAATGTGATATTCAGAATTGCAGTAGGTAACAAAGGGGGGGTCAGTCATGCATTGTAACTCTGTAGAATCAATATTTCATTGTCAAAAACGCGGAATTGTGTCATTTTTTAACAGTTGTCGGTTAGCAATATTTGAAAATTTTTCATAAATCCGGTGAAGGGGGTAGACAAAATATGATTAAATATTATGAATAAGCAGGCCAATGTTCATCTGTCACATGTAAATCACGCTGATATCTTGAACAAAACATGGTGAAAAAAATTCCTGAAAATGGCACCTTTTCAAACTTTTTTTGGTCAAATGACCTTGAAAAATGAGGTCAAGGTCAAATTTAAAGGTCTGCATGGGGTTAATATATGTATATTTGGGGGGGTTTACTATAACATGTTAGTGGCTAAAAGCGATATTTCAAGGTCAATTTCTCAAGGTCACCGGTTTTGGTGACGCGGTATGACTTTAAAATTACGTAACTCAAGGACCAGTGACCAAAATGAAAAATAAAAGGTTTTTGCAAATGTCCCGTGAGTTTAGGCACGTAATGGCACCATCGGTATGACTCTACGACTTATGGATTCTGAGATCCCGCGATCAACCTCAAACCATGAAAACGGACTTTGTATAATGTGACCTTGACCTACTTTCATGAAAATAGGTCAAAGTGTGTAGAAAGTGTCTAGGACCTTTCCATGTACCGGAAGGTGAAAACCGGTAATAACCGGATGAGGTACATGTATTTGAAATATTGCAAAATCCGACTTTGAAGGGCTCTGTGACCTTGAAAAATAGGTCAAGGTCAAAAATCTAGAAATGGTATTCTTGTATTTTTGTAGGCTACGTATACAAATTTTTTGAAAATTTTCCGAAGAGGTTTGTCGGGGAGAAAAATAATAAGAAAAATAACACCGATTACAAGAAACTTCACCTATGTGTAGGTGAAGTTTAATAACTAGTATAACTGATATTGCCGTACGGCAATATCGGATAATCCCCCGCGCCCCCCTGTCTCCCCTGCCCTGCATACTCCCTCTTTCCAGTTCATGTCCTTCATGATGAATTCTTAAAACCATGTATGAATGTAGTAATCTTGTTGGTGCATATGCCTATCAAAAGTCGAGGCAGCCAGGCACACTGTTGTGGTCAAGCATACTACCCTGCAAGCAATGCATATTGAGTAAACCCTAACCCTAACCCTAATGGCCTGTTGCAGGCAAGCCATAAGAGTTGCATGGTTGTGTCTACATGGAAAAATTTGGCAAAAAATTAGCAACATGTCGTTTGAGTTTTAACTGATTTGAAATATGCACTTAGTAGCTATAATTGAATATATGAAATCATACATGTAAAATAGGTTATTAGAATGAGGTCCATGCCCTTAGAGAACAGATAAGGCCATAATTTTACACATCTTTTAGTGTTAATTTCATAAAATTTGGATAGTTAGAAGCTGAGCAATCTAAAGTTGAAATTTGAATTTAAAAAAATTCTCTAGGAAAAACCATTCGATGTAGGCAAATTTCCTTTGAGGACAGTATGTAGGCCTAACAAAGGTATATAGAAAAAAATATTCAAAAACATCCAAGAAGAACTTCATAGATTTTTTAGCCAAAAATGTTTTGAAAGGCGCAAAAAGTGACATGAAATTTTCAATGTCTGACGCGATTCTACGCCGCGCGTCTGACACCATCATGCTATACACCAGTGGAAAGCTGACAAACAGACCTTTCTTGTGATATGTCAAACTTTGTTGTAGCTTAAATAGGGACCGAGATATGGCCACTTGAAAATTGCATTTTTGGACGTCCGTAGCGCCAAGACCGTTGGTCCGAGCGGTCCGTAACTTTGTGAAGTTGGTACACTGTGGTACATCTGTATGTTCACCCATTTTCAGCTCTCTAAGAGCATTCCTTCCCTGTTTTTCAACAAAATTTTGGTCAGTTTTCGGGATATCCAATTTTCAAAAAATCATATCTTGAAATGTGTTCATGAAATCTCCACGAGACGCCTTTCTGCACTGGAGACTTTGTCAAGGTATTTTACAAAAAATCAACAGGTCTCAGTTATGCTTAGGTTCTGAGAAACCTGCGCCGGAAATTTGTTTTATATTTTCCTCATAACTTATAAGCATCATGAAATTTGATCATGAAATTTCGTATGAAGCAGCGCGCAAGGGAGTCGCATATTACCCTTGACTTGTAAAACAGGATCTTTGATAGTTTTGTAGTAATCACAGTTTTCCTGACTGCAATAATAATAATAATAATAATAATAATAATAATAATAACTAGAGAATAATTAAAATTGCACAGCAATTTTAAGATATGAATTCCCCTCCCCCGTATTCCCTCCCTATTTACCCTCCCCTCTCCTTGCCTTCCATTCCCTGACCTTCCATTCCTTTCCTTCCATTCCCTGCCCTTCCAGACCCTTCCCTTCCATTCCCTTCCATTCCATTCCCTAGCCAGTTTTGGTTGTAATCTGGTCCTTGGCAGTGTAGATTTGCACATACTGACTCATATAGCGCTTAGCATGCAGCCAGGCGTGTTGTCAGCAATGTTACCACCCTCACTGCAATACATTTTGACTGAGGCCTAACCCTAACCCTAATGGGTTGTTGCAGGCAAACCATAAGAGTCATGGAGCTGTGGTTAAATGGAAAAATAGAGGGAAAAATTAGCATTATGCCATGTGACTTTTAACTAAATTGAATGTGTAATTTATTAGTTATAGGTGGATATAGAAAATGATAAGTGTAAAATTGGCTATTAGTAATAGGTGAATGCCCTCATAGGATAGTGAAGGTAATAATTTTACGCATGTTTTGGTGTTAATTTCATGAAATTTGAATGAGTATAAGCTGAGCAATTTACATTACAATTTTGAAATTCAAAAAATTCTCAAGGAAAAAGTACTTGAAGTAGAAATTTTTCCTTTGGAGACATCATGCAAGCCCATAGTGGGTACCTCTAAAAAAATATTCAGGAACATCCATGAAGACCTTCATAGTTTTTTTGGGCCCAAAATTTTGATGAGGCCAAAAACAGACATGAAATTTTCAATGTCTTACGCGAGATATAAAAACTTCCTTAAAAAGTAAAATGCTATATATCATCTGAAAGAGGACAAACTGAACTTTCTGATGGTGTTTTTAATTTTTCTGTAGCTTTAATAGCAACCGAGATATCGGCGATTGAAAAATGAGTTTTTGTGCGGCCATAGCGCCGATACCGCTTACGCGATGACAACGAAATTTTGTGAGATTGTTAGACTAGGGTATGGCTGCATGCACATATAAATTCAGCTTGATCCGAGTATTCCTTCCTTGTTTTCTGGAGGTTGGAATGTCATTTTTGGGAATTCCGTTTTGCACAAAAATTCATAACTTGGAATTTCTTCAACGGAATTCCTTTAGGCTCCTTTCTGCACTGGATAAGTGTCTGAGGTATTTTGAAAAAAAATCCCATGTGTTTATCTGTCTTAGTTTCTGAGAAACGGTGAATACAATATAAAATTTTTTTTATGGAATTACGCTTCACTGAGCAGTAATTTCACCATGTAATTACCTCTGATAATAGTGTTTCTGTCAATCTGTAAGGAGGTTTTGTCCATTTTGCTTTATTTTGATCACTGTTCTCATAATCTGCATTTCAAAATTTTTTTTTGAAGGACGTAGAAAAATAATAATAATAATAATAATAACAAAATCAGCAATAACAAGATGAATTCCCCTACGGGGAATTCATAATAATAATAATAACTAGTATACTAAATTGCACAGCAATTTAAAGGAAGAACTTCCCTTCCCTTCCTGTCCCTTCCCTTCCTTCCAATCCCTTCCCTGCCATGCTATTCGAGTTCCTAGCATTCCTTTCCTTTCCATTGCTTAATAGTGTGTTTAGGTTGTCCACGAGCAAGACTGCTGCTATGACCTTCTCTGCATAGTCCATGGAACTGCACTAGCAGGCATACATACTCATATCTCGCCTGGCATGGAGCCAGGCCTTTAGTGGGCGATGGTACCACCCTGAAAGCAATACTTTGATGAAACCCTAACCCTAATGATTTGTTACGGACAAACCATAAGAGCTAGGAAGATGTGCTTACATACACACAGAGGGCAAGCAGTCAGCAACATGTCAAATTAGTTTTAAGTGATTTGCAGCAGTATTGCACAAGTTATAATTTCATTATAAATTTAATGGGAAAAATATGCGGTTATTTGCAAACAATAGGGCAACACATAAGCAACATATCATATCAATTTTAAGTGATTTGAAACATTATTGGAGGAGTTTAAATAGGATAAAAAAATTCATGGTAGGAACATTTGCTTACATGGTAAAATAGAGCAAAGAATTAGCAATAAGTCAAATTAGTTTTAATTGATTTTAATGAATACTTAATGAGTTATAATTGAAAATGTAAAATGTGATATGTAAAATTGGCTATTAGCAAGAGGTATATGCCCTTGGAGCTCATAAAAGGGCATAATTTTACGCATTTTTTGGTGTTAATTTCATGACATTTGAATAAGTAGAAGCTGAGCAATGTACATTAGAATTTTGAAATGAAAAAAATTCTCAAGGAAAAAGTATTTCAAGTAGAAAAATTTCCTTTGGACACATTATGCAGGGCCACAATGTGTACCACTGAAAAAATAATCATGAACATCCATGAAGAGCTTCATAGTTTTTTTGGGCAAAATAAGTTTTGAAAGGGCAAAAAAGTGACATAAAATTTTCAATGTCTGACGCGATTCTATACTAAAGTAGCTACAGTAAAGTTCTATATACCATCTTAAAGCAGAGAAACTGAACTTTCTGATGATGTTTTTTATTTTTCTGTAGCTTTAATAGGAACCGAGATATCGGCGATTGAAAATTGCATTTTTGTGCGGCCATAGCGCCGATACCGCTTACGCGACGACAACAAAATTTTGTGGGATTGTTAGACAGGGGCAGGGCTCTATACACACTTAAAATCAGCCTGATCTGAGCATTCCTTCCTTGTTTTCTGGAGATTTTCCCATGCTTTTTGGGAATTCCGTTTTTGTAAAAATTCATAGAAAAAAATTTTTGTCTATGGATTTCCATAAAAATCCTTTCCGCACTGCGCATTTCCTTGGAGAACATGAGGAAAACATTTCACAATAATCCAACAGGCAGTTTTCTCTGAACGGAATGACAAAAGTTTTAATGTATAATCGCTGTAATTCCCATGTCAAGCGTAATTCTGATGCGTAATTCCTAGCATTTAGAAAGTTTTATGGTGTCTGTATGGTGTCCAAGTTTCATGTAGATATCTTTCCTTACAAATGATTTATTCAACTTTGAAAAACGTGAAAGAATAATAATAATAAGAAAAATAACAACAAATACGTACAATATCAATAAGAACTTCCCTGCGGGAAGTTCTTAATAAAAGGTAATCGAAGAATATCAATATAATCCCCCGCCGCTGCGCGAGCGGGGGATTATAACTAGTATAACTGATATTGCCGTACGGCAATATCGGATAATCCCCCGCGCCCCCCTGTCTCCCTTGCCCTGCTTACTCCCTTCAACCAGTTCATGGCCTTCATGATGAATTCTTGAAGAGGCTGATATATTGAAATGAGACATCGCTTGGCATGGAGACCTGTGTTTGGTGCCCAGCGGTACCACCCTCAAAGCAATACATTTCCAGTGAATGGTAGGTGAAACCCTAACCCTAATGGGTTATTGTAGACAAACCATGCAAGTTATGGAGCTGTGCTTACATACAAAAATAGAGGAAAAAATTAGGAACATGACGAATCAGTTTTAATTGATTTTGATAAATAATGAATGAGTTATAATTGAATATATAAAATGTTATATGTAAAATTGGTTAAAGGTAAGAGGAAGATATCCCTGTAGCTTGCTAGAGGGCGTAATTTAACACATTTTTTGGTGTTAATTTCATGAGATTTGAACGATTATAACCAGAGCAATTTACGTTTCAATTTTGAAATTAAAAAAATTCTCTAGGAAAAAGTATTTGATTTAGGCAAATTTCCTTTTGGCACAATATGGAGGCCCAACCTGGGTAGCCCACATAAATTATTGATGAACATCCATGAAGTTCTTCATACACTTTTTGAGGGAAAACGTTTTGATAGGCCCAAAAAATGACATAAAATTTTCAATGTCTGACGCGATTCTACGCCGCGCGTCTGACACTATAATGCTATACATCATTGGAAAGCTGAGAAACAGACCTTTCTTGTGATATGTGAAACTAGTCTGTAGCTGCGATAGGGACCGAGATATGGCCACTTGAAGTTTGAGTTTTTGTGCGTCCGTAGCTCCGAGACCGTTGGTCCGAGCGGTCCGTAACTTTGGGAAGTTGGTACACTAGGGTAGGTCTGTAAGTATACCCATTTTCAGCTTTCTACAAGTATTCCTTCCCTGTTTTTCAGAAAAATTTCAGTCAATTTTCGGGATGTTCAATTTTTAAAAAATCATATCTTGAAATGTATTCATGAAATCTCCACGAGACGCCTTTCTGCACTGGAGACTTTGTCAAGGTATCTGAGAAAAAATCAACAGGTCCTAGTTATGTGTAGGTTCTCAGAAACCTGCGCCGGAAATTTTTTTTATATTTTGCTCATAACTCATAAGTGTCATGAAATTTGATCATGAAATTTCGTAAGCAGTAGCGCGCAATAGAGTTGCATATTACGCTTCACTTGTAAACCAATATCTCTAATAGTTTTGAAGTAATCGCAGTTTTCCTGAGCTGAATAATAATAAGAATAACTAGTATAACTGATATTGCCGTACGGCAATATCGGATAATCCCCCGCGCCCCCCTTATCTCCCCTGCCCTGCTTACTCCGTCCTTCCAGTTCATAGCCGTCATGATGAATTCTTCATACCATGTATGAATGTAGTAATCTTGCTGGTGCATATGCCTATGAAATGTCGTGGCAGGCACAAGGTCAGCTGCTGGGAAAGGTGGCAGTGAGACAGTATATGACTTACATGCATCTGTGAATAATTTTTTTAGCTTTATTTTACCAGCAAAGTATTGCAGGTATGAGGATGCCCTTATACCACAAAAAAGGGCAAAAAATTAGCAACATGTACATTCAGTTTTAAGTGATCTGAAACAATAGTTCATGAGTTATAATTGAATATATAAAATCATTTATTTGAAATTGGCTATTCAGAAGAGGTGTTTTTCCTTGGAGGACAGTAAAGGCCATAATTTTACGCATCTTTTGGTATTAATTTCATGAAATTCGAATAACCAGAAGCGGAGCAATGTACATTTCAATTTTGAAATTCAAAAAATTCTCCAGGAAAAACTGTTTGATGTAGGTAATTGATCTTTGGGGATAATATGGAGGGCTGATATGGGTATCCCACATAAAATATTCATGGACGTGCATGAAGAATTTCATCGACTTTTTGAGCCGAAAAGGTTTTTTAGGCGCAAAAAGTGACATGAAATTTTCAATGTCCGACGCGATTCTACGACGAGCGTCTGACACTATTATGCTATACATCATTGGAAAGCTAAGAAACAGACCTTTCTTGTGATATGTGATACTTTGCTGTAGCTTAAATAGGGACCGAGATATGAGCACTTGAAAATTGGGTTTTTGGACGTCCGTAGCTCCGAGACCGTTTGTCCGAGCGGTCCGTAACTTTGTGAAGTTGGTACACTAGAGTAGGTCTGTAAGTATACCCATTTTCAGCTTTCTACAAGCATTCCTTCTCTGTTTTTCAGAAAAATTTCAGTCAATTTTCGGGATGTCCAATTTTCAAAAAATCATATCTTGAAATGTATTCATGAAATCTCCACGAGACGCCTTTCTGCACTGGAGACTTTGTCAAGGTATCTTAGAAAAAATCAGCAGGTCCCAGTTATGCGTAGTTTCTCAGAAACCTGCGCCGGAAATTTTTTTTATATTTTGCTCATAACTCATAAGTGTCATGAAATTTGATCATGAAATTTCGTAAGCAGTAGCGCGCAATGGAGTTGCATATTACCCTTGACTTGTAACGTAGTATCTGTAATAGTTTTGAAGTAATCGCAGTTTTCCTGACTGCAATAATAATAATAATAATAATAATAATAAAAGGTAATCGAAGAATATCAATATAATCCCCCGCCGCTGCGCGAGCGGGGGATTATAACTAGTATAACTGATATTGCCGTACGGCAATATCGGATAATCCCCCGCGCCCCCCCTTGTCTCCCCTGCCCTGCTTACTCCCTCCTTCCAGTTCATGGCCGTCATGATGAATTCTTCATACCATGTATGAACGTAGCAATCTTGCTGGTGCATATGCCTATGAAATGTCGTGGCACAAGGTCAGCTGCTGGGAAAGGTGGCAGTGAGACAGTATATACCCAACGGCTGACTAACATGCATCTGTGAATTATTTTTTTAGCTCTATTTTACCAGCAAGGTATTGGAGGTAGGAGGATGCCCATATACCACAAAATAGGGCAAAAAATTAGCAACATGTACATTCAGTTTTATGTTATCTGAAACAATAGTTCATGAGTTATAATTGAATATATAAAATCATTTATTTGAAATTGGCTATTCAGGAGAAGTATATTCCCTTGGAGGACAGTAAAGGCCATAATTTTACGCATCTTTTGGTATTAATTTCATGAAATTTGAACAACCAGAAGCTGAGCAATGTACATTTCAATTTTGAAATTAAAAAAATTCTCTAGGAAAAACTATTTGTTGCAGATAATTGATCTTTGGGGACAGTATGGAGACGTGCACTAGGCATCCCACAAAAATTATTCATGGACATCCATATAGAACTTCATTGACTTTTTAGCCTAAAACATTTTTGTAGGCGCAAAAAGTGACATCAAATTTTTAATGTCTGACGCGATTCTACGCCGCGCGTCTGACACCATCATGCTATACACCATTGGAAAGCTGACAAACAGGCCTTTCTTGTGATATGTCAAACTTTGTTGTAGCTTAAATAGGGACCGAGATATGGCCTCTTGAAAATTGCGTTTTTGGACGTCCGTAGCGCCAAGACCGTTTGTCCGAGCGGTCCGTAACTTTGTGAAGTTTGTATACTGTGGTACATCTGTATGTTCACCTATTTTCAGCTCTCTACGAGCATTCCTTCCCTGTTTTTCAGAAAAATTTTGGTCAGTTTTCGGGATGTCTATTTTTCAAAAAATCATATCTTGAAAAGTGTTCATGAAATCTCCACGAGACGCCTTTCTGCACTCGAGACTTTGTCAAGGTATCTTAGAAAAAATCAACAGCTCTCAGTTATGCTTAGGTTCTCAGAAACCTGCGCCGGAATTTTTTTTTGTATTTTGCTCATAACTCATAAGTGTCTTGAAATTTGATCATGAAATTTCGTGTACAGTAGCGCGCAATGGGGTCACACATTACCCTCCACTTGTAAACCAATATCTCTAATAGTTTTGAAGTAATCGCAGTTTTCCTGAGCTGAATAATAATAAGAATAATAAGAATAAGAACTAGTATAACTGATATTGCCGTACGGCAATATCGGATAATCCCCCGCGCCCCCCCTGTCTCCCCTTCCCTGCTTACTCTAGCCTTCCAATTCATGTCCTTCATGATGAATTCTTAAAAGCATGTATGAACGCTGCAATGCTGTTGGAGCATATGCCTATCAAATATCTTGACTGCCAGACACACCTGTGGTGGCCAAGCGTACCACCCTGCAAGCAGTGCATGTTGAGTAAACCCTAACCCTAACCCTAATGGCTTGCTGCAGGCAAACCATAAGAGTTGGGGAGATGTGCCTACATGGAAAAATCAGGCAATAAATTAGGAACATGTCATTGCATTTTCATCTGATTTGAAACATAAATGCAGGAGTTATAGTGGCTTATATAAAATCATCTATGTAAAATTGGCTATTACTATGAGCTGTATTGCCTTGGAGGACAGTAAAGGCAATAATTTTAAGCATCTTTTGGTATTAATTTCATGAAATTTGAATAACCGGAAGCTGAGCAATTTATATTTGAAGTTTGAAAATTAAAAAAATTCTCTAGGACAAACTATTTAATGTAGGTAATTTATGTTTGGGGACAATATGGAGGGCTGATATGGGTAGCCCACATAAAATAATGATGGACGTGCATGAAGAATTACATTGACTTTTTGAGCCGAAAAGGTTTTTTGGGCCTAAAAAGTGACATGAAATTTTCAATGTCCGACGCGATTCTACGCCGCGCGCCTGACACTATTATGCTATACACCATTGGAAAGCTGAGAAACAGACCTTTCTTGTGATATGTGAAACTAGTCTGTAGCTGCAATAGGGACTGAGCTATGGCCACTTGAATTTTGAGTTTTTGTGCGTCCGTAGCGCACAGACCGTTTGTCTGAGCGGTCCGTAACTTGGTGAAGTTGGTACACTAGGCTAGGTCTGTAAGCACGCCCATTTTCAGCTTTCTACGAGCATTCCTTCCCTGTTTTCCAAAAAAATTTTGGGCAGTTTTCGGGATGTCTGTTTTTCAAAAAATCATATCTTGAAATGTGTTCATGAAATCTCCACGAGACGCCTTTCTGCACTGGAGACTTTGTCAAGGTATCTTCGAAAAAATCAACAGCTCTCAGTTATGCTTAGGTTCTCAGAAACCTGCGCCGGAAATTTTTTTTATATTTTCCTCATAACTCAGAAGTGTCATGAAATTTGATCATGAAATTTCGTTCAAAGTAGCGCGCAACGGAGTTGCATATTACCCTTGACTTATGAAGCGGTTTCTTTAATAGTTTTGAAGTAATCGCAGTTTTCCTGTGAGAATAATAATAATAATAATAATAATAATAATAACTAGAGAATAATTAAAATTGCACAGCAATTTTAAGATATGAATTCCCCTCCCCCGTATTCCCTCCCTCTTTACCCCCTCCCCCTTCCTTTCCTTTCCTTCCCTTCCATTCCCTTGCTTTGCACTCAACCCTCTAGCATTCCTTCCATTCCATACCCCATCTGTATTCCATGCCCAGGCCTCTTTTGGACGCTATGTAGTCCATGGAAGTGTAGAGTTGGACAGATTCATATAGCGCTTAGCGTGCAGGTGATACCACCCTGAAAGCAATACAATTGGAGTGAAGCGTAACTCTAACTTTGATGAAACCCTAACCCTAATGATTTGTTATGGACAAACCATAAGAGGTAGGCAGATGTGCTTACATACACACAGAGGGCAAGCAGTCAGCAACATGTCAAATTAGTTTCAAGTGATTTGCAGCAGTATTTCATAAGTTATAATTCAATTATAAATTTAATGGAAAAAATATGAGCTTATTTGCAAACAATAGGGCAACAAATAAGCAACATATAATATCAATATTAAGTGATTTGATACATTATTGGAAGAGTTTATATTGGATTGTAAAATTCATGGTAGGGAGTTTTGCTTACATGGAAAAATAGGGCAAAAAATTAGCAATATGTCAAATGAGTTTTAATTGATTTTAATGAATAATTAATGAGTTATAATTGAATATGTGAAATTGCTCATGTAAAATTGGCTATCAGCAAGAGGTTTATGCCCTTGGGGCACATACAAGGCTACATTTTTACGCATTTTTTGGTGTTAATTTCATGAAATTTGAATAAGTAGAAGCTGAGCAATTTACATTTTAATTTTGAAATTAAAAAAAATTCTCAAGCAAAAAGTATTACAAGAAGAATAATTTCCTTTGGAGTGATTATGCAGGCCGACAATGGGTACCACTAAAAAATTATACATGAACATCCATGAAGATCTTCATGGTTTTTTTGGGCAAAATAGGGTTTGGGAGGACCAAAAAGTGACAAAAAATTTTCAATGTCTGACGCGATTCTATACTAAGACTGCTACAGTAAAGTTCTATACACCATCTGAAAGAAGAGAATCTGAACTTTCTGATGATATTTTTAATTTTTCTGTAGCTCTAATAGTAAGCAAGATATCGGCGATTGAAAATTCCGTTTTTGCGCGGTCATAGCGCCGATACCAATTACGTGACGACAACAAAATTTTGTGGAATTGTTAGACTAGGGTAGGGCTGTACACACATATAAATTCAGCTTAATCTGAGCATTCCTTCCTTGTTTTCTGGAGGTTGGAATGGCCTTTTTCGGAATTCCGTTTTTTCAAAAAATCATAACTTGGAATTTTTTCAACGGAATTCCTTTAGGCTCCTTTCTGCAATGGATAACTGTCTAAAATATATTGAAAAAATGTTTCATGTCATTATCTGTCTTAGTTTCTGAGAAACCGTGAAAACAATGTAAAAATTATTTTCTGGAATTACGCACGACTGAAAAGTAATTCCGCTGTGAAATTACCTCTTAAAATAGGGATCAAGCCAACATATATGACTGTTGTATCCTTTTTCTTGTATCTGCATTACTTTTCTCATAATAGGCATTTAAAAAATCATTTTAAGGCCGAAGAAAAATAATAAGAAGAATAATAATAATAAAAAAACTAACAATAACAAGATGAATTCCCCTACGGGGAATTCATAATAATAATAAAAGGTAATCGAAGAATATCAATATAATCCCCCGCCGCTGCGCGAGCGGGGGATTATAACTAGTATAACTGATATTGCCGTACGGCAATATCGGATAATCCCCCGCGCCCCCCTGTCTCCCCTTCCCTGCTTACTCTCCCCTTCCAATTCATGTCCTTCATGATGTATTCTTAAAAGCATGTATGAACGCTGCAATGTTGTTGGAGCATATGCCTATCAAATATCTTGACTGCCAGACACACCTGTGGTGGCCAAGCGTACCACCCTGCAAGCAGTGTATGTTGAGTAAACCCTAACCCTAACCCTAATGGCTTGCTGCAGGCACACCATAAGAGTTGGGGAGATGTGCCTACATGGAAAAATCAGGCAATAAATTAGGAACATGTCATTGCATTTTCATCTGATTTGAAACATAAATGCAGGAGTTATAGTGGCTTATATAAAATCATCTATGTAAAATTGGCTATTACTATGAGCTGTATGGCCTTGGAGGACAGTAAAGGCAATAATTTTAAGCATCTTTTGGTATTAATTTCATGAAATTTGAATAACCGGAAGCTGAGCAATTTATATTTGAAGTTTGAAAATTAAAAAAATTCTCTAGGACAAACTATTTAATGTAGGTAATTTATCTTAGGGAACAATATGGAGGGCAGATATGGGTAGCCCACATAAAATAATGATGGACGTGCATGAACAATTACATTGACTTTTTTAGCCGAAAACGTTTTTTGGGCCTAAAAAGTGACATGAAATTTTCAATGTCCAACGCGATTCTACGCAGCGCGCCTGACACTATAATGCTATACACCATTGGAAAGCTGAGAAACAGACCTTTCTTGTGATATGTGAAACTAGTCTGTAGCTGCAATAGGGACTGAGCTATGGCCACTTGAATTTTGAGTTTTCGTGCGTCCGTAGCGCACAGACCGTTTGTCCGAGCGGTCCGTAACTTTGTGAAGTTGGTACACTAGGCTAGGTCTGTAAGCACGCCCATTTTCAGCTTTCTACGAGCATTCCTTCCCTGTTTTTCAGAAAAATTTTGGCCAGTTTTCGGGATGTCTATTTTTCAAAAAATCATATCTTGAAATGTGTTCAAGAAATCTCCACGAGACGCCTTTCTGCACTGGAGACTTTGTCAAGGTATCTTAGAAAAAATCAACAGCTCTCAGTTATGCTTAGGTTCTCAGAAACCTGCGCCGGAAATTTATTTTATATTTTCCTCATAACTCATAAGTGTCATGAAATTTGATCATGAAATTTCGTGTAAAGTAGCACGCAATGGAGTTGCATATTGCCCTTGACTTGTAAAACAGCATCTTTAATAGTTTTGCAGTAATCACAGTTTTCCTGAGCTGAATAATAAGAATAATAATAAGAATAATAATAATAAAACGAACAATATCAATATAATCCCCCGCAAGCGGCGGGGGATTATAATAATAACTAGTATAACTGATATTGCCGTACGGCAATATCGGATAATCCCCCGCGCCCCCCCTGTCTCCCTTGCCCTGCTCACTCCCTTCAACCAGTTCATGGCCTTCATGATGAATTCTTGAAGAGGCTCATATATTGAAATCACACATTGCTTGGTATGGAGACCAGTGTGTGTTGCCTAGCGGTACCACCCTCAAAGCAATACATTTGCAGTGAATGGTAGGTGAAACCCTAACCCTAATGGGTTATTGTAGACAAACCATGCAAGTTATGGAGCTGTGCTTACATGCAAAAATAGAGCAAAAAATTAGGAACATGTCAAATCAGTTTTAATTGATTTTGATAAATAATTAATGAGTTATAATTGAATATATAAAATGTTATATGTAAAATTGGTTAAAGGTAAGAGGAAGATATCCTTGTAGCTTGCTAGAGGGCGTAATTTAACACATTTTTTGGTGTTAATTTCATGAGATTTGAACGATTATAACCAGAGCAATTTACGTTTCAATTTTGAAATGAAAAAAATTCTCTAGCAAAAAGTATTTGATGTAGGCAAATTTCCTTTTGGCACAATATGGAGGCCCAACCTGGGTAGCCCATATAAATTATTGATGAACATCCATGAAGTTCTTCATACACTTTTTGAGGGAAAACGTTTTGATAGGCCCAAAAAATGACATAAAATTTTCAATGGCCGACGCGATTCTACGCCGCGCGTCTGACACTATAATGCTATACACCATTGGAAAGCTGACAAACAGGCCTTTCTTGTGATATGTCACACTTTGCTGTAGCTTAAATAGGGACCGAGATATGGCCACTTGAAAACTGCATTTTTGGACGTCCGTAGCGCCGAGACCGTTTGTGTGAGGGGTCCGTAACTTTGTGAAGTTGGTACACTAGGGTAGGTCTGTAAGTGTACCCACTTTCAGCTTTCTACGAGCATTCTTTCCCTGTTTTTCAAAAAAATTTCAGTCAATTTTCGGGATGTCCAATTTTTAAAAAATCATATCTTGAAATGTATTCATGAAATCTCCATGAGACGCCTTTCTGCACCAGAAACTTAGTCAAGGTACCTGAGAAAAAATCAGCAAAGCCCAGGTTTCTTTGGTTCTCCTTGAAACGTTTCCGGAAATTGATTTTTTATTTCCTCGATAACTCATCAGTATCATGAAATTTGATCATGAAATTTTGTGAGTAATAGCACGCACGGGAGTTGCATATCATCCCTTGCTTTTCAAAACATTATCTCTAATAGTTTTGAAATGATCGCAGTTTTTCTGAGCTGAATAAGAATAATAATAATAAGAATAATAATAATAAAAGGTAAAAGAAGAATATCAATATAATCCCCCGCCGCTGCGCGAGCGGGGATTATAACTAGTATAACTGATATTGCCGTACGGCAATATCGGATAATCCCCCGCGGGCCCCGTATGACCCCCAGGCCTGCATACTCTTCTTTTTCAATTCATGTCCATTATTTGTGTGTATTTCCCCTGGGCTGCTTTTTGGGGGATGAACTTCTATTCCAAGAGTTCAAATTTTAGCATTACTGTAGTCCATGTCTGGTCTAATAAGTTTATAGCACAAATACCGGTTATAAAACCCTGTCGGCAAACTCTTACACATACCCTTTCAATGTACAATATATATTATTCAAATGTGATGATTAGACTGTGCATCTTTTTGTTGACACTTGTGATGCTGCTTGGACTGTACAATAAGATTAGGCGCAAAAGGTGGCAGTGAGACAGGATGGTACCCACTGCAGACCACATGCATCTGTTAAAAGTTTGTGAATTTTTTTTTTTGCAGATAGGTGGATGTGTTTATACCAAAAAATAGGACAAAAAATTAGGAATATGTCATATGTGTTTTAACTGATTTGATACATTAATTCATGCGTTATAAATGAATATGTAAAATTGTCTATGTAAAATAGACTCTTTGTGTGAGCTAAATTTCCTTATGCAAGTGGAAAGCCTATATTTTTACGCAATTTTTGGTGTTAATTTCATGAAATTTGCATAAGTAGAAGCTGAGTAATTTACATTTCATTTTTGATAGTAAAACATTTCTCTAGCCAAAGCTATTTAATGTAGGTAAATTTCCTTAGGGTGCAGTATGGAGACGTGCTCTAGGCATCCCACAAAAATTATTCATGGACATCCATAAAGAACTTCATTGACTTTTTAGCCTAAAACATTTTTGTAGTCGCAAAAAGTGACAACAAATTTTCAATGTCTGACGCGATTCTACGCCGCGCGTCTGACACCATCATGCTATACATCATTGGAAAGCTGACAAACAGACCTTTCTTGTGATATGTCAAACTTTGTTGTAGCTTAAATAGGGACCGAGATAAGGCCACTTGAAAATTGCATTTTTGGACGTCCGTAGCGCAAAGACCGTCTGTCCGAGCGGTCCGTAACTTTGTGAAGTTGGTACACTAGGGTAGGTCTGTAAGTGTACCCACTTTCAGCTTTCTACAAGCATTCCTTCCCTGTTTTTTAGAAAATTTTCTGTAAATTTTCGGGATGTTCAATTTTAAAAAAATCGTATCTTGAAATGTATTCATGAAATCTTCATAAGACGCCTTTCAGACCTGGAGACTTAGTCAAGGTATCTTAGAAAAAATCGACAGGTCTCAGTTAAGCTTGGGTTCTCAGAAACCTGCGCCGGAAATTTATTTTATATTTTCCTCATAACTCATAAGCATCATGAAATTTGATCATGAAATTTCGTATGAAGGAGCGCGCAATAGAGTCGCATACTACCCTTGACTTGTAAAACAGGATCTTTAATAGTTTTGTAGTAATCACAGTTTTCCTGAGCACTGTTGCTGGTGCATATGCCTATGAAATGTCGTGGCAGGCACAAGGTCAGCTGCTGGGAAAGGTGGCAGTGAGACAGTATATGACTTACATGCATCTGTGAATAATTTTTTTAGCTTTATTTTACCAGCAAAGTATTGGAGATATGAGGATGGCCTTATACCACAAAATAGGGCAAAAAATTAGCAACATGTACATTCAGTTTTAAGTGATCTGAAACAATAGTTCATGAGTTATAATTGAATATATAAAATCATTTATTTGAAATTGGCTATTCAGAAGAGGTATATTTCCTTGGAGGACAGTAAAGGCCATAATTTTACGCATCTTTTGGTATTAATTTCATGAAATTTGAATAACCAGAAGCGGAGCAATGTACATTTCAATTTTGAAATTCAAAAAATTCTCCAGGAAAAACTCTTTAATGTAGGCAATTGATCTTTGGGGACAATATGGAGGGCTGATATGGGTATCCCACATAAAATGTTCATGGACGTGCATGAAGAATTTCATCGACTTTTTGTGCCGAAAAGGTTTTTTAGGCGCAAAAAGTGACATGAAATTTTCAATGTCTGACGCGATTCTACGTCGCGCGTCTGACACTATAATGCTATACACCATTGGAAAGCTGAGAAACAGACCTTTCTTGTGATATGTGATACTTTGCTGTAGCTGCAATAGGGACCGAGATATGAGCACTTGAAAATTGGGTTTTTGGACGTCCGTAGCGCCGAGACCGTTTGTGCGAGCGGTCCGTAACTTTGTGAAGTTTGTACACTAGAGTACATCTGTAAGTGTACCCATTTTCAGCTTTCTACGAGCATTCCTTCCCTGTTTTCCAGAAAAATTTTAGAAAATTTTCATGACACCCAATTTTGAAAAATTCATATCTCTGAAACTATTCATGAAATTTCCATGAGACGCCTTTCTGCACTGGAGACTTTGTCAAGGTATCTTACAAAAAATCAGCAAAGCCCAATTTCCTTTTGTTCTCCTGGAAACGCTGCCAGAAATTGATTTTTTATTTTCTCAATAACGCGTTAGTATCATGAAATTTGATCAAGAAATTTCGCAAGAAGTAGCACGCAACAGAGTCACACATTGTGTTTGAGGTTTCAGGATGTTATCTCTAATAGTTTTGCCGTAATCACAGTTTTCCTGAGCTGAATAATAATAATAACTAGTATAACTGATATTGCCGTACGGCAATATCGGATAATCCCCCGCGGGCACCGTTTGACCCTAGCCCCGCTCATTCTCCTGTTTCAATTCACTTTAATAATTTGTATGAATACACCTGTCCGCTCATACTATTAAGGTTTTTAAGTGCATAAATAGAGGACATATGCCCTATCAGCCAACGCTTACAAAATCCTTTCCCTTCAATGTATATTATTTCCCTGTCATGATAGGCCTAAGCCTGTGCCCTGTAGTTGATGACCGTGTTTGAGTATGCTGCTCTTTGCATGGCGTAATGCTGCTGCTTGGGAGCAAAACCTGGCAGTGAGGCAGAATGGTCCCGACAGCAGACTAAAATGCATCTGTGAATTATTTTTAAACTTTTTTTTCAAGGCAAAGGAAAAAAGACTGGTAAGATATGATTATACCACAAAATAGGGCAAAAAATAAGCAGCATGTAATTTGAGTTTTAATTGATTCGGAACATTAATGCATGAGTTATAATTGCAAATGTAAAATCATCATTGTAAAATTGAGTATTACTATGAGCTATATGCCCGTGCAGTTCAGCGTAGGTCATAATTTTATGCATTTTTTGGAGTTAATTTCATGAAATTTGAACGAGTAGAAGCTGAGCTATGTGCATTTCAATTTTGAAATAAAAACAATTCTGTGGCAGAAACCACTTGATGTAGTCAAATGTAATTTTAGGACAGTATGGAGGCCCCACAAGGGTATTAGGGAAAAAATATTCATGGACATTGATGAAGAACTTCATTGGATTTTAAGCAAAAAACTTTTCGAAAGGTGCAAAAAGTGACAACAAATTTTCAATGTCTGACGCGATTCTACGCCGCGCGTCTGACACTATCATGCTATACATCATTGGAAAGCTGATAAACAGAGCTTTCTTGTGATATGTGATACTTTACTGTAGCTGAAATAGGAACCGAGATATGAGCACTTGAAAATTGGGTTTTTGGACGTCCGTAGCGCAAAGACCGTTTGTCCGAGCGGTCCGTAACTTTGTGAAGTTGGTACACTGTGGTACATCTGTATGTTCACCCATTTTCAGCTCTCTAAGAGCATTCCTTCCCTGTTTTTCAAGAAAATTTTGGTCAGTTTTCGGGATATCAAATTTTCAAAAAATCATATCTTGAAATGCGTTCATGAAATCTCCACGAGACGCCTTTCTGCACTGGAGACTTTGTCGAGGTATCTTACAAAAAATCAACAGGTCTCACTTATGCTTAGGTTCTCAGAAACCTGCGCCGGAATTTTTTTTTATATTTTCCTCATAACTCATAAGTGTCATGAAATTTGAACATGAAATTTCGTGTAAAGTAGCACGCAATGGAGTCGCATATTACCCTTGACTTGTAACGTAGTATCTGTAATAGTGTTGAAATAATCGCAGTTTTTCTGAGCTGAATAATAATAAGAATAATAATAATAATAATAATAATAAAACGAACAATATCAATATAATCCCCCGCAAGCGGCGGGGGATTATAATAATAAAAGGTAATCGAAGAATATCAATATAATCCCCCGCCGCTCCGCGAGCGGGGGATTATAATAATAAAACGAACAATATCAATATAATCCCCCGCAAGCGGCGGGGGATTATAACTAGTATAACTGATATTGCCGTACGGCAATATCGGATAATCCCCCGCGCCCCCCCTGTCTCCCTTGCCCTGCTTACTCCCTTCAACCAGTTCATGGCCTTCATGATGAATTCTTGAAGAGGCTGATATATTGAAATGAGACATCGCTTGGCATGGAGACCTGTGTTTGGTGCCCAGCGGTACCAACCTCAAAGCAATACATTTCCAGTGAATGGTAGGTGAAACCCTATCCCTAATGGGTTATTGTAGACAAACCATGCAAGTTATGGAGCTGTGCTTACATACAAAAATAGAGGAAAAAATTAGGAACATGACGAATCAGTTTTAATTGATTTTGATAAATAATGAAGGAGTTATAATTGAATATATAAAATGTTATATGTAAAATTGGTTAAAGGTAAGAGGAAGATATCCCTGTAGCTTGCTAGAAGGCGTAATTTAACACATTTTTTGGTGTTAATTTCATGAGATTTGAACGATTATAACCAGAGCAATTTACGTTTCAATTTTGAAATTACAAAAATTCTCTAGGAAAAAGTATTTGATTTAGGCAAATTTCCTTTTGGCACAATATGGAGGCCCACTCTGGGTAGCCCGCATAAATTATTGATGAACATCCATGAAGTTCTTCATGCACTTTTTGAGGGAAAACGTTTTGATAGGCCCAAAAAATGACATAAAATTTTCAATGTCTGACGCGATTCTACGTCGCGCGTCTGACACTATAATGCTATACATCATTGGAAAGCTGAGAAACAGACCTTTCTTGTGATATGTAAAACTAGTCTGTAGCTGCGATAGGGACCGAGATATGGCCACTTGAAGTTTGAGTTTTTGTGCGTCCGTAGCTCCGAGACCGATGGTCCGAGCGGTCCGTAACTTTGTGAAGTTGGTACACTAGAGTAGGTCTGTAAGTATACCCATTTTCAGCTTTCTACAAGCATTCCTTCCCTGTTTTTCTAAAAAATTTCAGTCAATTTTCGGGATGTCCAATTTTAAAAAAATCATATCTTGAAATGTATTCATGAAATCTCCAAGAGACGCCTTTCTGCACTGGAGACTTTGTCAAGGTATCTTAGAAAAAATCAGCAGGTCCCAGTTATGCGTAGTTTCTCAGAAACCTGCGCCGGAAATTTTTTTTATATTTTGCTCATAACTCATAAGTGTCATGAAATTTGATCATGAAATTTCGTAAGCAGTAGCGCGCAATGGAGTTGCATATTACCCTTCACTTGTAAACCAATATCTCTAATAGTTTTGAAGTAATCGCAGTTTTCCTGAGCTGAATAATAATAATAATAAGAACTAGTATAACTGATATTGCCGTACGGCAATATCGGATAATCCCCCGCGGCCCCCATAGCTCCCCGGCCCTGCTTACTCTCCCCTTCCAAATGATGTTTAGGCAACCAAATTTCATAATGATCCGTAAAGACTTTCTTATGTTTTAACATAAGACGCTTCGATGACCCAAAAAAGTGACATTAAAATTTCAATGCTACACGCGATTCTACACCGTTCGTCGTACACCATCATGCTATACACCATTGGAAAGCTGAGAAACAGACCTTTCTTGTGATATGTGATACTTTGCTGTAGCTCAAATACAGACCGAGATATGAGCACTTGAAAAGTGGGTTTTTGGACGTCCGTAGCGCCGAGACCGTTTGTGCGAGCAGTCCGTAACTTTATGAAGTTGGTACACTAGAGTACATCTGTAAGTTCACCTATTTTCAGCTTTCTACGAGCATTCCTTCCCTGTTTTTCAAAAAAAATTTGGTAAATTTTTGGGATGTCCAATTTTCAAAAAATCATATCTTGAAATGTATTCATGAAATCTCCACAGGACGCCTTTCTGCACTGGAGACTTTGTCAAGGTATCTTAGAAAAAATCAACAGGTCTCAGTTATGCTTAGGTTCTCAGAAACCTGCGCCGGAAATTTTTTTTGCATTTTGCTCATAACTCATAAGTGTCATGAAATTTGATCATGAAATTTTGTAAGTGATAGCACGCACAGGAGTTGCATATCATCCTTTACTTGTAAACCAATATCTCTAATAGTTTTGCAGTAATCGCAGTTTTCCTGAGCTACATAATAATAATAATAATAAAACGAACAATATCAATATAATCCCCCGCAAGCGGCGGGGGATTATAACTAGTATAACTGATATTGCCGTACGGCAATATCGGATAATCCCCCGCGCCCCCCCCTGTCTCCCCTGCCCTGCATACTCCCTCTTTCCAGTTCATGTCCTTCATGATGAATTGTTAAAACCATGTATGAATGTAGTAATCTTGTTGGTGCATATGCCTATCAAAAGTCGAGGTAGCCAGGCACACCTGTTGTGGTCAAGCATACTACTCTGCAAGCAATGCATATTGAGTAAACCCTACCCTAACCCTAATGGCCTGTTGCAGGCAAGCCATAAGAGTTGCATGGTTGTGTCTACATGGAAAAATTGGGCAAAAAATTAGCAACATGTCGTTTGAGTTTTAACTGATTTGAAATATGCACTTAGTAGCTATAATTGAATATATGAAATCATACATGTAAAATAGGTTATTAGAATGAGGTCCATGCCCTGAGAGAACAGATAAGGCCATAATTTTACACATCTTTTAGTGTTAATTTCATAAAATTTGGATAGTTAGAAGCTGAGCAATCTAAAGTTGAAATTTGAATTTAAAAAAATTCTCTAGGAAAAACCATTTGATGTAGGCAAATTTCCTTTGAGGACAGTATGTAGGCCTAAGAAAGGTATATAGAAAAAAATATTCACGAACATCCAAGAAGAACTTCATAGATTTTTTAGCCAAAAATGTTTTGAAAGGTGCAAAAAGTGACATGAAATTTTCAATGTCTGACGCGATTCTACGCCGCGCGTCTGACACCATCATGCTATACATCATTGGAAAGCTGACAAACAGACCTTTCTTGTGATATGTCAAACTTTGTTGTAGCTTAAATAGGGACCGAGATATGGCCACTTGAAAATAGCATTTTTGGACGTCCGTAGCGCCAAGACCGTTGGTCCGAGCGGTCCGTAACTTTGTGAAGTTAGTACACTAGGGTAGGTCTGTAAGTTTACCTACTTTCAGCTTTCTACAAGCATTCCTTCCCTGTTTTTCCAAAAAATTTTGGCCAGTTTTCGGGATGTCTATTTTTCAAAAAATCATATCTTGAAATGTGTTCATGAAATCTCCACGAGACGCCTTTCTGCACTGGAGACTTTGTCAAGGTATCTTAGAAAAAATCAACAGGTCTCAGTTATGCTTAGGTTCTCAGAAACCTGCGCCGGAAATTTGATTTATATTTTCCTCATAACTTATAAGCATCATGAAATTTGATCATGAAATTTCGTATGAAGTAGCACGCAATAGAGTTGCATATTACCCTTGACTTGCAGAACAGTATCTGTAATACTTTTGAAGTAATCGCAGTTTTTCTGAGCTGAATAAGAATAATAATAATAAGAATAATTACCAATAATATAGTTATATTAATAATAATTGCAATAATAAAGGGTGATGCAGTGTGTTTATCTTCACAAAATTTTCAGGGAAAATTGAGTGGTGCTCAAAGACAAAAATTCTACAAAAAATTATTACATTGGACAATTATGAATTGTTGAATTCAGGGGTTTTATTTATCAGCCAATCAGATTGCTGCTTTCAAAATTCAAATGTCAATAAACGGGAATTCCCTTGTGATTCCCTAGCAACTGGACCTGTAGAACAAGTTTTATGATGTTGATTGCTTTGAATAATTATTTAGACCTTATTCATAAAGGTAACCAAGGAATTCTGTGGCTCCAAGTCTGGGAAACCCCCCCCCCCCCCAGCCCAGCAAGCTATTGTGCCCAATTCTGAGATGAATCTCATAATTAGGCAATTGAAAATGTTTGAATTGTTTAAAAATGACAGTAACATAAAGAAGGTAAATTGCTCAGTCCATCTATGCAGAAATTGGGGGGGGGGGAGGCATAAAATTTACCAACCATGCCACAGCGCCACCTATAACATGTAACAAGTACCAGGAGTTGCACGCTTAGATGGGGCTTTGTAAAACGCTACTTTTGGAAAAATGGTCACAATTCAAAATCTTTCCCTCTTAGGGTATGAATGTTTTTTGATAGACATATGAACCCAACTACAATTCATCTTTTGCTGCCATTTCCAGGCTTCTAACCAGTTTCCTAAAGATTTTAGAATATTTCATAGAAAATTCAAAAAAGGAGGTTTTATCTATTTTTTGAATTACAAAATGCATTGACTTAGCTGTTCTTCTTGTGAGTGATTGTTCTGTTGGTCCTCTTTACTAATGTAGTGAAACATTTTAACTCGGAATCTCCATGTAGATTTTGGCCACTAGGGGGCTCTTCAACATACCATATTTAAAAATCAGTAACTCGGTAACTATTAAAGCTAAAATTTCCAAGTCTGACAGAGGCAACATGACACATTTGAAGTCTTTTCTGACAAATTTTCGTCAAAATCCCCGTTGCGGTTTTTAAGTTATTGAAGAAATTGCGAAAATCACGTTTTTCACTCTTTTCCTCATAGCGTCGCAGTCGATTATAGTACCGGCGTGGAAAAAGTGCAGCTATGCTTCATTTGTAATGAACTTTCATGTTCAGGTACATTTTAAATTCCAAAGAAAGTTTAAAATTTTTTTACCCCTCATTTTTGACATTTTTTGGGTGGCAAAATGCATAAGTAGGGGAATCGTTCAAGTTTCACAAACCATATTTTTTTTCACCTGGTCGTTTTGTTCTGGGACCAGGTTTATGCAATATCAAAGGGTTTTCTTCAAAACTTTTTCCAATAAATTTTTTTTGAAAAAACTTTTTTAAGTCATTGGCATGTATTGCTCTTTGAGAAATTTGCAAAATTTATGGCACAAAAAGATGAAGAAACAAAGTGTCATAGGAGTGGTTAAAACTGGATGCTGATATCTCTTCTACTTTATGAGATATTTGCGTTTTCGCGCAAAATTTTTGCAAAAAGTGTTGGACTCTATTTTTTTTTTTTTTTTTTTTTTTTTTGAAACAAAAAGATAATTGCATATATTGCTGTGTTGTGTTACCCCCCCCCCCCCCCCAAATAATTCTCACTGTTCACTCTTTGTAACCAGCAATCATCTCACCATCTTTTTTCAATCAAAGTAATTCAATGTAAACTTTTTTTTTTTGCCTCCTTTCTTTGCATCCGTGACATTTAGCTTGCATTGTACTTAGAATTAATCTCTTTTGGCAGCCGCAACAATGTCACCTTCAAGGTATGTTAGTTTTGATGGGGGGGGGGTCTAGCTCAGTGGTTGCATGCAGGGGATGCCAATCGCTGGGTCCAGGGTTCGAAACCAGCTCTTGCAGGGTCAACCGGACTATTGCTGGGCGCGTCTGTCAATCGTCCGTCGCCTCATTGCTGTGTCCTACTCCTGTTCTAATTAGGCTACCAAGTGCACAAATACCGGACGTAAAGCGCCAATAATCCATCCATTTCTTAATTGTGAATTATTGAGGTTTGGTGGTCAAATTTTCATTCCATTTAAGGCCTTTGAATAACTTTTGTGTGAATTTCATGCCCTGAGTGAAAAATGTGTCACAGTGCGTGGACCGGGCTCAACCAAATTTTTTTTTTTTGGTCGAGACTTGGAACTAGATAGCACTTTTTTTTTTTACCAAAAAGGCCTCATGATAGGATACACCCCCAACCCTACGGGGTAATACTAACATAAGAAAATGTTATTTGGGGGTAACTGAGGGGAAAGATGGGGTAATTGGGGGAATGTAGGAGGTTATGTGGGGCAAGTGAGGGGAAGCGGAGGGCAAGAGGGGGTAAGTGGGGGTAAGCAGGGGCTAGCGAGAGGCAAGTGGGGGTAAGTGGGGTAAGTGGGGGGTAAGCGGGGGCTAGCAGGAGGCAAGTGGGGGTTAGCGGGGGCTAGTCGGAGGCAAGTGGGACAAGACTGGGATAAGCGGGGGCAAGTGGGGTGCAAGTGGGGGCAAGTGGGGGCTAGCGGGTGGCAAGTGGGGGGAAGCAGGGGGCAAAGAGGGGGTAAAGTGGGGGGTAGCTGATATTACGGGAATAAGAAAAGGGAGCGGGGGGTGTATCCTGTCATGAGGCCTCCCATTGATGAGC
This sequence comes from Platynereis dumerilii, assembly GCA_026936325.1. NCBI lineage: Eukaryota > Metazoa > Annelida > Polychaeta > Phyllodocida > Nereididae > Platynereis > Platynereis dumerilii. The sequence continues at coordinate 362,642 of JAPTHN010000113.1, read as the reverse complement.
CGTCAGTTCAATCCGTAAAGCTTTTCAGGGTGCTAAATTTTGACCTTAGTGCTATAATCTAGCTACAATTTTTCAAATTTTTTACTTCACATAATCGATTTGTGCTTATTTTTTATAATTGTGTCTTTTATGCAGATTCCAACGGCGTTTAGATCATAAAGATTGGTTGAACAGAAGCTGAGATATGCTCCGTTTTCCATAACCAAGTCTGATTCTCTCTATCTATATTATTGATTCGGTCGACTTTATAATAATAATAATAATAATAATAATAATAATAAAACGAACAATATCAATATAATCCCCCGCAAGCGGCGGGGGATTATAATAAGAATAACTAGTATAACTGATATTGCCGTACGGCAATATCGGATAATCCCCCGCGCCACCCGTTTGTCCCCAGCCCTGCTTGCTCTCCCTTTCACATCATGTCCTTAATTTGTGTTTATCCCCTGGCCATCATTTTAGGAAATGAACTTCCTTACCAAGAGATGAACATCATAGATAGAATCTGTGGCAAATATATTAATAGACACATTTCTGGGGAATTTGGCCTTTTTCCCTGGCTTTGCACTTTGCTAGCATTTATAAAGACATCAGAAATACTGTCTCGCAACTATAGGTACTTCTGCTCATGGTCTCTGCTTGTACAATTACTTCTTTCGGTGCATAAATACAGGACATATATGCCTTATCACCCAACACCTCCAAAACGCCTTCCCTTCAATGTATATATCATTCCTTTGTCATGATAGGCGTCAACCTGTACCTTCCTATTGATCAATGTGCTGCTGTTTGCATTGTGTAATGCTGGGGCCTGGCAGCAAAACCTGGCAGTGAGACAGAATGGTCCCGACAGCAGACTAGTATGTATCTGTGAATTATTTTTAAACTTTTTCTTTTAAGGGGAAGGAAAAAGGACTGGTAGATATGGTTATTAGGGTGCATCATTTGCCCCCAACCTATTCTGATTTTGATGTCTATGTGATATGTTAGGAGGTTTGGTGTCCTGGGCATGTAAACCAAATTTCAGGTTGAAATTCCAATGGGAACAGCCACCTCCAGAGCATTACTTATTTCAATGATATTTCAATGAAGCTGAATTACAATATTATGCAAAATTGTCATAACTCAAGAACCAATGGTCCGAGAGACTTGATAATGGACTCAAAATGTGCGGAATAAATGAGTTTATATTCATTACAATAGTAACTTTGGTCCTGGGACCAATAGTTTCAGAGCAAGATCGCAAAAACTGATTTTTTATTGAATAAGTCAATTTTCGGTTTGAAGCGAAAGTCAGACTGAAAAAGATGCATCACCAGAAATGTACACTATGCATACATGAACCCTCTGTGAATGACTTGAGGTAGAAATAATGTAGATAGGATCAATGTGCACTGGGTAGTGCCCAATTTTTAATAAATACCCGTTTTTGCAGAATTTCCGAGTATAATTGTGTTTTTGTCAAATAACGGAAAAACGGTTAGAGATAGAGGGATAGTTTCAATTGAAGTGAATATAAATATGGACATTCCGCACATTTTGAGCCCAATGCCAAGTCTCTAGGCCAAGTGGTTCCTGAGATATTCAGATTTTTTGGGATACTCCAATTTTATACAAACATGAGCCTGGAGGTGGCTGTTCCCATCAAAATTTTGAGCTGAAATTTCTTTTTCATGTTTTTATTATCCAGCCTCCAAACATATCACATAGACATCAAAATCTGAATAGGTAAGGGGCAATTGATGCACCCTAATGGTTATGTGACAAAATAGGGCAAAAAATTAGCAACATGTGATTTGACTTTTTACTGATTTGAAACATTAATACAAGAGTTATAATTGAATATATGAAATCATTTATGTTAAATTGGCCATGAGGAATAGGTAAATGGCCTTGGAGGACAGTGCAGCCCATAATTTTACGCATCTTTTGGTATTAATTTCATTAAATTTGAATGAGTAGAAGCAGAGCAATGTGCATTTCAATTTTGAATTTCAAAAAATTCTCTTGGAAAAACAATATGATGCAGGCAAATATTCTTTGAGGACAGTATGGAGGCATAACCAGGGACTAATTAAAAAAATATTCATCAACATTCACAAAGAACTTCATTGATTTTTCTGCCTAAAACATTTCGAAGGGCTCAAAAAGTGACAACAAATTTTCAAGGTCTGACGCGATTTACGCTGCGCGTCTGAGACTATAATGCTATACACCATTGGAAAGCTGACAAACAGACCTTTCTTGTGATATATCAAACTTTGTTGTAGCTTAAATAGGGACCGAGATATGGCCACTTGAAAATTGCGTTTTTGGACGTCCGTAGCGCCAAGACCGTTTGTCCGAGCGGTCCGTAACTTTGTGAAGTTGGTACACTGTGGTACATCTGTATGTTCACCTATTTTCAGCTCTCTAAGAGCATTCCTTCCCTGTTTTTCAAAAAAATTTTGGTCAGTTTTCGGGATATCCAATTTTCAAAAAATCATATCTTGAAATGTGTTCATGAAATCTCCACGAGACGCCTTTCTGCACTGAAGACTTTGTCAAGGTATCTTACAAAAAATCAACAGGTCTCAGTTATGCTTAGCTCCTCAGAAACCTGCGCCGGAAATTTGTTTTATATTTTCCTCATAACTCATAAGCATCATGAAATTTGATCATGAAATTTCGTGTGAAGTAGCGCGCAATGGAGTCGCATATTACCCTTGACTCGTAAAACAGGATCTTTAATAGTTTTGTAGTAATCACAGTTTTCCTGAGCTCAATAATAATAATAATAATAAAAGGTAATCGAAGAATATCAATATAATCCCCCGCCGCTGCGCGAGCGGGGGATTATAATAAGAATAATAAGAACTAGTATAACTGATATTGCCGTACGGCAATATCGGATAATCCCCCGCGCCCCCCCTTATCTCCCCTGCCCTGCTTACTCCGTCCTTCCAGTTCATATCCGTCATGATGAATTCTTCATACCATGTATGAATGTAGTAATCTTGCTGGTGCATATGCCTATGAAATGTCGTGGCAGGCACAAGGTCAGCTGCTGGGAAAGGTGGCAGTGAGACAGTATATGACTTACATGCATCTGTGAATAATTTTTTTAGCTTTATTTTACCAGCAAAGTATTGGAGATATGAGGATGCCCTTATACCACAAAAAAGGGCAAAAAATTAGCAACATGTACATTCAGTTTTAAGTGATCTGAAACAATAGTTCATGAGTTATAATTGAATATATAAAATCATTTATTTGAAATTGGCTATTCAGAAGAGGTGTTTTTCCTTGGAGGACAGTAAAGGCCCTAATTTTACGCATCTTTTGGTATTAATTTCATGAAATTCGAATAACCAGAAGCGGAGCAATGTACATTTCAATTTTGAAATTAAAAAAATTCTCCAGGAAAAATTATTTGATGTAGGTAATTGATCTTTGGGGATAATATGGAGGGCTGATATGGGTATCCCACATAAAATATTCATGGACGTGCATGAAGAATTTCATCGACTTTTTGAGCCGAAAAGGTTTTTTAGGCGCAAAAAGTGACATGAAATTTTCAATGTCCGACGCGATTCTACGTCGAGCGTCTGACACTATTATGCTATACATCATTGGAAAGCTAAGAAACAGACCTTTCTTGTGGTATGTGAAACTTTGCTGTAGCTTAAATAGGGACCGAGATATGAGCACTTGAAAATTGGGTTTTTGGACGTCCGTAGCTCCGACACCGTTTGTCCGAGCGGTCCGTAACTTTGTGAAGTTGGTACACTAGAGTAGGTCTGTAAGTATACCCATTTTCAGCTTTCTACAAGCATTCCTTCCCTGTTTTTCAGAAAAATTTCAGTCAATTTTCGGGATGTCCAATTTTCAAAAAATGATATCTTGAAATGTATTCATGAAATCTCCACGAGACGCCTTTCTGCACTGGAGACTTTGTCAAGGTATCTTAGAAAAAATCAGCAGGTCCCAGTTATGCGTAGTTTCTCAGAAACCTGCGCCGGAAATTTTTTTTATATTTTGCTCATAACTCATAAGTGTCATGAAATTTGATCATGAAATTTCGTAAGCAGTACCGCGCAATGGAGTTGCATATTACCCTTCACTTGTAAACCAATATCTCTAATAGTTTTGAAGTAATCGCAGTTTTCCTGAGCTGAATAATAATAATAATAAGAATAAGAATAATAACTAGAGAATAATTAAAATTGCACAGCAATTTTAAGATATGAATTCCCCTTCCCCGTATTCCCTCCCTCTTTACCCTCCCTCTCCTTGCCTACCATTCCCTTCCCTTCCATTCCACTCCCTCCTCTTCCATTCCCGCATCTTCCATTCCCTCCCTTTCTATTTATTCCATTCAAAGGCCCCTTTTGAGCACTTAGTAGTCGATGGAAGTGTACAGTTGCACAGACTCATATAGCGCTAAGCATGCAGCCAGGTGTGTAGTGACAAATGATACCACCCTCAAAGCAATACAATCTTACTTAAGCATAACCCTAACTTTGATGAAACCCTAACCCTAATGATTTGTTACGGGCAAACCATGATAGGTAGGAAGATGTGCTTACATACATGCAGAGGGCAGGCAATCAGGAACATGTCAAATTAGTTTTAAGTGATTTGAAACATTATTGGATGAGTTTTAATTGAATTATAAAATGAATGGTAGGAAGATGTGCTTACATGGAAAAATAGGACGAAAATACAGAAAGATTTCATCTGAGTTTGAAGTGATTTGAAGCATTATTTCTGGAGTTATAATGGAATATGTAAAAAAGATTGTCAGGCAAAAAGTACTTGAAGTAGAAACATTTCCTTTGGAGAGATTATGCAAGGCCATAGTGGGTACCACACAAAAATTAATCATGAACATCCATGAAGAGCTTCATTTGTTTTTGGGCAAAAAAGGCTTCTTTCGATCGAAAAAGTGACATAAAATTTTCAATGTCTTACGCGAGATATAAAAACTTCCTGATAAAGTACAATGCTGTATATCATCTGAAAGAGGAGAAACTGAACTTTCTGATGGTGTTTTTATTTTTTCTGTAGCTTGAATAGCAACCGAGATATCGGCAATTGAATATTGAGTTTTTGTGCGGCCATAGCGCCGAAACCGTTTACGCGATGACAACAAAATTTTGTGGGATTGTTAGACTAGGGTAGGGCTGCATGCACATACAAATTCAGCTTGATCTGAGTATTCCTTCCTTGTTTTCTGAAGTTTGAAATTCCTTTTTTCGGAATTCCGTTTTTACAAAAAATCATAACTTGAAATTTTTTCAACGTAATTCCGTCAGGCTCCTTTCTGCACTGGATAAGTGTCTGAGGTATTTTGAAAAAAATTCCCATGTCTTTATCTGTCTTAGTTTATGAGAAACGGTGAATACAATATAAAAAAAAATTTCTGGAATTACGTCTCACTGAGAAGTAATTGCACCATGCAATTACCTCTGGTAATAGTGTTTCTGTCAATCTGTAAGGAGGTTCTGTCCATTTTGTTTTATTTTGATCACTGTTCTCATAATCTGCCTTTAAAAATTTTTTTTTGAGGGCCGTAGAAAAATAATAATAATAACAAAATCAGCAATAACAATATGAATTCCCCTACGGGGAATTCATAATAAAACGAACAATATCAATATAATCCCCCGCTCGCGGCGGGGGATTATAATAATAATAATAATAATAAAACGAACAATATCAATATAATCCCCCGCTCGCGGCGGGGGATTATAATAAATAAAGAATAATAAGAATACGTACAATATCAATAAGAACTTCCCTACGGGAAGTTCTTAACTAGTATACTAAATTGCACAGCAATTTAAAGGAAGAACTTCCCTTCCCTTCCTATCCCTTCCCTTCCTGCCAATCCCTTCCCTGCCCTGCTATTCGAGTTCCTTGCATTCCTTTCCTTTCCATTGCTTAATAGTGTATTTAGGTTGTGATTGAGCAAAACTGCTGGTATAACCTTCCCTGCATAGTCCATGGAACTGCACAAACAGGCATACATACTCATATCTCGCTTGGCATGGAGGCAGGCCTTTTGTGGGCGATGGTACCACCCTGAAAGCAATACTTTGATGAAACCCTAACCCTAATGATTTGTTACGGACAAACCATAAGAGCTAGGAAGATGTGCTTACATACACATAGAGGGCAAGCAGTCAGCAACATGTCAAATTAGTTTTAAGTGATTTGCAGCAGTATTTCACAAGTTATAATTTAATTATAAATTTAATGGAAAAAATATGAGGTTATTTGCAAACAATAGGGCAACAAATGAGCAACATATCATATCAATTTTAAGGGATTTGAAACATTATTGGAAGAGTTTAAATAGGATAAAAAAATTCATGGTAGGAACATGTGCTTACATGGAAAAATAGGGCAAAAAATTAGGTATATATCAAATTAGTTTTAATTGATTTCAATTAATACTTAATGAGTTATAATTGAATAAGTGAAATTGCTAATGTAAAATTGGCTATTAGTGAGAGGTATATGCCCTTGGAGCTCATAAAAGGGCATAATTTTACGCATTTTTTGGTGTTAATTTCATCAAATTTGAATGAGTAGAAGCTGAGCAATCTGCATTAGAATTTTGAAATTAAAAAAATTCTCCAGGAAAAAGTATTTGAAGTAGAAAAATTTCCTTTGGACACATTATGCAGGGCCACAATGGGTAACACCAAAAAAATAAACATGAACATCCATGAAGAGCTTCATAGTTTTTTTGGGCAAAATAGGTTTTCGGAGGCCTAAAAAGTGACATAAAAGTTTCAATGTCCAACGCGATTCTATACTAAAGCAGCTACAGTGAAGTTCTATATATCATCTTAAAGAGGAGAAACTAAACTTTCTGATGATGTTTTTAATTTTTCTGTAGCTTTAATAGAAACAGAGATATCGGCGATTGAAAACTGCATTTTTGTGCGGCCCTAGCGCCGATACCGCTTACACGACGACAACAAAATTTTGTGAGATTGTTAGACAGGGGCAGGGCTCCATACACACTTAAAATCAGCTTAATCTGAGCATTCTTTCCTTGTTTCCTGGATATTTTCCAGTGATTTTTGGGAATTCCGTTTTTGTAAAAATTCATATTTTGAAATTTCTGTCTATGGAATTCCATAAAAATCCTTTCTGCACTGCGTATTTCCTTGGAGAATCTGGAAAAAAAAATTCGTGGAAAAGTACATAGTACTTTCTGCAAAACCGGAAGCAGAAATTTTTATTGAAAAGCGCCTGTTATTCCCGTGTCAGGCGGAATTCCGATGTGTAATTCCCAGCATGGAAAGAATTTTATAGTGTCTTGATACTGTATATAAGCTAATTGACATATGTCTTCTGGTAAAGAAGTTATTCAACATTTAAAAAAGTCAAAAAGTTGGAAGAATAAGAATAATAATAAGAATACGTACAATATCAAGAAGAACTTCCCTACGGGAAGTTCTTAAAGAACTTCCCTACGGGAAGTTCTTAACAAGATGAATTCCCCGTAGGGGAATTCATAATAATAATCAAGCAGACCAACAAAAGGCACTAAATATATATAAAATTTCATCTACATGCAATGGTGGCCAAGTTTTGGTCTGGAAACAAAAAATGATAATTTTAATATTCTTTGTCAATATTTCAAGTTGTATAGAATATCCATGAATCAGACCCACATAAGGCACAAATTAATCATATAGGTAACATGTGTAACATATTTCATCCATGTACATGCAAAAGTGGCCAAGTTTTGGCCTGAAATGCAAAATAAAAATTTTAATACAAATTAACACAGTGGCTTCGCTTTTGACCATTTGGCAAACCAGTCAAGTGCCCCCTGTTTTTCAGTCTTCTTATTCTTTTTTATTCTTCTAAGTTTATGTGCAATTTTACAAGTGATGCGACTGTATGGTAAGCGAATCTGGCTAGTCAGTCGTCATCTATTTTGCATTGCTACTGGATATGCCATTTTCTCATGTTACTTGGTTACCTTGATTTAGTTTTATCACCCCTTTTCGCACAAAATTCACAATAAACTCTCTCGCAAAAACACTGGATTTGAACTTTAAAGGTTGGAAAACTGACCATGTTTCATGAGACTAAGGCATTTAATCAAATAACTCTTAGGCAGGAAACATTACACGCTATTAAGAATTTGGAAAAAAAATGAACTAGGAGTATAAGTCTACCTATGTTAAATAAAACAGGGGAACATCATTCTTAAAATCATCTCAAGGTACATTGTCAACAAATGAGAGTTATGAATAATTTATCTGAACTACAATCACTTCCAACTTCCCTGTATCATTTGGAATTATACTTGGGTGACTTGGTCAATTTGATTGAAATAAATCACTGTCCAACTGATTGGGTTTCAACAATGGCAGGAATTGTTTTGGTTATTATACATTCTCTACCAGCACTAAACTACAATTTTGGAAAACTGAACTAGCAAACTGTGATTTAAATAAATCACTCCAAAGAAATTCAATAGAGTATACCAGGATTCAAGAACTATGACATTAGTCACAATCAAATATTATTCAGGGCAATACTAAGAAATTGCCTTGGAAGATGGCCAACCTCAAGCATGGGTAAAGCGGGGCAGATTTGTCATGAATAGTGGAGTAATATTTCAGTTATACATAGAAGCATGAAACTTGGGACATCGTTTAAAAACATCTTAAAGAATAAATTTAGATAGGGAGCCACTTCAGATTTGACCTGGTTGACCCATGGCAGCCATTTTCAAAAATGGCGGCTAATCATCTCATTTTCCTGTTTTCTTTGAAGTGCCTACAGTTTGACCATATGAAAACAGTGGTCATTATTTCTTTTAAAGATCTAAAAAACACTATCAGTTGATTCCTGGGTTGAACTAAGAATTAATTAAGTTTCTGTTGTTCTAACAGACAAAAAAGTTTGTTTACGAATAAGTTACAGACTGACAGACAGTTATCACAAATCACAGTTCCTTCGAGTCTCATACTTGTTCAACACGGTCTCTGAAATAACTCTCATTCCATTTCAAGGTCCAATAATCTAAAACTTGCTTTAGAAGTTTTCCATTAAATACAATAAGTAGAAGAAGAATGGAGTAAAAAGGAAAAACAATATATATGCATTTGACCATTTTCGTCTTGGTCAATGCGAATACACTGTTTTACATGCAAAATTTAGTACCTGTCATGCAATGCTACAATCATATGCACATTCATAAACTTTGTTCAGTCTGTTATTCAAAGTTTGATTACACACCAAAAAGTTAACATTATAAAACATTAACAAGAATCCGCAGAAGATTGGCCAGTTAGAGGTGTCCACAAGCTATAACTAGCAAAAAAATTATTTTCATGAATACGGCCTTGAGATTACCCCTAATAGCAATTTTAAAAGTTCACAATGACACCCGACCTGACCCTGTAGGGGACCCCTATCCTAGTTTTGTAACTAGCAGAAACAAAAATAGCAGCCATAATCACTCTTTTTAAATTATGACGAAGAACTGAAAAATTATTTTGACCAGTGAAAGTATAATATTGAGTGGTGCAACTTTTCTCCTGATAGAAGAGGTAAATAATACTAAATATGCACCAACAGATGAAATTTACAATTTGGGCACCATGAGTCATTTGAGATGGGGCATCTTGTGCGAGTTTCAATGAAGGTTTAATCGGTCTCCTATATTCAATTAAAGCTTAGCTTTCATCAACAACTCTATTGAACTCGAGTGCAAGATTTTAGCAGCAAATAAGGACATATTTGTACTATTTTCATTGTTAGTTTATGGTGGCTCAAGGTGCCCCACTTCCCCAGGGTCTGGGAACAGTGAGCAGCAAGCTTACATACTTTTTAAAGACAAAATTTGACTATTTAAAAATCAATAATATAATGCAACAACACAAAGAATATTGTAGCCAAAGGTCTTACTACGGTTACATAAAGTACCCAGCTTTTCGTCATCAAAACTCTAGACTCACCAGTGCAAAATGTCCAATGTGGCCCACTCCCCCCACCTCAAGGTGATCCCCAGGTTAGGGTGCATCGTCTGCCCCCATTATCTTCAAAACATCATGCACTTCTGCAGTCAGTGATTTCTCATTATTTACATGCAATTGATGCACATATGAAAATTTTAATTTTGATGAATAACTATCTAGAAAACATATTGAATGTCCTACTTTCTTCCGCAATGTATTATAAGTTCCTGATGTTTTATTCTAATGATTGTGTGGAAGTTAGGCAGAAGTTGACCTTTTAAGATGATTATTCCCAGCATTTGTTTTACTTTCTTCAATAAGCTGGATATTTTTTATCACAACTTTTCAAAGCATAATTTTTGTCAATTTTAGACTCAAAATTAACATTGAAGTACTATCCTAGGGCCACAGCCGGTCTTAATGAAATTTTGCAGAATGTGTTTCTTAGGGTGCATCAATTGCCCCTTACCTATTCAGATTTTGATGTCTATGTGATATGTTTGGAGGCTGGATAATAAAAACATGAAAAAGAAATTTCAGCTCAAAATTTTGATGGGAACAGCCACCTCCAGGCTCATGTTTGTATAAAATTGGAGTATCCCAAAAAATCTGAATATCTCAGGAACCACTTGGCCTAGAGACTTGGCATTGGGCTCAAAATGTGCGGAATGTCCATATTTATATTCACTTCAATTGAAACTATCCCTCTATCTCTAACCGTTTTTCCGTTATTTGACAAAAACACAATTATACTCGGAAATTCTGCAAAAACGGGTATTTATTAAAAATTGGGCACTACCCAGTGCACATTGATCCTATCTACATTATTTCTACCTCAAGTCATTCACAGAGGGTTCATGTATGCATAGTGTACATTTCTGGTGATGCATCTTTTTCAGTCTGACTTTCGCTTCAAACCGAAAATTGACTTATTCAATAAAAAATCAGTTTTTGCGATCTTGCTCTGAAACTATTGGTCCCAGGACCAAAGTTACTATTGTAATGAATATAAACTCATTTATTCCGCACATTTTGAGTCCATTATCAAGTCTCTCGGACCATTGGTTCTTGAGTTATGACAATTTTGCATAATATTGTAATTCAGCTTCATTGAAATATCATTGAAATAAGTAATGCTCTGGAGGTGGCTGTTCCCATTGGAATTTCAACCTGAAATTTGGTTTACATGCCCAGGACACCAAACCTCCTAACATATCACATAGACATCAAAATCAGAATAGGTTGGGGGCAAATGATGCACCCTAGTGTTTCTACAGGAAAGGGACAAAATGGGCAAAGTACTGAAAGAGTATTACAAATTTGTCATTTTTAGGGGCCAGATGATGCACGCTACCCCAAGTGACCCATACAGCTGGCACTATAACCAAAAGAAAAACAATTTCCCGAGTACAACCTGAGGTGACCTCAACCCTTGTCATTAAACTGGCAAAATGAATGTTTTTAATGAGGACTCCGGACATGACCCCCTATCCTGGCAAAACAATTTACGAGTACCCTGAAGGTGACCCCCAGCCTAGTGATATAACTAGCAAATTATAATTTTTAACAAATTTACCTTGAGACCCCCCCCCCCCCAAAGCCTAGTTTGATTTATAATTTTAGAAGTACCACTGCAGGTGACCCCCCAGCCTAGTCAGATGACTTGCAAGTAAAAAAAAATGTTCACAAGTACTGCATGGGGACCCCTGGGACAGCTAGCACTGTGGCTTTCCAAATAAAAAAAATCATGAGTGCCCCAGAGGTGACCTGGGTGACTCCTCAAGCCAAGTAAAAAGAAAAATGTTTCAAGAGCATCCCCCATCCGAGGTGAAACTCAACCTGGTGATACAAGAAGCAAAAAGTAAAATGTTTGCAGGTATCCCCCCAGTGACCCCCTCACAGGAAATCAGCCCACCCAAATTGTTTTGTACTATCAATTCTCCACACTCTTTGTCACCACACTTCACACAAAACTGCGTTGATGACATCATGAGACGATGCCTCCAAAAATCAACGACACCCCAAACCCACTTATAAAAAGCCTGCTTCTCAGGCAAAAATTAATGATAATTTGAGGTCTTACAAAATGAAGAAAAAATTGCTGACCTGACCTATCATTAGTAGAAGTTTAGCAAACACACTTTTCATTGTGATGGTACATATTTCTTCAAGAATTAGGGACCGTTCAGAGTTTATGACTTGGGGGGGGTGGTGGGAGTTTTGCTGGAACTTCCCGTCAAAAATTGATACCTCAGTTTCACGCGTATGTCTAGTAACCCCCCCCCCCTTGACATGCGAAGCTATACACACATAATATACTGTTATACATGGCCACGAGTACAGATTCGCGGACTTTTGCCCGTAGAAAGTCCAAATTAAATGAGTTAATGCGTGTTTTTTAACATTTTTTAAAATTAAAATTTCTTACCCCCCTTGGAAGTGTTGTCAAAAATTAATACCTTCCCTTGAAACAAGTTTGAAAAGTTAGTACCCCCTCGGCCAAAACTCCCACCCCCCCACCCCAGTCATAAATTCTGAACGGTCCCTTAGTAATCATTTTTCTTGGTTGGCCACTGCCATGGAAATAAGAGCGATATACGATTTTCCTTGATTATTTACTAGATTATTATAACAGGCTTTTTTTCACATGGTTTAGAATGAATCAGAAATTCTTACCTGTAAATATAGTTCTACAGCTGGGTAAGTTCCATCATGATTATTTTTGACCATTAACTGAAGATGTAATAATGAGGATTTTACTTTTCATTGTTGGTTCAAAGAAAATCATACTGGATTAAATTATGTTATCTCAGTTTTCTTTGGTTGTTGGTCACAAGCATGATGTAATGTCCTCATACCAGTGACAAGCAATTTATTGAAAACTGTCAATATAAAGGATTAGACTGCATATTGTCAAAACCAAGGATATTGTGTACCTAGAATCAATTGTTTGTTGCTGACTTTTTTGCCTGCAAAATGAGCACACATGATATTTTGAACACTTGGAAGTGATATTACCAAGGGCTGTCTCAGTGGAATTTTTCGTTGATTTAGGTATGAATTAAATTTATTAAACATTTTGAGTATTGACACAGGCAAATTCAAATCAATTTGGTAATTCATATGATGCAATAATTGTTTAAAAAAGACTAGTAAACAAGTTACTGATAAACCTGCAATATGACCTTGAGTCTGAAATATATTTAAATTCATAATGTCCTTTTTCAGTTCAACCATGTTACAAATAAAGGAAGCATTTTTGCAATGGTGTGAGGGATGCTACATGTTTTTCGTCCTGTATTGTTTGTTTTCACTCTGTAGACAAATAGGACAGGATGATAAAATTTCATGTACATGTACATACAATTTAAATAGACATTTTATATTGGTAGGTTCCATATTTGTCGTAGGGGGAGGGTTGGTCTAGTGGTAGCATTCTGGGCTGACAATAGCTGGGTCCAGGGTTCGAATCCAGTTTTTGCCGGGTCGACCACCTTGGCCTATGTTGGACGGCTGTATCAATCATCCTTCGCCTCATTGCCGTGTCATCTTCCTGTCCTAATAAGCCTACCAACCACAAAATACAGGACACAAAGCCTCAATCAATCTTTATTTTTCATGCAGTGTTGCGCATTTTCAAATTGTCTCCTTGGCCTAAAAATGGATAGTACCTTCTTTGAGAGATGGCGTTGCCAAACAATTAAGAGACCAATGGAAAGGTAACTTGTGCAAATCAAAAAATGGCTAAAATAACTCAAAAACCAGTCTGCATGCATTTATTTGGCATGTTCACGAATTCGTGAAGGTGTGAAAACTAGCAAGTACAAATTTGAGGATATGAAAAAACGAGCATAGGTACGTGAATGTGCTTTGTTATTCATTTGTGTATCTGCCAATACTAACATTCGTGGAAGTGCTATCACTGCTATGTAATAAGGGTTTAGTGTTAGAATTTGAGTTTAGAGTTAGTTTTAGCAAAGTTTCCATTTGCAATGTTCGGTAAGTGCATATACACAAATTTGTGAAAAGCAATATTTTACATGTACACAAGTGCCTTGGTCATGTATATGTTCGTTTTTACACTTTAACACATTCGTCTACATGCCAAATAATGGAAAATATATACATCAATTTGATTCAATTCCCTATCATTGACTGCATGTAAGCGGCTGATCAGATTTTATTGGCAGTTTTTCTGGGTGTGTCTAGGTTTTGTAGCATTCATGTACAATTATCCAATTAAATTTGCATCAACAAAAACTTATCCAGGCTGAAGATCTGCTTGCAGAAATAAGTATTTGTGATTTTTTGACACAATACATTTTTTTGGTGATGATTGATTATAAATTGTTTTTCGGTTTTGCTGAATTTGCAAAAAATGTTGAATTTTAATGTTGCCGTATAAGCTATGGTTCTTCCTAAAGATGGGGAAAATATTTAATTTGACAAAATCTTGCAAAAACTATGGAAAAAAAATTTTAAAACGTTTTCAGACTCATCTATTTGAGACTGGTGGCAAGTCAAGTGTTTCATTGGCATTTCAAGCTATTTCACCAACAAATTATTAGATAAGTCCCAATTTCCATTGGATTGGACTGCTACTAAGCCGTTGTTTGGCATTCTTATCAAACTGTCCAATGAGAATGTTTGTTAATCCCACACCTTTGATTCTTCTTAATTTCAAAAGTACAAAGTGAAAGTTTGTTTAATCTGTGTTCTAAACAATTAAAATTATAACAAAGCCCAATAAGACTGCCTGCTGCAGCTTGTATTGCATGGACGGATGATTGGGGCTTTACATCCTGGGTGGTGTAGTGGTTAAGGCTCCTGCCTGCTCCGCTGAAGGTATTTGCCTGCTTGGGTTCGAATCCCGGGTGGGGAAACTACAATTTTCAGTGTACCTTCATGAGCAAAATCCTAGCTGGATGTCGTTCGGATGAGACGTTCAATTTGCGGAACCTTGTATCAGTGTCTGTGCTAGGAAAGTAAAAGAATCCTTACATGGGGTAAATGTGTAACATGTTGAGGACTCCCGCTCTCTCTCTCATCTCATCAATCAACCCTCTTGAGCGCCCAGAACTCTTGAGCGCCCAAAACTGGGTTTAGAGGGCTGCACTTACCATATATATCTATCTATATATCTATCTAATATAGGCCCAGGTGACACAGCAAGAGTTTTGATTCAAACCCTGGACCCAGCGATTGGCGGCCTAGCATGCCACCACCAGTCACCTGACCAACCCTCCCATCCGACATCTAGAGACCCACTCAGAGCAAGTCTCAATTTTGTCCAGTTTGGGCCATCCCCCCATTGCAGGGCTCATTTTCATTTACCCTGCCAACAAGTGCTATAAAATTCTGAAGTTTTCAAATCCTTTAACAGCTTTTTTCCAACGTTATTTCAATGATTGTTTATGGTTTTCTACAAAGAAAGTAATTGAAACAACTAGCAGGCAACAATTACACACTCAACCATCCATTTAGTTACATTGAGAGATCTCAAACTGTTAATTATGTCTGTCACACCAATGGAAAGTTAATATTTTTGTTACCTTGCAAAAGAGTGTATGTTGTGGTGAGGGTAAGCTTCACAAGCTTACACTGAGAAGTGAGGGTGGTTTGGGCTGTGACTTTCTTAGTTGAGTGTTAGATTTTTAGTTGGTAGAACAGTTATGATTTATTAGACATGTGTTTTGAAATATAATAACATTGCATACCTAGGCTTAACCTTTGGACTGGTCCAAAAGTGTGAACACTTTAGACTAGTCTCAAATTTCTCACTGCTAGTGAAATTGGGCCTGTAAGTCTGTGAAAAACAAACAATCATGGCTGATAAGATGACTGGCATTTAATCACCTGTGCAGTATATAGTTGTAATTACATGTGTTTACTGGATATGGTATGGTTGAATAACTTGAAATGTCATTGAATGTTTCCTTGCCTTGTAAGGGAACGTGGTGCAAGATGGGCACTGGTGGAAACTTTGTTCTTTTCTCGGAAGGTAATTGTCTTCCACCAACAATTTTGTCTTTTGTAAATGAAAATAATTCTAACTTGCATAATATAATCATTAGCTTTCAAACCCAAGGTATTGTCATATGTTAGGTTGGTACATGTTACATGTAGCAGTTCATATTTCAAATTTTGGCCTGATTTAACCAAATAGATTATGCCATTATTAGAAATGCCCCTGTATCTCAAAAAACTCAAGCAGTTAAATGATCGGTAGAAATTTTTCAAATAGTTATATCATGCTTGTATGTCAACGGAGAGTATCTTATGCAGTGCATAGGTCAAGATAAATGTTGTTTCTATTGGATTTTGTACATGGATACTTCTGTGGAATGCCCTGTGTAAGATACTTTTCACATTGTAGTAAGTGTGATTTTGTAAAGTTTATTTTAAAATTATTTTTTATGAGTCAGGAGTCACCAGATGAATTTTTGACTCCCAACTATACCTAAAAATTAAAGTATGACTCCACCCAAAAGCCTCCAGCCTCAGACTCCGAAGTTAATCCACTGTGCTACATGTTCTACCCGTGTCTGACATTGGCCATCTTCCAAGGCAACTTCTAGGTGTATGCCCTGAATAATGATTTGTTATTGTGACAAATGCCGCAGTTATTGAATCCTGGTGTACTCTCTTAAATATCTTTGGAGTGATTTATTTAAATCACATTTAGCCAGTTCAGTGTTCCAAAACTGTCTTCGGTGCTGTTAGAGCATGTAAAACAATTAATACAATTTCTACCATTAGTCCGGTGTATGAGGTCAAAAAATGGACCCGCAAGTTAACCGGCTGGAATTCGGTCCACCTTGTGCCAAATTTTCTGAATTTTCCAGAAATGATATCCGTTTTGCTCCAGTCCGAGGCTATCTCCATCAAAAATGGTTGTCAAGGCAACCCTTTTCCGTTTTTAGAAATATGTATAAATAATGAATTTTGTTCTGTAAAATAAGGTATGTTTACTGCAATTGGTGGCATTTGACCTAAAAATCTTCTCTTGCATGTTTCATGATGTTTCAGTTGGATTTGCAACTTTTTGTTATTGTTATGTTACCATAGCAACGGTTTGAATGATAAAAAGTCATATTTTGCCTACTTACTGCAAAAACAACATTGATGACAGGAAAAATATTTCAGTTACCAGCATGCTTTTTCTGGTATTTGAAAGCTCAAGTCCCTAAAATTAAGAAAAAATTATCACAGGCCAGCTGTGTTGATAAATTTTACCATGGCAACAGATTTAAATTGATGATGCACATTTTTTGTAAACGAACCAATTCACATATTTAGCCATTTCTCCACTTCAAATTACTGTAGAATCGTGAAATTTGGTACATCGACTTGAATTTTGACCTTCTTTATTTTTCTATAATTTGTTGAGATATAATGTTGCCATGGCAAACATTTGCACCCCTTTTTTCAAACAATTACACATCAGCAGTTATGCTTTGCTAGATATGGCTGTGTAATACAGTAAACTGATGTAAATTTGATTAAATGTGATGGTAGAACGTCACCGGTTTGTTTTCTTAAAATATCTTCCATTTTCAAGGTCACATGACCATTACCATGACAACCAAATACAATAACAATGATCTCGTTAGCTTAAAACGATCTTCTTCAAGCTGGTGGGCAAAATGATTGAGATTTTTCTTAGTGAATCCGTTCCTAACAACAGTTACTCTTATCTACAGTGTGTGAAACTATTGTATTTGATATAATACACAACTTTGTTCATAAATTACTGAGGATAACAGAATAAACGTAAGGTTTTTGAATAAATTAATACAGTTAAACAGCTTAAAACCTTCAAATTGTCCTCTTGAAGATGGGGCTTCAAGGCATCAAAATGATCATTATGGATGTGAATTTATGGATAGAAGTACAGATCCCAGCTTTCAAGAATGGTAGATCCTGATTACTAGAAAAATTGATGGATTTACCTGTTTTCATCCCTTTAAAGTCGGCCATCTTGGTTCCGAATTGGCAAATATAATTGCCAGCTATTTTTGGTGAATGAACTGATTAACATTTTTAGCCGTTTCTCCTCAAATAATTACAGTAGAGTTCTGAAATTTGGTACACAGACTGGAATCTTCTAGTTCTTTCATTTCCTGCAGAACAAAACATATTTGTTGCTATGGCAACCATTTAAATCCCACTTTTAGACCATTTCCTATCAGCAATAGCGATGCTGCCCCAAATATAGCTGTGTGACACAGTAAGTTGATGTAAATTAGATTAAATATGATTGCAGAATATCGTCAGGTTGCTTATTTTTAAAATATTATATTTTCATGGTCACATGACTGCTACCATGGCAACCAGATACAATAACAATGATTTTATCAGCATAAAAGGGTGTTTTTAAGGAGCTTCAAAGCATCCAAATGGCCGTTGTGGATGTAGATTTATGGATAAAAGTACACATCTAGAGTTACATAATACCATAAAAATCTAGAGTCCAATTTTGTGGAAATAAGTATCATATTATCACATATGCTGTACTTCCCTCCAGTTTAAAATGTTAAGATGAAACGCTTATATTACAACTTAGCATTGGTTTTCTTCTGTTGTATTTATATGAAAATGAAGTGTATCTCGCCCCTGCACAAAACAATCTAAAAATGTTAACAGTAGCTGAGTCTGGTCTAAAATTGCCATATTATCTGTTTGTTGCCTCTCCTTCTTTAAAGCTCTTTTCATTAGAAAACTTCTTGTTGTGGATTGAAACAGCTCTGTAGTTTTTTCCTAATTGTGTTGACAGAAGGATGATGGATGGACCGACAGACACATGCAAATGAAAACATTAGGCCCATTCTACATCGAGCCTAATTAGGCTGGTTGCTATAATATTGTAGACTGTAGAGTCTTGAAGGTTTGTCATAATAGGTTCCTACTGGCACACTTGGCTAGGGGGTCAGCCCTTTATCTCAGTGGTAAAACATTCAAGAGGTAGCCGGATAAAATCCCACTCACTGTTGAGTTAACAATGATGTGAGATTATGTGTCAAAATCTCCGTTAAGTTTGGCGATATAATACAGTGGAGTGTAGTGGGTCCGGTTTGTACGTATGTATGTATGTTTATAGACTAAAAAGGACCCCAGAAATGCAAAAGTCTGACTGGGCATAATAAGTTGCTTCCAGCAGTTGGCTAGGGAACTGGCCCTCTTGCCCAAGTGATATTGCATCAATTTTGTTTGAAAGTCTGTTAAATTATCATGAATCAAAAGGGTAACATTTCATTCGCTTTTGTCTTAATTAGGATCATTGAGAGAGGGTCCAACATCTGAATTAACCCCACTGAAATGCTTAAATGTTTGCATGCTATTATGAATGTTTGTAAGCAATATTGATCTGCATTTTCAAATTACATACAATCAGCATGAGAGACGCTACAAGCTCAAAAACTCATACAGTCTGTACCAGGAGTCCAGGACATTTGCTTTAAAAAGTCCCTATTTGAAAAATAAGGGGACCAAAAATTTTACTTGATTTTTGGCTAATATGCCCTGTTATTCCAAGGCTACATACAGCCAATTTATTTTTAAAAACAAAAGCAAGAAATATACCATGTCAAGAAATAAAAATTAATTGACGGCTCATAGCCCCTTCAGATAGTTTCAAGCTGCCAATGGCAACATATTAGTCTCAGTTACTGAAATATTAGTAATGGCATTGGCCATTTTGAATCCTATGTTCTGCCATTTGAGTGGATACTTTTGTGGTTGTCATTCTAGACAGCCTGGATGTGTACTACATTTATACCATTCATGAATTTATGTCAACAGGGATCGCTTAAATGCTGCTCAGCTCCCTTTTCATGAGTAAAATTTCATGAATTTTAGCTGTCCATTTAGATGAAAAATTAGGTTCAGGCCATGATCTTCAGTTATTACTAGCAATAAGCCCATGCTACCTGCAAAATTAATTAGAATATAAATATATTTGGGTGTACAGATTGACTTTCCAGAAAATAAATCACTTCCTTACAGCAGGACTCCGGAAATATTACCTGGTGCTCAAAAAAAGTGTCAACTGACAGAGACGTTGCAGGTTCCACCCTCTTCTGTACAGTATAGGCCCTATATGAATCAGCTGAAAACTTATTATCATAAAATAGAGCATTAAAAGGAATGCAATGGCCGTGAAAAGGGGAAAGTACTGCCTTGGGGGCCAAAGGAAGGCACAGGGAAAAAAGAAGCCCAGATATTAAGTAGAAGTGGAGATAAACCCTACAAATACGGATACAATATCACATTAATAGTATAAAATAAAAGTCCTAGGTTCTTTATTTCAAACATAAGAAATATGGTTTCACACACTGGGAAGAGAAGTAGTCGTTCTTAGCAATATATTCACTGATGAAAATCCAATTGTACTGTACATTAGTTTGAAAAAGACTGTTTTATGCAGGCTAGAGCACCTGCTCTTTTGGGACCGGAGGGAGAAGGCTACGACATTTCACTGGTGATGCTCTATTGCATGTCCTGGCTTACATACTTTTCTGGGCAGATCCAGCTCTGTTCTGCAGGATGCGGGCCTGAAAGGCAGCTGTCCCAGTGATCTACATGCCAATTCGATGTCCAATTCACATGAATTTCTCAAGTCTGCAGCTTTGCTCCTCTCGCCTGCTCTAAACAGCAGACTGGCTTGTCAGTCAGTGTTTTCTGATGATAAATCATTGCTACCCTGTCAGCATGCCTCGGCGGTCCAACGTTGGACCGCCGAGGCATGCTGATAGGGTAGTGTATCTGGTTGCCATGGTAACAATCATGTGATCATCAAAATACGACATTAAAATAAGCAACCTGATGATATTCTGCAATCAAATTTCATCTAACTTACACCAATTTAATATATCACACAGCCATGTCCAGGCCAGCATTACAGTGCTGGTAGGAAATTGTCTGAAAACGGGGTTTGAACAGTTGCCATAGCAACATATTTGTTTTTTTTTTCCTTCAGAAAATGAAACAACTAAAAAATCCCAGTCTGTGTACCAAATTTCAGAACTGTTCTGTAATTATTTGTTGAGAAACAGCTAAAATCTGATGTTATCAGATCACTCAGCTGGTGATTATATCTGAAGTTTCGAATCCAAGATGGCCGACTTTAAAGGGGTGAAAACAGGTAAATTAATTTTTTTTTCTGGTTATCAGGAACTAAGATTCTTGATGGCTAAAATCTGTAACTCTGTCCATAAATTCACATCCATAATAATAATATTTATGCCTTGAAGTCCCATCTTTGAGAGGCCAATTTGAAGGTTTGAAGCCGCTTAACTGTGCTCATTCATTCAAAAACCTTAAGTTTGTTCTGCTATCTTCAGTAATTTATGAACAAAGTTGTGTATTTTATCAAATACAATAGTTTCGCACACTGTAGATAAGAGTAACTGTTGTTAGGAATGGATTCGATAAGAAAAATCTCAATCATTTTGCTTACCAGTTTGAAGAAGATCATTTTAGGCTAACGAGATCATTGTTATTGTATTTGGTTGTCATGGTAATGGTCATGTGACCTTGAAAATGGAAGATATTTTAAGAAAACAAACCGGTGACGTTCTATCATCACATTTAATCAAATTTACATCAGTTTACTGTATTACACAGCCATATCTAGCAAAGCATAACTGCTGATGTGTAATTGTTTGAAAAAAGGGGTGCAAATGGTTGCCATGGCAACATATATCTCAACAAATTATAGAAAAATAAAGAATGTCAAAATTCAAGTCGATGTACCAAATTTCACGATTCTACAGTAATTTGAAGTGGAGAAATGGCTAAATATGTGAATTGGTTCGTTTACAAAAAATGTGCATCATCAATTTAAATCTGTTGCCATGGTAAAATTTATCAACACAGCTGGCCTGTGATAATTTTTTCTTAATTTTAGGGACTTGTGCTTTCAAATACCAGAAAAAGCATGCTGGTAACTGGAATATTTTTCTTGTCATCAATGTTTTTTTTGCAATAAGTAGGCAAAATATGACTTTTTATCATTCAAACCGTTGCTATGGTAACATAACAATAACAAAGAGTTGCAAATCCAACTGAAACATCATGAAACATGCAAGGGAAGATTTTTAGGTCAAATGCCACCAATTGCAGCAAACATGCCTTATTTTACAGAACAAAATCCATTATTTATACATATTTCTTAAAACAGAAAAGGGTTGCCTTGACAACCATTTTTGATGGGGATAGCCTCGGACTGGAGCAAAACGGATGTAATTTCTGGAAAATTCAGAAAATTTGGTACAAGGTGGACCGAATTCCAGCTGGTTAACTTGCGGGTCCATTTTTTGACCTCATACACCGGACTACATTGTTGAAAGCCTATAAGTTGGACAGTGATTTATTTCAATCAAATTGTCCAAGTCATTCAAACATTATTATTCTTAATGATCGATGCAGAGAAGTTGAAAGCAACTGTAGTTCTGATAAATTGGTTGCCATGTTGATTTTTTATTTATGATGTACCTTGAGATGATGTTAAGAATCATATTTTTTTTAACATTTTAAAATAGGTAGGCTTAAACTGCCAAACGTATACTTTTCTAAATTCTTAATAGCATGTAATGTCTCCTGCCCGTGAGTTATGTGTCTTTCTTGAATTCTGGTAAACTTTCTTTAATTTCTTTGGAGTGATTTATTGAAATCGAAGCTTGCCAGTTCAGTTTTCCAAAACTGTCGTTTGGCTAGTAGAGAATGTAATACAATTTCCGCCAATGTTGAAGCCCAATCAGTTGGATAGTGATTTATTTCAATCAAAGTGATACAGGGAACTTGGAAGTGACTGTAGTTCTGATAAATTATTTATAACGTTAATTTCGTTTTGTGATGTATCTTGAGATGATTTTAAGACTCCCGTTCCCCCCTTTATATTTTAACATAGGTAGATTACATATAAAATACTGTTAAATTGTAAATTACCTTAAGTTGAATGAAAAAAACAAGAAGACTGAAAAACAGGGCGCAACTGACCTTTTGCCGTTATGGTCAAATGCGATGCCACTGTGTAAGTCATTTTTGCGCAATATTCGAAAAAGTATGGAATATCAATCAATCAGACCATGGAAAGGCTCAACTAGACTGTATAGGCTACATGTGTAAAAAATTTCATCCATGTACATGCATTAGGGGCTGAGTCCTAGCCCGGAAACGAAAAAAATAATTTTTTTATATTTTTCTAAATATTTGAAAAAGTACAAACTGTCCATCCATGAGACCATCAAAAGGCACAATAAGACCATACAGGCGACTTGTTTACCAAATTACATCCATGTGCATGCAATAGGGGCTGAGTCATAGCCCGGAAACGAAAAAAATATTTTTGTAATATTTTGCTCAATATTTAAAAAATTACAAAAGTTCCATCAATCAAACCATCAAAAGGCACAGCTAGATCATATAGGCTACATGTGTACCAAATATCATCCATATTCATTCAATAGGGGCTGAGTACTGGCCCGGAAACTATCTATCCGCCCGCCGCCCGACCGCCCGGACGCCCGACGGCCCGCCCGGCGGACGGACAACTTTTGAGCAAAGTGATAACAATACCTTCTTCGAACTTCGTTCGCTGAAGGTAAAAATTGATCAATCCAGCTCAATTCTCCCGATAGCATGTCAAAATCTCAAGATTTTTTATGGGACGACCCATGACCAATGCTGCGCATGGGTCCCAGGGCTAGGTCAAGCAAGGGGCCTCACATTGAGGTTCAGCCTAGGGCCTCATACTATCTTAATCCGCCCTGGTTATTGCTAAAAATGCCACTTTGGATTAAGCAGTGCTAAAATGATCTTTTAAATTATTTTGGTTTGGGCAGTTATACTGAGAGACATTTTTCTTTCACTATCCTCTGATGATGTTGCTTACAAGATGCGGATGCCTACCTTTGTTTCCAGGAGAATTCCTTAAGACGAAGGTTGTCACAGTCACTACACCTATCTGACAGCAGACATAACTGTAACATTATCGGTGTCTTAACGGGGTGTTATGAGATATTGTCGTATACACTGTCAGGAAACATTCAGTTAATATCATTGTCATGCCAGCATAGTTCACTGGTTTTCCTAAGATATGCTGTTGATCAGCTTTTGCAGTTATTCCCCCCAGTTAACAGTTTAGAAACATCTGTAAAACTGAAATAATGGCATAGACAGCATGGTCTAATATCAATCTTCGGTTGGCACCAGCTCAAGTGGGCTTTATTTTGAAAGGGCAGTGGCGTAGCTACAGGGGGGGGGGCAGGGGGGGCGGTCGCCCCCCCTTGCTCCATCCTGACCAGGAAAGAAATGATTACATTGTCATCAAACGTTGCATTTTACAGATGGCGCGCCTCTGCCGCGACAGCGATAATAGCTCCCCCGACAAAAGTGTTCCATTTCCATCGCTGACTCGAATATTTTGCCCCCCCTGGAAAATTTCCTAGCTACGCCACTGTGAAAGGGGGTTGATCTGGGCTTGCTGTGAGTATGGAGTGGGTGTGGAATGGAAGACCACGCACTTAAGGGGAGCATGGAATCCAATTTGCTCGCCAGGGGTTGTTCCTCCCACCTTTGCCTTCACTGGATAGGCTATGATGCAGATCGCTACATGCGCATATTAATTAGCAAAGTAACCCAGTTCGTAACACCATATCATATCGTGGTGATGACACAGGTTAAACTAGCTCAATATTTTAGGATTCATGCATTCATACACGAAACAGGAAGTTAAATCAAGGGATAAAGTGCATTACTCAAGTTCTGGTCACCCAACGAATAAGATAATCCCAGCCTCAGTGCACTAATTTGAAAACATCAGATCAATCCTCAAGCACGTGCAGGCACCTCTTCCCCCATTGGCCAAGACGTCACTCTCCTGTCAGGAAGGTTGACTTGGTGAAGAAAGTCCGTTGGATTTGTTTACAGTTGACATTATTGGTTTTACAATTTTGACAGCTCTGAGCACATTAGGTCTGCACTGTTACACAGGTCTGATGCCTTCAGATTTGGCATGGGGTGAAAAACAAACTGACCTTTACAGCCACGTACGCCTCCCGAAATTGAAGTAATATTCCTCCTTGTGCTTCTATCAGACTTGTTTCATGTTGTTTTGTACTTCAGCATGAAGAAATGAGGCATAATTCACGTTTGTTTCACTGACAGCAGCCACTTCTGTTTACTCGGCGGCCATGTTTGATCATTACGCCGTGACGTCACCGGGAAGCAGTCATTATTTCATGTCGATTTCATTGAAATATTTTAGAAATGGCGGGAGGTGATGTAGGGGTACACACAGAGCTACACAAGGCCTTCTAAACCCATGTACATGATGTTTACTTATTAATTATTATTTTATTATATAATGTATGTCCATGAACTTGGTTTAGAAGTCCTGTGGGGTGCATGGATTGCAAGGGCAGGTCTTTTAAAAGTGGTATGTATGCAACAGTAGTGGATCCAGGGGGGGGGGGGTTTAGGGAGTTCAACCCCCCTCCCTTTGGCCTCTTAATGTAAAAAAAAATTCTGAATATTTTTAGTACATTTCCATTTGTAAACTCCCCCGTCCGACATTTTCTGCGTCCGCCCCTGTGCAAATAAATGCCATCTGTGATAGCTGTTACATGTATTACTAAAAATTGTTGAGTTCAGTTGAGGCCTTTAATACAGGGCTCTTAAAATATTATTTATTTCATATTTTAAACAAATCAAAATATGTTAGGCGTTTAATTGATTTAAATTTGAAAAATCAATTGTAATTGGGAGACCTGTATGTAGATATTCAGTAGTTCACTTAGGGTTTTCCTTGACGGAAAATTTGGCTTACCAAATATTTATTCACTGTGATGGCCAGATGGACTTAATTATTTCAAGACTGGCTAAAAAGAATTTTTTTCACACCAAAACTTGGCTAATTATTCATTTTAAAGAAACTCCTAGGCCCCTACCCCTTGGAATCTAATGGTTGCCCCCAACTGGCTCCTAAGCTTAACTTATTTCACATGGACTTAGCTGTTTTAAGTTTATACAATTGTGATTAAGCTAAATTCTGCTTTGAGTGTGATAGAAAGTCACAATCAAATATTTAGTCCAACAAATATATATGTATCAGAAAGGTAAAAAAAACTCTTCTTGCAGGTATGCAGGAATTGTGCATTTCTGTAAAAATCTGTAGGTGACATGAAGCTCAAAAAAATTACATGTCTTGACTAAAATTGCTTTGGTCTGAATTGTTATTTAAACATCTGGATATAAAATACAGCCAAATAAACAGAATATGCAATGAAAAATATTAAAACTACTCAAATATTATTGTAAAAAATGTCAGAATAATTGGTTTACTGTTTCAAAGAAAAAAGAAATTAAAATATCAATACTTAATAAAAATTTTTAAAATATCAATACTTTTCAAAGCGTTTGACTTGCGATAAAGTTGCAAATAATTTTTTTTACTACCAGAAACCAGTCACTTTATATTGTGTCTAAAAACTTCAAAGATCTTGCAATATTTCAGGCCGAATCAAATTAAAATAAATATTTAGAGATGGCTACGAATTTCAAGCTGCGCAATTTGACAACTCTCTAACTTGTGGACAGATGACACAACATTGTAGCAACAATTTTCAAATCACACTGAAATTGTTCCAATGAACTTCAAACACTTAACATAATGAATGCGCAAAATAGATACTGTAAGGATTCCTCAACTAGTAAAAGAGTTATTACTCAAAACAGTGAAGACACACATGCTGCAAGCAACATTTTTGGGTGACAAATAACAGTAACAATTTTGGAATTTTCATCCTCCTCCAGGGCAAAAATGCATTTAGTATCAGAAACCTGCAGAGTTTCTTTCTTTGTTCGAATAAAAATAGGTATTTGCTGGTGTATGCACTTTGGTGGATCATCATTATTTTTGCTACTACGACTGTTCGAAATTGAACAATATTTTTAATTGCAAAATGTAATGTGCAGAATGCGGACTGATCAGAGTATTCACTAGTCAGACAGAGGACACAATGAGATAAGAAGGGAGTTTTGATATTATTTGATTCACTTTTTATGGTAGATTTTGCTAATTTCTACTTTTATTGTTGTTGCATATATATTAATAGAATTTGAATTTCATAATTAGTTGTCCACGTTACATGCAACAATTCAGAAAACCTAATATCCTAATAATCCCATTTTTTTTAAATATTCATATATAGCTCTGGAGCAAAAAACCAAATAATAAAAAAACATCGGATTTTGTGCAATTCTTTGTCAATGACAAGTCTAATAGGCCTAGTCCACAACTTGAGACCTAGTCCACAACTTGAGACCTAGTCCACAACTTGAGACCTAGTTGTCCACAATATGAAAAAATTGCTGTGTTTTAGCCAGTCAAAAAACTTTGAAATAATAGCTTTGCAGTGAATGAAGGGACCTCAGAAAAGACCACTGATGCATATAATTAAACATTACAGAGCACATTTATTGTCAAAGTTACAAGACAAATGATTTCTTCTCTTTTTTAGTTTTCAACACTATCAAACAGTGCATTTACCTGCCTATGCAGATGCAAGTGATTTAGCATTGATTGTTAAATGAAAGGTTCAGTCAAACAGAATTAGAATTTTCATTGAGGATTGCGCAGTGTCATTCTGCCTGCATCTTAAAACTAAATCCAAATTTTTTGTGGACAATGTTTTTCTAATTTTTTCATTGTTGTATATTGAACCTAAATGTGGTAAATATACCACAAACAGTAATCAAATTAACAACAGTTGCTGGTGTAGAAAAAGTACGAGGGGTGTCCCAAAAGTTCTGACCAATTTTTTTGGCAGAACTTTCTATTTCAAATAGCAAAATGAAATTTTCACAGAATAAATTTCAGGTATTTGACCTTCTATTTTGAAAAAATCAAGACTGTAAGAAGTGTTTAAGTTACTGTTCTGTTACCATGGTTACGAGAGGTCAGTGCACCCAGCGCAGCTCAATTTCTCACACGAAATTCAGCAAATTAGCTGTGTTAAAAGTCAGAGAACTTATAGTAAAAAAGCAAATGATATTTCCTGATAGGCTTGCAGTCTTTCAAGATATCTTCCATTAGATTATAAACATTTATTTATATTTCAACCGGATCAGCTGAGGCAATTACCAAAGGCGTTTTTCAGGAGTTGCCTAATAGCGCTTGAGACGGTTTGACTGAAACAATCTGCTGTCGAGAGGCAGTGCTCAAGAATCTTAGGTTCAAAACCCCATCTTATCAGCTTTAATTACCAGATTTGGCCTTCTGTAACTTTGTGTGGTACGAAAATGTATATACCAGTTCAAAAAGTAAAGAAATAATAGTCATAACGAGAAATGAAGCAGTCTCCACAGACACTGAAATTCTACAATTTAGGAACAGCCCAGTTTGGAGGACCCAGGTGATCGCCTCAGCACATGGGTTAAACTGATTCACAGTGACTTTAAATGTAATTTAAAAACTTTGAGATACTGTTAGGTTTCCTAATAATATTTTTCATGATCATCCATTGCATATTTACAGTAAATTCCTTGGTTATTTACAAGCCTAGACACTTGGATTTGGCCTACAAAATTGAGCTGCGCTGGGTGCACTGACCTTCTGTTTCCATGGCAACAGAACAGTTATTTAAAATGTTCAAACAAGTACCATATTTTCAAAATGGATAGTGATATACCTGAAATTGATTCTGTGAAAATTTCATATAGCTACTTCAAATAGAAAGTTCTGCCAAAAAAATTGGTCAGAACTTTTGGGACACCCCTCGTATAATTGAGGAGTTCTTTACTAAATTTATATTTACTCCCTGTACTTGTGGACAACTTGTGGACAACTTGCGGACAACTTGTGGACAATTGCGGACAACTGTGGCAACTGCAGACAACTGTGGACAACTGTGGACAACTGCGGACAACTGTGGACAACTGTGACAACTGTGGCACACAGACATGTGTAACTGGGGATTTAATGCTTAGGAAAATTCACTGCAAACTCTTGATTTTATATTAATTTGGTTTCTCTGCATTTTGGTTTTCTTTCGTAAGCTGTCTGCAGATAAAATGGAGTAAAACGTAGATGGTTGAAAACAGTGTTGACAACTGTAACGTGCAGACATCTGATAGACCCCCGGGATACACTCCAAAAATGTCTACATTGGTATCCATTAGTCTTTTAAAAGTTGCTGGATGGCTATCTCTTACCTTTTTCTATTGATAGCAAAAATACCAAAAATAGTTGTCCACGTTACAAGCAACATGTCCACGGACTACGCAGCTGTAGTTGCTTTTGCTGTGCAAGGAGGATTGAAAAATTGCTTGTGGACAACTCTCACTGTCTCACATGCAGATCAGGGAAGTTAAAAGGCATATTCTGTAAAAACTACACACCAATGTTATACAAACAAGTGTGGGAGATCAAGCCAAACCTGACTAAAAACAGTTTTCCTAGTTCTGTGACACTCTGTACTCCAGGCAATGCAAGGGTGCCGGAAGGAAATGCGGGTGGCAGGGGCGGTCCGACAAAAAACGGCAAATCATATTCTCACCAATTTCACGGGGGCAACAATTTAAATAAGAGAGTCAATAAAATTTTGAATATATATGTATATAATAACTAATTTGTGCTTAAAAATTCTAAAATAAGGCAGAATAATGTTTTTTAAGATCAAATGGGCACACCTTGGACTAGGGCACGAGGGGCAATTGGTACCCCCCTACCCCCTGTTCCGGCACCCCTGTATAATCAATGGCAACGATATTCAACTAACATAATTATATTAATTCAGAGGAAAAGTATGATATTCATGTGGTTTCTCCTAATTGTGGGGTCTAATTTGTTTCTCAAGTCCACTGTTTCGATCAGATTCCACACAGAACCTGCCCACACAATTACAACATGCATGTGGTTTCATCTAATCCTGTCTTTCCTTTTTATGAACATACAGAACATCAGCATCCCTGTGTGTATTCCACATATGCATGACTTCGGTGCTAATTTTTTTCCCCCACAAATTAAACATCCATACGGTTTTTCTCCACTCTGATTCACTGTGAGAAGCCAAATAAATGGTTCACTTTACAGAATAACGACTGAGAGTAATTACAAAAACTATTTATCAATATTTTATATAATACAAATCTATAGAACATAGTGCATAAAAAACCATACATATGTATGTTCAGTCAGTGGCAAAACATTTAGCTTGTGCCCACAAATATATACCAAATACGTAATTATAGCCATAACAGGTGTCTCATCTCGCTGCTAAGGCTTTTTCATCTCCACCCATAACACTTTAAATTCTACCCATAAGCCCATCATTACTCATCTGAGGGGTCCCGGTTTAAGCATGTAATTCCTAAACGGAGCTTCAATTTGGAGCTTCAGGGAGTTACGGGAGTTTGCTACACATATCGGGAGTTATGGGAGTTATCCGGGGTTAGCAGAAATTATGGGAGTTGAAAGAAGTTACCAGGAGTTGTGGGAGGTGGAAGGAGTTACAGGAGTCAGCAGGTGTTAGCTGGAGTTAGTAGGACATATATAGAGAGAGTTGGGGGATATCCAATTAATTCCAGGAGTTACATGCCTAAATGGGGCCTCTGAGGATTAACGCTGGACAACTTATAGCCATCAAAGTTTGTTATTTTCAGTTCAGGAAATTTATCTTGCGATTTTGGCCAAAAATGCACCTTATTCCATATTAAAATATGGCAGCTATATAGTAGGGTGCATCAATTGCCCCTTACCTATTCAGATTTTGATGTCTATGTGATATGTTTGGAGGCTGGATAATAAAAACATGAAAAAGAAATTTCAGCTCAAAATTTTGATGGGAACAGCCACCTCCAGGCTCATGTTTGTATAAAATTGGAGTATCCCAAAAAATCTGAATATCTCAGGAACCACTTGGCCTAGAGACTTGGCATTGGGCTCAAAATGTGCGGAATGTCCATATTTATATTCACTTCAATTGAAACTATCCCTCTATCTCTAACCGTTTTTCCGTTATTTGACAAAAACACAATTATACTCGGAAATTCTGCAAAAACGGGTATTTATTAAAAATTGGGCACTACCCAGTGCACATTGATCCTATCTACATTATTTCTACCTCAAGTCATTCACAGAGGGTTCATGTATGCATAGTGTACATTTCTGGTGATGCATCTTTTTCAGTCTGACTTTCGCTTCAAACCGAAAATTGACTTATTCAATAAAAAATCAGTTTTTGCGATCTTGCTCTGAAACTATTGGTCCCAGGACCAAAGTTACTATTGTAATGAATATAAACTCATTTATTCCGCACATTTTGAGTCCATTATCAAGTCTCTCGGACCATTGGTTCTTGAGTTATGACAATTTTGCATAATATTGTAATTCAGCTTCATTGAAATATCATTGAAATAAGTAATGCTCTGGAGGTGGCTGTTCCCATTGGAATTTCAACCTGAAATTTGGTTTACATGCCCAGGACACCAAACCTCCTAACATATCACATAGACATCAAAATCAGAATAGGTTGGGGGCAAATGATGCACCCTACTATATAGTTATCTGCTACATTAATGGCACTAATGCATTTCCTATTGAAGGCCATTAAATTCCACATTTTCTGATATGCCGGTTGACCCTCTACTACCAATATAATCGCCTAGAACTTTCTCAGAAATTCAGTAGGCCTAATCGGCATAATCCATATTGCAGGCCATTAAATTCCCCATCTTTTGGTATGCTCATTGAAACCACACAGATGTTTACTTTGTGAAGAAATGGAGAAAAACCACACAGATTTCCACTTCGTGGATAAATGGAAAAAGCCACACGGATGTCCACTTTGTAGAGAAACAGTGAACAACCGCACAGATGCTCACTTTGTGGATAAATGGCAAAAAGCCTCACGGATGTCCACTTTTTGGGGAAACAGCGAACAACCACACAGATGCTCACTTTGTGGATAAATGGCAAAAAGCCACACCGATGTCCACTTTGTAGCGAAACATAAAATGCAAGTTCATCTCTTGATAAGCGTATGATAAGAAACAAAAGGCTTCAGTTGACTTTTCTTTGTGTCCTGTATTTATGCGCTCTTGGCATAAGGATGAGACATCTGTCTAACGCAATGTGCACATGAAGACAGCAGAGGAAGCCTTATGAATGATCGACAAGTTCAATGCCCTTGATAGGCACAATTATGACAAGACACAGTGGAGAGAAGCCATATGGGTGTTTAATTTGTGACAGCAGCAGGAGTCAGGACCACAGTAATTTTTAACATATGCCTGTTAAATTTATGTGTCTTTCAACAATTAATGTGCATAATATACACTGTTCGCCTGTCAGTTCGCCATATTTGCAATTTTTTAAAGAATCAGCAGTGACCTACAGGTAAATTTCAATCAAATGTCATGGAAGTCTGTGCTGGTGTGCGCTAGAGGAAAAAGAGGGAAAATGTGAGCTGGAAAAACACCTAATTTGTGGGATTTCTGAAATTTTTATTGCTGTATTGACCTTGAAAAATGAAATCATGGTCAAAACTGAAGGTCATTAGGGGCATTTGGGTATGTGTTTGAGGTTGTTTGTTATATTTGCAAGACCTAAAATGACTCCTTCATGGTGCATTGACATCTGCGCCGCAAATTGCCGGACCTCACTTCAGTGACTTCAAAATATGGCCGCTGCTTGCAAACCATGACAGGTTTTGAATAATTTTTGTCGCATCACTGCCCCCAAACACTGGCCATCGTTTGTTGCATTGGATTCTTTCTTCATATTTTGGTTCTTGAGATTACATGTCGAGACTGAAAATATCACTTTGCGATACACCTGATATGTCCTAAAATTCCGAATGTGCAGTAAGTTGTTCATTTTTGAAACCATTCATATACATAACAATTTGACAGAAGGTAGCCTGTTGACAGGAGGTAGCCTGGCTGCAAAACTATTATAGATGCTGCCTGTTATTTGGTATCATTTTATAAGTCTACCACAAAGGAACAACTGTGAATTTTTTGAAAAAAAATAACAGCTAAACCTGTTTTACTCATGGCTTACCACTTTTCACATCATCTATCTTGGCCCAACCTCTCCTCATCTCATGTGCCCTCACCTAGCCTAAATTCCCTGACCAACCCTTGGCTTCCCTCACACTTTGGCTTCCTTCCATCATCCCAAGTTATCCTCTGACCTTCCCTAATCCTCCAGTTAGCCCATCATAAAACCGTGGTATTATAAATCAGAATAAATCTCAAAATCATGATTTTTTCAATCACATCTTCGGTGATGTATCAATAAAGTGCAATTTTCATGACCCCGCACTGATTCCGTTACCATGGAACTCATGATTTGGGCCTATATATAATTATGTATGTCTTTGGTGCTAATTCTTTTTGAACATCCATATGGTTTTTCTCCACGTTGTGATTCAATTATGTATTCCTTAGAGTTTCTTTACCCAAATTGTAATATCAGGGAATAAGAGAGGTGGAATACACATTTATGTTACATTATACCAAGAAACAGAGAACATTAATGTGGCTTCTCTCATGCCAGAGCACATGTTATAGCTAAAATTCATTCCAACCTAAACCCATTCAGGGGTGCCGGAACGAAATGAGGGTGGCAGGGATGGTCGGTCGAGAAAGGGCAAATCTAATTCGTTCAACAAAAATTTAATGTAGCTGCAATAATAATTTTGAATGTACCTGTAAATTTTTGCTTAAATTCACTGTAAATGAAGGCCTAATAGTGTTTTTTCTTTGAGATCATAAGGGCAACCTTGCCCCCCCCCTGTTCCGGCACACTTGAACCCATTTCTATGTTAGGTAGCTGCCTGCAGTGCAAATTAAATGGAAATTTACTTGCATTTACAACCAGACAGAGGACATGTTTCTTTGTATTTTCTCACAGGCTTAATACTGTAACACCTTGAGTCTTGTATCCTGGCATCATGTAACCTGAAATTATTGAACAAAGTTGACCAAAAAAGAAATTTTTTGAACTTGAATATTTAGT
This sequence comes from Platynereis dumerilii, assembly GCA_026936325.1. NCBI lineage: Eukaryota > Metazoa > Annelida > Polychaeta > Phyllodocida > Nereididae > Platynereis > Platynereis dumerilii. The sequence goes on along the minus strand of JAPTHN010000113.1, from coordinate 328,634 downwards.
AAATGATATTTAGACACAAGACAGAGAAAGCGAACAACCCCGTGTATTTGGTGGTGATGAAACTCTTTATGAATTTATTGATTGAATCCCACACTGGAGAAAAACCATATGGAAGTTCAATTTGCGGGGAAAAAATTAGCACCGAAGACATGCATAATTGTAGAATTACTTGTGCAAAATAAAGCAAAGAGAGGATTAAATAAACCCACAGAGGAGAGGAGCCATACAAATTTTGTAATTGTGTGAGCAGTTTCAGTGAGAGATCTGATCTAAACAGACGACTTAAAACAAATTAGACCCCACAATGAGGAGAAACCATACGAATGTCAGTTGAATATTGTTGCCAACTTGCCATTGACATCCAATAACATACTTGACAATGGAAATACCTGGCTTTTGAGTAATAAAGTTTTTAAAATGCTAAATTTTGCCTAAAATACAAAAACAGAGCTGTTACATTTCATAATACATCCTCACACAAACTGAGTCCACAGACATTTGTTTGGTTTCTCTCCTTTGTTTCCATTACATTTTGTTTGTCTTGTTCTCCATTCAGATCAGAATTCTCAGTGAACCTGTTCACACAATTACAACATTTGTGTGGTTTATCTCCTTGGTGGGTTTTCATTAAATTTCGTTTGTCTTGTCCTCCGTTCCGATCAAATTTCACAATGAACCTGTTCTCACAATTACGACATTTGTGTGGTTTATCTCCATTGTCGGTTCTCATTGCTTGTCTAGTCCTGTGTTTAAATCAGATTTTTCATTGAATCTGTTTTCACAAATATGACATTCACATGGTTTCTCAATACTTTGGGTTTATCTTGTCCTCTAAATATATACATTTATAACATCCATTTGGCGTTTCCCCAGTGTGTATATTTGTGTTTTGCGTCAAAGAAACAAACTGTTATTCTCCAGTGCATGTGTGCTTCATTCATTGTATTCAAATTATCATCATGTACACAATGCTCTAAATAAAAGCTTTTTTTTTCTTTTTTTTCTTTTATTAATCTTTTTTTACAAGATCTTTTCTTTTAAATATGTTCTGTTTTCCTGGATATCAAGCTCACGTCACAGTTATAGTAATGCTAAATTATTCAAATTAATCTAACCCCATTTCCTGCTCAATTTGTGGCCTGCTTCTTAAATTAAATGGAATATCACTTGTATTTTTTAACTAATCAGATAATACCATCTGGATATGAGCGGTCTGGTAGTGCTTTAAGCTCCCAAGGCCAAGCTATCAAACAAGCCACAAATGGATTTAATATTCAACATTCAATTGTTCCATCAATGTTTGTGTCTGAATGAACACACTGGAGAAAACCCACACAAATGTTCAACTTTGTGGATCAGGCAATAATGAAGGGTCATTGTCAAATTTCAGGACAATTCAATCAAAATCTCTCAACAAAATCATGAAGATAATTTCATTTTAAAGATAGGCCCTACACTTTTTGGTTGAAGTTTCTAAAGGAAAATTTCTGAGGAAATTTAGAAAACATTTGGGTAATTTTTTAAATTTAATTTAAGGGAAATGTCTGATCAAAAATATTTGCAACCTTAGGCTAAGGCATGAAACCAATACTAAGAAAAATCAGATTGAATTTTGCTAAAGGCATCCCATCAAAATTGCCATTGAGCACACATTAAAATACCGTCTAATTAGTAGGAATAAGTGCATTGGTTACATTTTGAAATGTTTCACTGACATCCCCAAATGTCATGGGGGGGGGGGGGCTGGGAAAGAAACATTGCCAGAGAACTTTTTTTAGTACGTTTTATCCATTTCTTCGTATTTTAATTTCCCAATTTCCTTTTGTGAAATTCCCTATTTTTTTATCAATATCCCCATTTTTAAAAATGATTTCCCAATTTTCCTGACCGTTTCCCCATTTTGCCTGACATTTCACCAAATTGCCTAACATTTGCCCATTTTCCTTCCTATTTTGTGACATATTTCTGCAAAAATGTCCCAAAATCTCCCCCGCTGGCTACGCTACTGAGTGCCCATTATAAATATTTAGGCCTGAAGAAAGTTCAGTGAAATTGCAAAATTTTAAGTTTGTTCTGGTCTTAATAACGATAACGTATACTTTATTTCAGTCTCAAAAAGAGAAACTCTTTTTGGTTTTACAGTGCAAGTAAACAAGTGCGAAACATAAAATATACAAAACCATCATGGTAGTAACACTGATTAGAGATAAAGAATACTGATTTAAAAATAAATAACACTGAAAAACTGAATACTGAGATGTAAATATTTAGTTACATTAAGCTAAGATATATTATTTGTTCACAAAATTATAATATCACGATTTTGGGAGGGGGGGGGGGCGACCGACATTTGCCCAAATTTCAAGATCTAGATTTAGTAACATTTCAAATAGCATTGGCTCGAAATCATTAATTTTCAATAGTGTTTATTTAATGATCTGCCCAATTTTTTTAGCATTTTTGCCCTAATCTTACTGTTTCCCGAACTTGGGGGGGGGGCACCGCCCCCCCTCCCATACACCTATGAGTGGATGTTCTTTGTCTTTCAAAATCTTAACAGTCATTTTATACATGTACTTATTATTATTACGGATCTCAATCAAAGCTTTCCGTTTCAATTCCAATTCTCTTTGCACATCTAATTTTTCACAATTTTCCCTGATCTTTCTTATTTGATGAACAAAACCATGAGATAATATTGAATGATAGAACCGACTCAATAATAGATAATATTCAATTGAGAAGATCAATTGAGCTGTTTCCTGTGGGAATACTCTAGCACTAGTCTACAGGCTAAAATTGTGAGCTTATAGGCTGACAGGCTGAAAGCAAACGAAGGGTGTGCTGCTGCATGACCTATGATTTAAGATCAAAAGTGACTGCAGCACTCCACCAAAAGTGGTGACAAATGGAACTAATTAAGGTGTGACATTTCACAGAAAAACAGTAGAAACAGGTGTTAAATCGCCTATTAACGTGTAGGGTAAAATACAAGTTGATTAACTAGGGCTATTCATTAAGGTCCTGGCCTGTTTTGGCCTGAAGAGCTGCTATTTAAGATTTTTGTAGTTAGCATCTGAAATCTGTGTTGCAGTCTTCATATTATGAAGGTCTTCTTACTTAGACTACTAAGGAAACAAGGAGAATCACATTTGCCTATCCTCATGAGGGAAACCCTTGAATGACATCATCAATATTTGTGTTCTTTGGTCTGAGGAGACCTAGCTTGCTCATGTTAGAAATATTCACATGAGCTTCCAACAAATACTCATGTTTCCAAGAATTAGATCCAGTGAATAAGTGGATCAAAGTAATTAATAGCAGTAAGAGCATTGACAAGGAAAGAGATCAAGCAGCATCATCAAGAGTCTTTTCTCTGAGGCTGACCTTGTTGTCATGATATCCCAACTGGGCCTCTCAGCTTTAGGGCCTCTAAAGCTTGCTTGGCTGTCAAAACATTGGAAACATCATATGCATGTTTTCCAATGTCATTTAACTGTCAAAGAGAAAGTACATAGCAAGTGTGGCAGTGTGGCTCATGGTGTGCACTGGTAACACCACAGAACAAGTTTTCCCCGCCAAAATTTGGTTATTAGGAAACCCCCATTTGGGGCCTCTTTGACTTGGGAGGAACAACATGGAGAGAGAGAGTGCTGTGTTTGCAGGCATCAGGACTTCAATGTCGTAGTTGTAGAACAATTTAAGGATTACACACCATGTCAGTGATGGATCATGTGAGGGAAGCTCTAAGGATGCCTATGGATCATGGATATCTGCTATTTCTGTCTGGGAGTAGCTGCTTGAGCTGGTGAACAGGTGTGTATTGCCACTCATGGCATGTTTTGACTTTTGATTTTGCTCACCAACTTCAAACAGTCAGGACAACATTATTGACTGTTCGATGCTTGGATACTGGTGATTAGGTTATATGTAATGTAAATGTTCCATTGATACATGATAAAACTCTGTATCTGTCTTAGAAATGCTTAAAACAATCTTTTCCCTTTGCCTTACAATAGACGCCAGGCCAAGCCTATGGCTTAAGGCCAAGCCAATTAGTTGGGGTCAGTGTAAAATGCAGACCTTGCGGACCATGCAGACCAGACATACTGGCAGCCAGTCTGTTCCCTAATAGCTGTCATGGTTGGTTCAAGTCTTGGACCAACACTGGCCAGTCTGAAAGGGGTTAAATCATGCGGACCAAACTGTGCAGACCATGCATGCGGACCAACTGGGAAACAGTAGGGATGATTTGAAATAGATTTAGGCCTAATGATTTTTAAAAAAGGAACTTTTAATATATTTCATTTTTCATAAAATGGGTAAAAATGCTAAAAGTTGTCCGTAACTGAATAATTAGATTAAAATATATATATTAAAAAAAAGTGTATGGTCTGCAATATTTAAAACCTGTCTCTGCTCGCTCAAGCAGCTAGATATCAACTAAATATATTTTAAGAGGGCTATACAATGCATTATAAACTTGTGCAGGCTGTAATCTAGAATTTCATCCAATCGAAGTTGTTTCTATTAATTCCATTTAAGCCATCACACTCTGTAATCCACAGATTTAAATTTACTTGCACTTCAAGGCAAGTCTTTTAAATGGCAGTTCCTATCATTATAGCATGCAGACCAAATGCAGACCAAAATCTAGCATGCAGACCAATATTTATATTTAATGTATTTAATATAAACAGACTAGAATTCCTTTATTTTTTATTTCTTTATTTGGTCTGCATCTGGTCTGTTTTCTGGTTTGCATCTGGTCTGCATAAATTTGGCCCGCATTCTGGTCCGCATTTGGTCTTCATAAATTTGGTCTGTATTCTAGTCTGCATTCTGGTCTGCATCCTTGGTCTACACATTCTGGCCTGTATGATCACTCTTCGAAGTTTCTTTAAAAGATGATAAAAGTTAAATAACTTATCTATTTATTAATTGACAATATTAGCAAGGCATATCAGTATAGGATTGATATCTTGGTCTGTACTTTGGTCTGCATCTGGTCCGCATTTTCAAAATAGTGAGAAATGATTAAAATATATACCTCTAAATTAGCAAATTGGAATCTGTTTTAGTTTTTTAGAATGATGTATTAAAATGGTTTCAAAGCTGTTTTGACAGCAATATGTTATTCCAATGGGGGTACCTCAAAACCAGGGCTGCATCATGCTAGTACTTGCAAATGTTAATGAGACTGGTCAAAGAGTCAGGAACAGGATCATGAGACAAGTATTTTTGAAAGGAATCAGGTATGTTCTTTAATTATCAGCCAAAAGCATACTGACTAAAAAAACTGGACTACCTGGTACATAGGCCGAATTCATGTGTGACAAGAACAATAGAGTTCAGATACTGAGAGATTGGATGTGATCATATGAAGGACACCCACCAATACTGAGGTAGGGGCGACCATTTAATCCCAAAGAGGGGCTTGGAGTCTTCTTGAAATAAATAATTTCTTGCTCGGTTTTGGTGTAATAAATTATTTTTGAGCAGTCTTGAAATAAATAATTTCTAGTGTGGGTATTTTCTTAACCAGGTGTTACTTGTTGATTTAGGAATGAATATTCCAGGACTTCACTCACTTGGAATAAATAATTACCTCCGCCATTACCGCAATAATTTTCCGCTGAGGAAAAATCTCCTGGCCTCTCCACCCTTGGAAAATAAATTGTCACCACTTAAGATAGATCACTTTTTCACACAATTCTTTCATAATCGATATTACAAACTTGCTTGATTTAAGAGAGTTTTTATTTGCAACAGGTTCATAATTTCAATTGTATATAATTGTATATAATATTACAATGCTTGCGTATAATACTATTAATGCTTTCTTCAAAATGAAGGGTCTACTATTCTATGTATTCCTCATCAAAGGTTCGTCATGAACCTTTGACATTGTAAGGTGAACTTTCCTGCCATTTTTTAAAAGATCAGTTTTGTAGTTCAGCTACTTTTTTCCAGACATCTCAATATAACTTCCAAAAACAAGTTTTGGGGCTCCTTTATGAATTACTCCTTACTGTACCAAATTCAAAGGAAAATACCATTTGCATAACTTAGGACATACTATATAGTTACCCTTGGCCAGCAATATTGGTTTTCATATTACAAAGATTTGTTCCAATTTACAAATTTTCTGAATTTTCATTTAATTTTCAGTCTGCAGAACCTACAAATCAGGGCTTTGGAGTCTCAGCCAGGAGCTGGAGTTGTGGAGTCGGACGTTTGTGGAATGGAGTATGAGTCGGGAGTCGAAATCTGATTTTAAGGTGGAGTGGGAGTTGAAAATTAATTGGTGACCCCTGACTCCTAAAAATATTTAATATAATTTACAAAAACGTAGTGACAGCAATACGAAATATAGCCCAAATTTTACACAACTATTCATGTAAAAAAATCTATGAAAACTTATAATTACTTTTTCTCCCCCTGTTAACCATATTATATTTTTGTGCAATAATGCCGATAAGTGGCATTATTTTTGTTTATTCAGGAGACCTTTGGAGTTTCTTTTCAGAATGCCAAAGGAGTCGGCAGTTGGATCCAGTTCACTTACTACCCGTCCCGACCCCTAAGCGCTGCTACAAAGTGAGCAAAAGAGGATAAGGTGTGGAGTCTGTGGACTCAACATTTGGGGAAGTAACTGAGGTTCACTCCGATACATTGCATTCTTGTTGGCGGAGATTTGTATAATTTTTTTTTCAGCGAAATATTTTTATATTATATATTACATGGGTTGTTTTATTATTTGAGAGGTTTGTCCCTGCCTACCTATACCATGTCTATTTCTCTGAGGCTCTCAAAAGATCCGGTACCAGTTGTTGTCCCTCAGGCCTGAGTTTCTTTATTCCTTGTTAAAGCAAACCACTGCTGTTATCTTGTTAATATTATGAGTGTCCGACTCATGGAGAAATTAAACAAATATGCCTCAAGGATTCATGTAATTTTCCGAAATGTTTTATTCTTAAATCAATTTCTCTTTCTGCTTCCTGTGTTCTCATTTCCATTTATTGTTTCTAAACCCATGTAATTGTGACTTTATAAGTAAAAATATCCAAAACTACATTTGCCATGCATGAGGATTTTATTGAAATAATTTAGAGAAATTGTGTATGTTTCTTTTTTTTTAAACTGCATCGATGGTTTGACAATGGATGACAATTTTTATGTGTCCCAAATCGTGTTTCACAACTAAAGTTAATCATTCATGATCATTACCATGTGAATTTCATTGAAAGGGTTTCGGAAACTGTCAAACAATCATATTTGACATGTGAAATTCATTGAAAGAGTTTCCAAATATAATTTTTGCTACTCATTTGCTTCTAATCCATCATTTAACAAGCAAAATCTTTACCACTCATGGTCTGAAATTGTCAAACAATCATATTTGGCATGTGAAATTCATTGAAAGGGTTTCCAAATGTATTTGTTGATACACTTTTGCTTCTAATCCATCTTTTGAAAAGCAAAATCTCAACAATTTATGGTCCGAAAATAATTTTTCTTACACTTTTGCTTCTAATCCATCATTTAACAAGCAAAATCTCCTGGACTTATGGTCCTAAAACGTCAAACAACAATATGTGGCATGTGAATTTCATTGAAAGGGTTTCCAGATATAATATTTCCGACATGTTTGATTCTAATCAATCATTTGACAAGCAAAGTCTCCACGACTTATAGTGCAAAAATGTCAAACAACAATGTTTTGCATGTGAATTTCATTGAAAGGTTTTCCAAATATAATATTTGCGACATGTTTGATTCTAATCCATCATTTGACGAGCAAAATCTCCACGACTCGTGGTCCGAAAATGTCCAACAACAATGGTGGCATGTGAATTTCATTGAAAGGGTTTCCAAATATAATATTTGCGACATGTTTGATTCTAATCCATCGTTTGACAAGCAAAATCTCCATGACTTATTGTTCGAAAATGTCAAACAACAATGTTTGGCATGTGAATTTCATTGAAAGGGTTTCCAAATATAATATTTCCGACACGTTTGATTCTAATCTCGAATAGTATAAAACCTTCACTTCAAAATCTCCTGTTGTCTCTCCGTTTCACTACTTTAGGAGTTGTAAGGTGTTTTGATTAGTACTACAGCTTATCATTTCATTGTGTTGAATTTTCTAATTTTTCTTGGCAATGATATGAATTGACATCCATTGTTCACCATCTCCTGTCAACTCTTATTTCATGAAGTGAAAATGTCAATCATATATATTTGCCATGTGAATCTCATTTACAGAATGTGTTCTACATATTCACTTCTAATCTGCATTCACCACTTACGAGGTTTTGAAAATTTGCCTTTTTCTGCATCTCTGGTTCTCAGTCCACCCATTCACAAAGCTGTGTACTCACCAGTTAATGACCCAACAATATCCAACACCAATATTTGTTTATGCCTTTCATTGAATTTGACAAACACGGTTTTCACTGCTTCGTGAACTGCAAATGTCAGCCGCCACATCTACCATGTGCATTTCATGGAAAGGCTTTGTATAATAGTTCTTTGTTAATGCAAAATATCCCTATGCCGCATAACAAAGCTAACTACAATTCTTTTTTTTAAAAGAATTTCTTGTTATTATTTCCAATGCAATAACTGCTCCCTCGAGTGGTCACGTGATCAGCGTCGCCAGAAGTTTGTTGATCTGACAGCTTCGCTTCATGTTTTCAAATGACGATTTCGGAAGTTTATACCTAATAAAATGGCTCCCGAATGGACTCATAAGTTGCCTAAAGGCCTAAGGATGACGCGGGTGGGTACCATTACTCTGCTCAACGCTCATGACGGCCGTGAGAGGCTCCTCATACACCTGTATGAGCACTTCACCCCATAAATTGTCGGTAGGCTACAGACCGCTGTACAGCGCGCAGACCTATGAGCACATGGCCTCTTTCGCAAATATTCCGTAGTGGGGGCAGCGATGGAAGGAGGCACGAGAGGAGGCGCTGCTAGCAGCTTGCTTGGAGTCTTGCATTGCGGCCCCCTCTGGCTGTTTGAATAGTCACTAGTAACATTGTGACGTCATCCTACCAGTTGCCGGAACTACTTTCGATCAACGTCATGACGTCATGCAGAGGTCACTGCCCTCAGCCTCAAAAATAGACAATGCAGCGTGACTTGCTGTGAGTGCACTGGACGAGTGAAGCAGGCATGTCAGAGAGCTTCGTCTGTGTTAAATAATGGCTTTGGGAATTGTGTCAGGATTCAGTTAGATATTTAGAAGTTAATCAAGGAGGTTCAGGGGCGGACTGGCAGCATTTCGGGCCCGTGGCAAAATAAGTCAATGGGCCCCTACGTCTTTGCTGTGGCGTTATTTTCAAATGTGAAAAGGAAATTATCATGCCCTATACAATTTGTTAAATTTGTGAAAGGGTCTTGTCTTATTCAGTTAATTTAGTTGCATCACAAAATCGTGAACTTGATGACAAAATTTAGCTATTTGGCTTTTTTCTTGGAATTTTTATGTTTTTGACATCTTGAATGGGCCCCCCTGAGTGGATGGGCCCGTGGCAGTTGCCACTCTGCCACATAGGCCAGTCCGCCCCTGATGGAGGTTTGGAACCAAATTTGTAAAACTGCACCAGGTTTAGGCCTCGATCCTTCATGATCACAGTGAGTCAGTGGCTGAAACAAGTTAGAATTAATGTATAGCCTATTAAGTATAACCTACTATTACCACTATTTGTCTATTTCTATCATGCTGTTATGCCTTTGAATATTTTTTGAATTTATAACAAAATTTGCTAAATTTAGTGTTTCAAACTACGTCTGTTACTGAACACAAATAGTATAGTAATTTTATCAAATCTAAAAAAGTATTCACCATACATGGCTTTTCCTAACTCTTCCATGTTAATTTTGGGCCAGAGGGACCCGTAGATAAGCCATAGCATATGCAAGTCCTTAAAATGAAAAAAAAAGTTCAATCTAAAACTTACATATTATTAAGGACCTATGAAATATTTGTTCACGTTTGAAGCAACAACAATTGTTTTAGCGTGCAATGGAACAACAGGGGTGTCGATTAAGCATTTTCTCGCCCACAGGACTAATAGCCCTAAAAATTTAATAGTCCTGAATAAAATTTGGGAGTCCTGATTTTGTTAAACAGATACAGATGTGTTATTCGTACAACACGACAAAATATTGAAATAATGTCTGGAAAAGGGTTTAAAAGGAAAGTTAGGCCTTAAAATGGCTGAACCAGGGCTCGACAAAAAGAGGTTGCACCATACCCTCTTTTTAAAAAAATTAATAATGGTAATTCTGGTTCTGTCATTGCAGTATCTGCAAATTTCTAGATTGTAGTAGAATGAGCAGTACTTAACCCTAAATCAGTGTACATGTCATCATCCTAGGTCATGGTCCTTGGGGAGGATGGCACATTTATTCCTAATTAGGCTAAGGACAATACAAACTTCAGTGTGATAGAATCCTGCTCACAGTGAATCATAGTGTGATGATGAGCTTCTGGGAGATTGTCAAAAGATGTTGACAAGAGTATGCTTGTCATGTCTTGTTGCAGGCCTAATAATATTTTGCTTGCAAGGAGTAAAAACATAGGCTGCGCAGCAGCAAACCTTCAGCGAATAACACATTTAGAAGATTACAATTACATCATAAAATTGATGTGTTTACCAAATTCCGTATATTATAGGTATGCAACAGTGGTCGAGTAATGGCGTTCTTTTATCTGTTATTTGCCTGCTGCCCTGCGATCTACCTGTGTGCTTGCCAGGGTTTGTAAAAGCAGGGAAAGGCCTTATTATACTAATTTACTTATATTATGGTACGGTTTTATGCATGCACCAATTTTTTTCCGATCATTCAAAAAGTGTTAAATACAAGTCAAAAAGCACTGCTACATTTTATAGGTGATACGTGTAGGAAATGGCATTGCTGTATATGCAATAGTGGGCACGTTTTGGCTCCTATAAGAAAACAAGTATTTTTAATATTTTTTCTTAATATTACAAAAAGTATAGAATATGTATCAGTCAGACCATGAAAAGGCACAACTAAATCACATAAGTCATATGTGTACCAAACTTTATCCATGTACATGTACATGCAATAGTGACAAAGTCTTGGGCCAGAAACAAAACATTTTTTTTTTCTCTTTTTTTTCAATATTTCAAATAGTATTTAATATTTTCCACCAGACCTTTCAAAGGGCACAACTAGGCCTTATGGGCCATGTGTGTACCAAACCTTATCCATTTACAAGCAATAGTGACCGAGTCTCAGTCCAAAAAACTAAAAAAATACATATTTTTCTATTTTCCAAATTTTTGCAAAAAGTATATAATATCCATCAATGAGACCATCAAAAGGCACAACTAGACCATATAGGCCACATCTGTACCAAATTTCATAAGTGCCCATGCAATAGTGACTGAGATTTTGCCCGGAAACGAAGAAAAATAAATTTGATATTTTCTCAATTATTTCAAAAGGTATTGAATATCTATCAATTAGACCATCAAAAGGCACAACTAGACCATACAGGCTATATGTTTACCAAATTTCATCCATGTACATTCAATAGAGGCGGAGTGCTGGCCCGGAAACGATCTATCCGCCCGCCGCCCGACCGACCGCCCTCCCACCGGCCCGCCCACCCGCCCGCCCGCCCGCCCGCCCGCCGGACGGACAACATTTTTACCCAAGTGATTACAATACCTTCTTCGAACTTCGTTTGCTGAAGGTAAAAATATCCAAATTATAACTGACAATTGGATGAATTAATATGGATTTGCCAGAATTGCACATAAGGGTTGTTTTTCAATCGGGTACTCTCTGGAAAGAGACAGGAGATCCAAAATACCAGAAATACCATGCATATATGTTGAAAAACGTTACACAGAACGATTAAACATACTGAGACGGACCTACAGTAGTGAAAAAATTATTCAAATCGGTTGATAAGTGCCCAAAAAATATTTATTTGTGTCATTTTGACCAAAATTGACTGTCTCATTTGCAAATTAGGCAAATATCGCTTCCGATTTTTCAGTCCTGACCTAACAGGAAGTTTTAATCAATGTGAATATGCTTTCAACATGATCCCGAGAGTTCAACATTAGAATTACATGCAACAACTATGATTAGTCTCTTCAGAATCCTTCATTGAATACTTAAAGGTCACTTCCGTCAAATATTGTCCTCTCCGAAATTGGGTCGGCTATAACAGTGATAAAATCAAATCAAGAGTATTTTTATTTCATAGAAATACTCCTTCAATAGATTAGACAACGTTTTTTTAAGTTTTTCACTTCAGTTGTACCAAATGCAAGATACTCGTAGCGCAGAAAACGCCGAAAACAGCTTTCCGTCAAATCTTGTCCTCTCCGAAAAATGAGAAAAAATGGTTGTTATTTCCTTACAAAAGGATTTACCTGACTTTTAAGACTTTGAAATTGTAGTGCTAATAGGTTTTGAGACACTGACAAAGCACATCTCACTAACATTAATGCTTATGCTGAATTGAGCCTGTCAAATGTCATTGTCCTCTCCGAAACCAAAAGTTGGGTTTTTGGTGGTATCATATCCAAGGGCATAATCTTGCTAATTGCTGTCCCTAGCCATTGATATTTAGTATGTGCACAATATGCAATGTAATTTGTCATTTTGAGTTATTTTTAACTGCTCAAATGCTCAAGTGCCACCTCCTGTGAACTCCTCAGAACGTGGTTGATATACATCTTTCTTTTTCAATTGCTTAAAGAGAGATTTAAATATCCCACTACCTTGTGATGTTCTCATGGTTGTTGTTACGGTTCCCCGCTGTAGTTTTCGGCGGGAAAACCGAGATCTATTTTACGTAGGCTTGTGACGTCATTCGCCGAGCATTAATCTTAAATATAATCCGCGCAATTGTGTGCGCGTTCTACCCCGATCCGTGATGAATGCCGGTTGAGAAATTGTTTGAGTTTTAGCCAAAATGAAGGTAAATATGTCAAAATTAGCCTGTTATTATTGTATAATTGTTTATTAAGGTACTAAGATCAACTAGAACATTTTGTAACCCGAGTTTTATTGTTTTTAGTTTTACGTAGTGAAGGAACATCAGTGAACGAATGAAATAAACAAATCGGAATTTTAAGAATGGATTTTCGTCGTTTATTGTAGCAACTACTTCAGTAAAACTTCACTTAGAGCTGCCAGCAAACCTTTCAGGATGAAAATGGACCGGAAAAATATCGTTTCGACACTTTTGTGGATTCGCGGGAAACAATTTCAAGAAGCAGACGACAAAATGGCGAACGAACGAAACTTCAAAAATCATAACGAAATGGATTAAAATGTATCGGAAGATGGAAACGGAACAAATTAACAAGATTTGACACTGACTTTTCATATTTTTACGAAATTTCGATCTTTTGGCAATTTTGGATCGTTTCAAGGAAAAATCGGACGTAAACAAAACTGAAAATTTGGTAAACAAACACGCACAAGTTCAACTTCGTAGATTGTCGATTCGTTAATTTGTCGAAATGGATTCGGAAACAAGATTTTGAACTTTAGTCGTTTCTGCTACATCTACGGCTTACACCAATATGACATCCATGATCTACGCTGTCAAAAATGTGTTTCAACACTGCCGGTGTCAAGTTGTGTTTACAAGTCGCTTCGTAACGCTTTTGAAAATTTAACCTGTCAAGATGAAACAGAAGAAAGAAAATTTGTGTTATTCTGGTGAACTTTTGTTAATGAACAAAATAGGAACATTTTGACATTGCAGATTGACAAGCTGCTTCAAAGTTTTGACAGCTGTCAAAATGTCACGTTCACTTCGTGAGCATGTTAAATATCTTGAAAGACAGATTATTGAAGCAACTTTACAGATTCAAAGAGAAGAACAAGAACTTAATGTGTTGCTTAAATGGGGGCCGTCCACTAGGGCCAGGACAAGACCAGGAACCATCAGGAAAGTGAAATTGACAATTCCCCATCCCTTCAGCACGTTGTCCTGGCCTTCCTGAAGCCTTCCTCATGCTGTCCTTGTCTTTCCTGAACCCTTCCTGGTGCTTCAGCGCCTTCAGCAGAGGCAAACATTTCAGCGTCCAAATTTTGCTCCAGAGCAAAATTTGGACGCTGAAATTGATTTCCTGGTACCTTCAGCGACTTGTCCTTGTTGTCCTGACCTTGTCCTGAAGGCTTCCTGGCTTTCCTGAACCCTTCAGGAACCCTTCAGCATCTTCTTGAAGCTGTCCTGGACCCTTCTGCGCTGCTGACAGCTTCAGGAATGTTCAGGAAGGCTTGCTGAAGGTTTGCTGTAGGTGCTGAAGGCATGATGAAGTATTGAGGAACCAATGCTGAAACTACCAAGAAGCTATTAGGAACGGTGAGGAACATCGGGAAGCCTTGCAGACAGCTCGCTGAAGGTGTCAGGACAGCGCAGACCGCATACAGAGTGTGTCAGGAAGGTGCAGACAACACGCAGAAGGTCCCAGGAAAGCACTGAAATATGTGCAAAATGGCTAAGAACAAGATGTCATGTTAAGAAAAATTTGAAAAAATGGCATTCAATCTGCCAGCAAATAATATTCCTCATGCTGTCTGGAGGGCTTCCTAATTGTCCTGTCCCATGTTTTTACCATTCCTGAAGTGTTCTGCACTGTCTGCAGACAGAATGCAGAAGGTCTCAGGAATGGAGCATCTGATGCTGAAGATACGCTGAAATGGCCAAATTTGCTTCCCCAACCCTTCCTGGTCTTGTCCTGGCCCAAGTGGACACCTGGTCTTAATAATAGGCCTCACTCAGGAGTTAAGAAGATCGATGTCAAGTCATTCGACGAGGAATGGAATTTCACAAGTTCAGTCGAGGAGTGGAATATCGCAAGTTCCGTCAAGGAATGGACTATCGGAAAATAGAAGATCAAGAACACAGTCACAGATTAGTCATGACTCTTTCGGCTCACCTTCTGTCGGACGGAGCGGGATGGAACGCGCACCACGACCCATCCCTTCTGATTCAGTTGGTGAATTTATTGTTGTTGATGAAGCTAAGTGTGACTCTGATATTTCATTGATTTCTGCTTCAGTTCGTTCCGTTAATGACAATGACAATGTTTGTGTGAATTCAATTCAAAGAAATGACTCTGTTGCTACTGGTGCTAGTCCCAGATTACAAAATGGTTTCATGCAATTACATGAGTCTCCTGTACGATGTTCAAATGTCAACAATGTTGGTTCAAGTGTCAATGCAAATTACAGAAATGGTTTCATGTCATATGTTGTGTCACCTGTACAACAATGTTCATATGTCAATGCTGTTGATTCAAATATGTCAAATGCAAATGTTCAAATGAATGGTGATCCGCATGTTCAAATGAATGGTGTTCAAATGTATAGTGTACCTCATGTTCAAATCAGTTGTGTTCAGATGAATGGTGAACCTGGTGTTTCAATGAATGGTATGTCATGTGATCAATTGAATGGTGCTGTGACACCTGTCAACATGAATGGTAGTAACGGAAATACAAATGTTTGTTTTGACAAGAATTGCGTTCAGACAAATGGTATTCAAGGTTCAGTGAATTCTCATGTTTTGAATCCAAGTGGTGACATGTACTCGAGTCAAATGTCTAGTGCTCCAGTAGTTAGTCAAGTTAGGACTAGTCAGAATCCTCAACAGGATACTTCAGTGTTGTTAGCGCAGGCCCTTGACGGGTTAGCCCAGAGGTTGTCATCAAGAGACCAGTTAGTCCAGGAGCAAGCACCCCATTTCTGGGCTTGGTGGTCGTTTTTTGAGGGGGGTTGCCGACATATACCAATGAAATCTATGGGTTCTGAGGTATATAAAACTGATTGTCGGCAGTTTAGCAATTGCCCATGGTTGCCATGACAACCAGTTAAAAGTAGTAAACAGGTTCAAAAACTGGTGGAACAATTTAATCAAATATCTAGGTATAACACACAAATCAACTTGGAATTGATTTAAAAAATGGTCATACTTTATGCAGCCAGATGTGAGCTTTTTAACAAGAATAATTATTTTACAATTAGAGGTCACCTAATTTGCATATGGAACGTTTTTTACTGGAATTTATTGATTTTCACTCACTACAGTGAAACTCAATGTGTCAGGCTCCTAAACATTAATGTCAATCTCTATAAATTTTAGCACATATTAATCCCCTAATCGTTGGCTTTAAAATGACACCACACTTCTGGCATTTTACAAAGTTTTGATGCTTAAAATCACCATGGAAACCCAAAAAAGCGCTTATTTTCCGTTGGCTGGGCTTGGAGTGCAAGTAGACCACTTATACATATTGAGCAGCCTCCTCTTCAAACTTGTCCAGTCAGTACGAATAAAAAGGAATGGCATTGAAGATAAGTCTAATGTGTACCTTGGCTTTTCGTATAATTATTTTCAAGAAGATATGGTTGTCATGGAAACTAGAAAATGTAACTTTTGTCATTGCTTCATTACATTAAAATGATTTAATCCGTCGGTGTCCAGCAATGTCCAATAAAGTTAATAGATTTATTTTAACCACCAAATTTACCTTTTTGATCTAGTGATTAATCCTATAATTGGTTTGGTGCCCATGGCAACCATATAGTCAACAATAGTACATATTGGCGTACCACACTACCTCTGACAACTTCATATTTTAAAGATATGCACTAACTCAAAACGATCATAACTTTCTTAATTTTTAAGATACAGGGCCGAAACTTTGTACAGTTTCCTTCACAGTGTACCCCGACATATCTGAAACGTTTCATATAAATCGAAAGTAATAAGGTGTGCCATTTTAAAATTTGTATTGAGTCGCATCCAGATTATTGAGTGATTTTTCAGTGAACAATGGAACCTCTCATTCATCACGTACTGCAAGATGTAAATGGGTCAGATTCGAAAAACAGATATACATAATTAGACCTTCATTTCAATCATTTGGAATAGCAACTTTAATGGTGAATATGATTAAGGGGATATAACAAGTCTTCAGTTCATCCACATCAAAAGATGCAAATAAATGACCAAAATTTCCATATAATTCTACATAATATACAACGACATTGCGACGTTTTCACATAGTTGCTGCAAGTAGAATCTGTAGGAGGACAACAAATTTAGGGGGATGCCCAAAACATAACTGCACTCCCCTGCCTCCTATGCTTTCGATGAGAAGAAGGAGGAGAAGGAGACGTGAGAAAGACAGTGAAAAAGGAGAGAAGTACAGAAAAGGAGATACTATAGGAAAGAAGAAGGGGAGAGATGACCAGGAAAGAACAAGGGGGTGAGAGAAGGCAGTGGTGGATCTAGGGGGACGGTAAAGGGAGAAAAACATAGTATATTGAAGAAAATATGGAGTGACGTGGGCCGGAGAATGCCAAAACAGAGACCCCCCCCCCCACTGGGCCCCCAGACTACCTTGTGTGGAGCTTCCACTTGAGGGGAGGAGACAAGGAGACGGGAGAAGGGCAGAAGTGGTGGAAGGACAGAAGAAAAAGAGAAGAAGAGAAAGGAGGATGAGAACTTGGAGAGGTAGAGATGAGAAATGGAGATGGAGAGAAGGAGAGAGGAGCAGGGGAGAAGATGAGGTGAGACAGACAGACGGAAAAGACATTTGTTTACAAAGGGACATGCATTACAAGAATTACACTATATATCATGTTGAGAGAAAAAATATGTACATTATTACAGACATAAGAGCAGCTATCAAGAGATGAGAGGCCACCCCAGAATACAGCAAGTTTAGTCTGTAAAACTGGGATACCTGGGGCCTAGGCCTGGAGTAATTCCAGGGACATATCTAGGTAATTCCCCTATAGTTTTCTTCTGGAAGAAGGGGAGGGGAAAGGTCGATAAGGAGAGAATATGGAGACAGGACAAAGGAGGTTGAGATCTTTGAGAATTGTAGATGAGGATAGCCGGTGGGGGGGGGGGGTACTCTAAATTTTTTCTGATACATATGCTAGGCTGGAAGTTCGGCGACCAGATCCGGTGCTAGCCGGTCGGCGGTCGGTCGTCGCGAAAATACCCCCAGGGTGACTCTAGGATTTTTTTTTGTCGCCGCAATGGTATTTGCCTGTTTTTTGTAGGTTTTAACCCTTAATTTCACAGAAAAATAACATTGCGATTCGATAAAAGTTCCTATTTAAATTTAGGAGCCAACTCTAGGAATTATGTTATATTTTCAGACCAAACTCTAGAAATTTTTCAGTTGAAAAAGGGGGCCTCCTGAGCCGAGCATAGGTTTACACTTGAACATAGTAAGTACCCCCCCCCCCCCAAGGAGGATAGGCGAAGAGGAGAAGGGGAGAGAGGAGATATATACAAGTGTGAAGTTCCAACCACAATTAAAGGCAATGATGCGGCCTTTTGACAATTGGATAAGATGATATTTTTGATGTGCCAGCTTTTTTCGATGCCCACCTGGCGGAAATCAGTACTCCTGTCCCTCCCTTGAAGAAAGGAAAGTATTGAATAATTGTATTAACAAGGAAGGAAGGGAAGGGAAGGAAAGCACTATAATAAGCAAAAAAAGTACCCCCCCCCCGAGGTGACCCCCTCGGGCCTTGCAAAATATAGAATTTTCAATGTACCTTCCCCCGAGATGACCCCAAGCCTAGCAATGTAATTAGGTAAAAACATTTAAAATTTTGATGAGACCCCCTGCGAGTACCCCCCAGATGACCCCCTTGGGCCTTGTAAAATATAGAATTTCAACGTACCTTCCCCCAAGGTGACCGCCAGCCTAGCAATACAATTAGGCCTAACAAAAAAAAAATTTTACGAGACCCCCCCTCGGGTCCTTACAAAATTAAAAAGAAAAGGAGCCCATTACATGATGCAGGTTGGTCTATAAAATACACATGTTAATTTTGGCTTTTATACATCAAAAGCCGACTCCATGAGAGCAGGTGAACATTTTTTTTTTGACTACCCCCCCTTGGGCCTCAACGACATTAAAGACAAGAATCCGCGGATTCAAAACCGACCTAACGCAATGAAATTGAAAAAGATGCCATTGCTTAAACCACTGAGCAACTGATATTGGAAGATAGGAGAAATAGTTAATTGGAGATGCTAGACTATTAGTATAGAATCAGTGCAGTTTGAACAGATTTCTAAAAAAAGGAAAGATGGCTGCCAAAATGGCCGCCATCTTGGTTTTCTCAACATGTACCTCATCCATACCCACAGGCCAATACCTGTACCAAATTTCATAACTGTAAGTGAAATATTAAGGTCACAATGGGCAGTTCAAGAATGAAGAAAGATGGCAGCCAAAATGGCTGCCACAAAATGGCTGCCATCTTGGATTTCTCGACATGTTCCCAATCCATACCCAGAGTCCCATACATGTACCAAATTTCATAACTGAAAGTGAAATATTAAGGTCACAATGGGCAGTTCAAGAATGAAGAAAGATGGCTGCCAAAATGGCCACCACAAAATGGCTGCCATCTTGGATTTCTCGACATGTTCCCAATCCATACCCAGAGGCCCATACCTGTACCAAATTTCATTACTGTAGGTGAAATATTCAGGTCACAATGGGCAGTTCAAGAAAGAAGAAAGATTGCTGTCAAAATGGCCACCACAAAATGGCAGCCATCTTGGATTTCTCGACATGTTCCCAATCCATACCCAGAGTCCCATACCTGTACCAAATTTCATAACTGTAAGTGAAATATTATGGTCACAATGGGCAGTTCAAGAATGAAGAAACATGGCTGCCAAAATGGCCACCACAAAATGGCCACCATCTTGGATTTCTCGACATGTTCCAAATCCATGCCCAGAGTCCCATACCTGTACCAGATTTCATAACTGTAAGTGAAATATTAAGGTCACAATGGGCAGTTCAAGAATGAAGAAAGATGGCTGCCAAAATGGCCACCACAGAATGGCCGCCATCTTGGATTTCTCAACATTTTCCCAATCCATACCCAGAGGCCCATACCTGTACCAAATTTCATAACTGTAAGTGAAACATTAAGGTCACAATGGGCAGTTCAAGAATGAAGAAAGATGGCTGCCAAAATGGCCACCACAAAATGGCCGCTATCTTGGATTTCTCGACATGTTCCCAATCCATACCCAGAGTACTATACCTGTACCAAATTTCATAACTGCAAGTGAAATATTAAGGACACAATGGGCAGTTCAAGAATGAAGAAAGATGGCTGCCAAAATGGCCACCACAAAATGGCTGCCATCTTGGATTTCTCGACATGTTCCTCATCCATACCCACAGGCCCATATCTGTACCAAATTTCATAACTGTAAGTGAAATATTAAGGTCACAATGGGCAGTTCAAGAATGAAGAAAGATGGCTGCCAAAATGGCTGCCACAAAATGGCTGCCATCTTGGATTTCTCGACATGTTCCCAATCCATACCCAGAGGCCCATACATGTACCAAATTTCATAACTGTAAGTGAAATATTAAGGTCACAATGGGCAGTTAAAGAATGACGAAAGATGGCTGCCAAAATGGCCACCTCAAAATGGCCGCCATCTTGGATTTCTCGACATGTTCCCAATCCATACCCAGAGGGCCATACCTGTACCAAATTTCATAACTGTAAGTGAAATATTAAGGTCACAATGGGCAGTTCAAGAATGAAGAAAGATGGCTGCCAAAATGGCCGCCACAAAACGGCAGCCATATTGGGTTTCTCGACATGTTCCCAATCCATACCCAGAGTCCCATACCTGTACCAAATTTCATAACTGTAAGTGAAATATTATGGTCACAATGGGGAAAAACCTAGTCTGTCATTGCCAAATGTGGTTTACATCTGGTTTGTGGTTGCAGTTTATGCCTACTGTTTATGGTTTCACCTGATCCATTTACAGCTCCTGTATTAACCGGCCTCCGCTGTTAGGCCGGTTAAAAATGAGCCTGTTACTTTATGTAGGTTGGTCTATAAAATGCACATGTTAAATTTGGCTTATGTACATCAAAATCCAAATGCGTGAGAGCACTTGGAAATTTACTATCACTATCTCAGTCTCAGTCTCAGTGTTAATCATCATCATCAAACTAAATACAAAATGATAATGTCCTTCGATCTGATGATATCAGATCAAAAAAAAAAAAATTTGCGGAGGGGAACAACTCGATCTCTGTGCCCACTTTTTTAACAAATATCCAAAGCCCCCCCCCCCCCCCAGAGATAAGTTTGGTTGGCACTTTTAGATGAAGCTGTGTTGTGCATTACTAGATTGCAAGCTTATCAGAATTGCAGCTTAAACAACTAAATTAAAATCATTTAATTGACTATTAGACACGTTTTTCTTTTTTTTTGAGATTCTCTAGCAACTTAGCTTCAATTTAGTATATCAGACAACTTTCTACTCCAAGTAAACTGGATGCTATGTCAACTTTTCTGACGCCATGTAGGCTCTACCTGGCACATTGTAGTGATTGTTACAATATGTTGCCATGGCAGCAGCATAAATAAGAAATTACCAAAAGTCTTTAAGTACTTCATCGTGAGTTCTGACACTACATTTATTGCATTGGTGGTTGTGCAGAAATTAATAATGTCAAGAAGAATCAAAATTTCTGGATAAGTTTGATAATAAAGTATATACAGCTGTTGCTATGGCAACAATCTTTGGTTTTCCCATCTTCTAATTACTATTACACTGTAATGAGATACTATTGTTTATCTCTAATAAAAATCATCCAAATGTCATACATTGTACCTTGACAAAGCTTCCTAAGTATGTTTTAGTTTTTCCAAAAATCATTTATAAGATTCCAATTTAAATGGTTGTCATGGCAACAAGTGATCAATAATTATCAAGTATCTTCGTAAAATTGTTAAAACAGTGGCAGATATCATATTTAGCCCCTAGATTCAAGCTTATAGTTATTAGTCTTATATAGTCAGTGATGTCAAGATTTGGCGATTTTGGCAAAAAAATTATGACTGGTTTCTATGGCAACCATTTTGGGGCTTTCAAATTCATTACAGCTGCTTGAAATTTTGGGAACATGTAGAGGACTGTCATGAGCATACAATCATATGAAAAAATATGTCTTTCTCATATACGCACTTCCTGTAGAGAGAAAAAATAACAGTTGTTATCACAAATTTATCAATTTTTGGACATTTACCCTAAATTTACCTTTAACCCCTTTCACCTTTGTCAATATTTTAGATACATAAAATAGCGTAATTCAGTCCTAAATATGGCTGAACTGACTATTTTTTTGTGTTGCTATTTACTTTCTTTATATTGACCATTAAATATAACAATGTCTGGTTATTTTCTGATTGTTTCTTTAACATAGAAACGGTTGCTATGGCAACCACAGCTAATTGTCAAAGTGCCGACAATCATTTTTTGATAGCCTAGGGTGCCAGCAACAAATTGACATAGGTCTCTACCTGCCCTCAAAAATCATCCACGGGAGTGTGCTTGCTCCTGGACTAAGTTGCCAAGGCTACTCCCAGAGACATTTGACAGAGATTTCTTGAAGTACCCAAGTTGGCTCCAGTCCTTTAACAGTATTATTGATGCAAACACCACTTCTGTTGAACAAAGTCTTTTCTACTTAGGAAAATGTACTACAAAGAAGGCTCACGCAGCCATTCAAGGTTATTTAGCATTGAATACTGAAGAAGCGTATCATGAAGCTAAGGCCCTTCTTCACAAGCGATACGGAGACAAATATTTGCTTGCCAGGGAGTGTAAAAAGAAGTTACAAGAATGAAGTCCAGTGAAATTCGGAGATGGAGAAGCCTTAAGAGAATTGTCAGATTTTGTCAAAAATTGTAAATCAGTAATGAGTCAGACTGTCCATTTACAATGTTTGGATTCAGAGGATGAAATTTCCAAGATCTTACAGAAATTGCCAAGGGCTCTCAACGACAGATGGAGCAGGATAGTAGATAAATGGCTTCATGAAGGAGATGAAGAGGATCAACGCTATCCAACTTACGGATGCTTCTGTAATTTCCTAGAAAAGGAAGCACGAATAGCGTGTAACATTGTGTCTACAAACAGACAACAGCAACAGCCCGTTGCAAACAAAGAAAGTCAGCCAAAGAAGTTCAGACAAGTTGCCCGAACATTCTCAACTTCCAGTGGTCAAAAAGTTGAATCTACTTCAAATTCAATTAAGGATACATCTACGCAGTTACAGGCACAGGTTTTGTGTACCTTGTGTGATCAGTCACACAAATTAGAGGACTGCCCAAGATTTAAGAAGATGAATTTGGTTCAGCGCAAGGAGGTCATTATGAAGAAGGGACTATGTTTCGCTTGTCTAAATGGGCATCATCTCAGCAGGTCATGCAAGAATAGGAAAACTTGTGAAGTTTGTAGTGGTCGTCACCCTACGTTATTGCATGATTACAGTTATCACAAGGAAAGAAAAGAAAAACACAAGGATGATGTAAAAGAAGCTTCGTCACTTTACACCAAGAGAGCTGAAGTTGCTGACTGCCAGTATAAGTCTATGATTCTTCCAGTCGATGTTTGGCACACAGATGAACCAGAAAAGAAGATCTCTGTTTTTGCTCTACTGGATGACCAGTCAAATTCCACTTTCATCAATGATTCAACGCTGGATAAGTTGAATATTCAAGGGTCCTCACTTCAAGGTGTTAAAATTAAATTAACTACAATGCAAGGGAAAGAAGTTGTGGATACAAGTTTGATTAGTGGTTTGAAGATTTCTCCAGTCTCAGAAGGACAGTCAATCGATCTACCGAATACTTATCTGAGGGACATCCCTGCGAACAAGGAATTGATACCAACGGCTGAAGTTGCTTCAGAGTGGCCTCATTTAAAGAAAATTGCAGATAATGTTCCCAGTGTCATCGATGAAGATATGAAAATAGGACTTCTCATAGGATTGGACTGTCCAAGTGCTGTGAAGCCAAGAGAAGTTATTCCAGGAAACGGAAGTGACCCATGGGCTATAAAGACTGCTTTAGGATGGGGAATTGTTTGGAATGATTGCCAAGGAGGACAACATTAAGGACCAGCCTTACAGATTGGCTTTCAAGACACAAGTTCAAGAAATTAGTCCAATTAGAGTACATCAAATGTTCGAAAGAGACTTCAGCGAGGGCAACACGGAAGAAAAGAGATCTTTGGAAGATCAAGTGTTTTTGGATAAAGTTTCGAGTGGAATCCACAGAACACCTAATGGACATTTTGAATTGCCTTTGCCCTTCAAAAGAGACATACTTCTGCCGAACAACAAGGAAATGGCTCGGAAAAGACTTTTCGGATTAAGAAAAAGACTGAAGTCCAACAGTCAATTTAAGGATGACTACGTCAAATTAATGAATTCTATGTTAGAAAAGGGCTACGCTGAACCTGTCCCAGGAAAAGAATTGGAAGATGGCAGAGTATGGTACATTCCACATCATGGCGTTTACCACCCGAAGAAGCCAGACAAATTAAGAATTGTCTTTGACTGTAGCGTGGAATTTAAGGGCAACAGTTTGAACAACTATTTGCTACAAGGACCTAATCTCACGAACAGTCTCACTGGAGTACTCTGCAGATTCAGGAAGGAGCCCATTGCTATCAGTTGTGATGTCGAAGCAATGTTTCATCAAGTTTACGTCAACGAAGAAGATAGAGATTTCCTTCGTTTCTTGTGGTGGAAGGATTCGGATTTTGATGCAGAGCCTCAAGAATTTAGAATGGCTGTTCATCTGTTTGGTGCAACTTCAAGTCCTGGATGTGCGAACTATGCTCTGAAGGCGACGGCAGATCTCGAAGAAGATTCCATGGCTACAAAATTTTTGAAGATAGACTTCTATGTTGATGATGGACTTACTTCAGTAGCAACGCCAGAAGAAGCCGAGAGGCGTATAGAAACAAGTCACTTGCTCTGTAAGAAAGGAGGATTTAATCTGATCAAGTATGCCTGCAACGACAAGGAAGTTCTGAAGTCTGTGACAGAGAAACTAAGAAGAGAAAATTTGAAGGATGTCGACATACAGTCTAAGATAGCTTTGCCTACAGAAAGAACTCTAGGAATAGAATGGTGTATAGAATCAGACAGCCTACACTTTCGAATCAAAGTAGCGGATAAACTTATGTCAAGACGAGGTATTCTCTCTACTGTTTCTTCAATATTTGATCCCTTAGGCCTTATAGCACCTTATGTGCTAACGGGTAAGAAGATTCTCCAAGAATTAACTCAGGATGGAAAGAATTGGGATGATCCAGTTCCAGAGGATGTGGTCCAACGATGGTTGAGATGGAAAGGTGAACTTACAGAACTTACGGACCTTTCAATACCAAGATGCTACAAGGATGAAGATTTTGGACCAGTGGTGAAGACAGAACTTCATAACTTCTCAGATGCAAGTCTCAGCGGATATGGACAATGCAGCTATTTGAGAGAAATTGACGCAAATGGAAGAGTTTCGACTTCTCTAGTCATGGCCAAGTCAAGGGTGCCACCTTCAAAACCAGTCACCATACCAAGGATGGAATTAACAGCTGCTGTTGTGTCAGTGAATGCGGGTCAGTTACTGGTTGAAGAACTCTGCATTGAAGATATCGTTCAGTACTTTTGGACAGACAGCAAGGTTGTGATTGGATATGTGAATAACGAGTCAAAGAGGTTTCACATCTTTGTCGCCAATAGGATTCAACAGATTCACAAGCACTCAAGACCAGAAGAATGGCATTATGTGAAGTCAAAGGAAAATCCTGCAGATTTAGCATCACGTGGATTAAGTGCCAAGGACCTCAAGGAATCGGAGTTATGGTGGAAAGGACCATCATTTCTAACTTCTCCTCTAGAATTACCAGGAACAGAAGTTACTTCAACGCTTGAGCCTGAAGATCCGGAAGTCAAGAAAGTCATCGTGAAGACTACAATGCAGACTCCAGTTTATCCAGACTTGTTAGAATGATTGCAGTATTTCTCAGATTAGACAAGAGCAAAGAAAGCAGTGGCTGGATGTCTCCGGTATATCTCGAAACTTCGACAGAAGACCAGGAAGAAGAAAAAGGGTTACGAGCCGTATAGTGTTGAAGAATTGCAGAAGGCAAAGAAGATCATTCTTCTTAATACTCAAGTCCAGGCTTTTGAAGAAGAACATAGGATTCTCAGTGTTTCACAAGGATATGCAACAGACAGAAGAAGATGCAAGGACAGGAATTCTTCGTTGAAGAAAAGCAGCACATTGTACAGATTGGATCCTTTCCTGGATGATGATGGGCTAATCCGAATTGGAGGAAGAATTCGTCGTGCTGAATTGTCTCATGGTCAAGTACATCCTGTGATTCTTCCCAAGAGTGGACACACTACGGAGCTGATAATCAGACACTATCATGAAAAAACTCTCCATTCTGGAAGAGAAACTACTATGAATGAAATTAGAGCGTTTGGATTTTGCATTACTAAAGCAAGGTTAATTCCTGATTAAAGAGCAACGCAGTGAAAGGAAGAGATGGGGTGTACTCTTCACTTGTATGTTGAAACTGCGAACACTTTACCTACTGACTCTTTATTGAATGCCTACCGGAGGTTCGTAGGACGTCGAGGCCCAGTACGACAACTTCGCTCCGATAGAGGAACCAATTTTGTGGGAGCAAGGTCAGAATTACAGCAAGCCATAAACAAGATGGACAACGATCACATCGCCAGAGAATTGGTAAAGGACGACTGCGACTGGAGCAACTTCAAGATGAATCCACCGGAATCCAGTCACATGGGTGGCTCATGGGAGCGGATGATTAGATCCGTAAGGAATGTGTTAACAGCCCTGCTCATCACACATGGTACAAGAATTGACGATGAACAGCTCCAAACATTCACCATTGAAGCTGAAGCTATTGTGAACAGTCGACCGATTACTTATGTGACACCGGATGATGAACCACTGACGCCCAATCACATACTGACTTTGAAATCCAAGGTTGTGATTCCTCTCCCAGGAATATTTATGAAGGAAGACCTCTACTGTAAGAAGCGTTGGAGGGCAGTACAGTACTTGACGGATCAGTTTTGGTGCAAGTGGAGGAACGAATATTTGCCAGCACTGCAAACAAGATCCAAATGGCATCAGAAGCAGCCTAACTTAGAAATTGGAGATGTTGTATTCCTGAAGGACACGGAAATTGGAAGAAGAAATCGTTGGCCCCTTGGACGCATCGAAGAAGCAACGGAAGGACAAGATGGATTGGTACGAGTCGTGAAGGTGAAGACCAGTGATTCCGTCCTCAAAAGACCTATTCACAAGCTAGTTCTTCTGTTTAGACCAGGGTACCCCGTCAAGGAGCCTGTGCGATACAACAATTAGACTATTCATTATACATTCATATGTCATGTGTCAACTTCAGTCTAATTTATTGTTATTAGATAGATAGACAATTTGTATTTTATTTAATTGTCTTTGTGATTTGTTAAACATTTCAACTGACTTATTGTAGTTTAATGGGATCTATACAAGTCTTATAGATTTTAAACTCAATATTTTAGATATTGGTGTGATGTTAAAGGAAGGAAATTTCTGATATTTCCTATATGATACAAATGTTTAATTTGTATTTTAGTCACTTTCAGTATTAACATTGAGTGTTGTTCGCTCAATTATATGGGTCGTTGGTCTAATGTGCCAAACTGTATATAGTGTTATTATGGTTACTGGTATTTAAATATCAAATTGACTATGATCTCATTGATCTTTTGACTATTATCAAATGGTTAAAAGGTGTTATTGTTAAAGCATTAACTTATGCTGTGGATTTTGAAGATATATTTATACTTCTAAAAATTTGTAGATTAATATAATTCCTAGTTAAGCGATAGCTTTCATAGCTAATAAATTATTGGTTGATAATAATATATCAATTATTATTATTATATAAATAAATTATCTATTGAGAGTTGTAAAATTTTACAAGGTTGTTATTAAGGTTATGAGTTTTCGACGTCATAATTTACAAGGTAAATTGTAAAATGTAAATCTTATAGTGTAAATTGTAAAATAGTTTAAATATAGAGGAGCCCTGTTACGGTTCCCTGCCGTAGTTTTCGGCGGGAAAACCGAGATCTATTTTACGTAGGCTTGTGACGTCATTCGCCGCGCATTAATCTTAGATATAGTCCGCGCAATTGTTTGCGCGTTCTGCCCCGCTCCGTGATGGATGCCGGTTGAGAAATTGTTTGAGTTTTAGCCAAAATGAAGGTAAATATGTCAAAATTAGCCTGTTATTATTGTATAATTGTTTATTAAGGTACTAAGATCAACTAGAACATTTTGTAACCCGAGTTTTATTGTTTTCAGTTTTACGTAGTGAAGGAACATCAGTGAACGAATGAAATAAACAAATCTGAATTTTAAGAATGGATTTTCGTCGTTTATTGTTGAAACTACTTCAGTTGTTTTGCCTTGTTATTTCCTTTATAGTTAGGTCATTCGAATTAATTTAATCATTACCTGGTACACCCTAACATATGAATGAAGCCGTTCTACTCTTTAAGGGCGGAGAGGTTAATGTTTGACAAGAAAAGCAATTGTAATTTTCTGATTGTCTTTGCCTTAAACGATATTGCTGTTGTTAACTGGATAGACAGTAATGAGAAATGTTCAAGGAATATAATTAGTGCCATTAATGTGTCTGAATGAACAAGCAATGCATATATATGTAGTATACGTCTCACAAATTTCTGTAGAAATGACAACTCTATAGTGCGAATGAAAGGTATCGTATTTGCCAACATATATATAGCTTTAATTACAATTTTAAAGAAAACAAAAAGGTATCCTTAGTCACCTAATTCTATGACGAAAATTGTGTTTCAAGGTCCGATTCATCCACAGTATGCCACAGAGACTTTATATTATAAACATTGTCATGTCAAACTAAGTGTCCTCTCCGAATGAATTTATGTTGTCGTATCTGTTAAATTCAGCGGGTCATACCATGACTATCAGTGTGAATAAACTGTTGAAATTTGGTGGAGTTGTTCTAATTTTTCTTGCAGACCAGTCAGTCTGTGAAAATGTGGGGTCAATGTGGGGTCAATGGAAGATAGGAGTTGCTATGTAGAAGATATAGTATTGTTATCGGAAAATTGGTTCCCAAAATGTTTGTTTTTCTTGGTATAGACAAAGTGCTTGGCCAAAATTAAGCAAGTAAGATTATTCTTCATTGCCATATGTCTATCTACCAACTCAGCATAAGCCTATACAATGAGGAACGCTATAAACCAGTAATAGAGGGATGGGCATGATAGTTGTTTTTGGTCAAATTTATCAGTACCACAACACAAAATGTCAAATAAAAAAAATTCAGATTACTTGTAGCCCTAAAATTTTCAGAAATTCAAGGCAAGATATATTGCAATAGAAAAAAGTTAATTTGGTGAAGAAAAAAAGACCCTTATTTTTGACCCCCTTGAGACAAAACCATGTACCCCGATTGAAAAACAACCCATAACCAAGATGGGTATACAGATAGTCTTGGATAGATCACTTTTGAAAATGGTCAAAACAGGCATAAAGAATAAGCCGTGCCCAGGTACATTTACTGCAACATTACTTACATGACTTAACATCAGATAGGCTAATCGAAAAATTGATTCAAATTTTGAAATGCAGCTTCTAGTCCCAGCCAGCTTTTCTTTAGAATGTAAAGATTTCCTTTATTATTCAGTTTGAGAGAAGGGTTGGGTGTACGTGTAGTTCAATTACATCCAACAGACAGATAGCTGCAAATCTAGTTGGGCCTAATGCAGTTCTCAAATTCTGTGTAACTTTTCCAAAATATGCAGATTTGATATAGTGTGTTGGGCATCAAAATTAGTTAATTTTGGAACATATAAACACTGGTAATATCTGCTGCATCAAAAAAGCAATATTCAAGTAATTTATATCACAAAAGGTCAGGTTACAGGACATTAACTGGCAGGCAATTGGTACTAATCAACAGGTCACGGTTCACTGCACACTTGGCTCAGAGGCTCTCCAGCCAGTCTTTGATCTGCCACTCGCCTGACGGACGAGTAAGAGGATTAAAACAACTCGCCCTGACCAAAATGTACTCGCCTCGAGCGATCGGGCGACCGTTAATCGACACCCCTGAACAACAATCTGTTTCTTGTGCTGGATAGGCAATACACCAGTATGCTGTGCTGAAAAAATGTGTATTTGTTTATTGTCAGACAAATCTATAGACACTACCACCAGAGGCGCAGAAGAAATTTTCAGTTTTGGGGAGAAACACAATATTAATATCATATTAGTTAAATGGGGCTTAATTATTATCCATATTTTTAAATCTTTGTCTGAATTATTGTCAATGTACCAATGCTACTAGATTTTAAAGGGGAGGGGGTGAATGCTCCATAACCCCTTGATTTCTATGGCAATGACCACGTTTAGTAAAATCTGGCCTAGCTTTGTAGAAGAACAGCGAAGTGTAATTAATGTCTGTCTTTATCATGTCGTTAAAGTTCCAAATCCCTGACAACACTGCACTGAAAAATATGTGCGAAGGTCAGAAGGACTAAACTGTTGCACAAGGATAAATTCTCCCTTACAAAACTGTTGCAATCATTTCTTCTCCCATTTTTTCAAAGCTATATCGGCCTGTATACACATTGACTAGGACTGCCCGATTAATCGAAAAATTTATCGTTATCGCGATATCAGACAGTACGATAACGTCATCGCAGTTCAGTGCGATAAATTTATTAACTTAAATGAACAGTGAAATACACATATCATCACTCATGGACTTGAAATCTCATGCTTTTCCACGGATCAAAGCCGAACAATGGCGATCATTCAATAAAAAGTACTTGGATATTTCAATCAGGTACCGTAGTTTCATCTACACACAATTCCAAATGCAAAACTTCTTTTTTTAGGGGCCGACCAGACGATAGAAAGGGGCGGGGGTCTATGGACTTTTCCCCTGAGACAAACTTTTTTTTTGTACGCGACGTGTCGATGAACAATTTTTTTTCGCAATGTCCACATTACGGTACCATAGCTACAGGTCGAAACAAACTTTTTTTCTTCTTTTCATGTGCTGAACAAACTTTTTTTTTCAGTGTCAAAAGGGTAGAGTAGGTCGGGGCATGCAGCCCCCCTTAACTTCGAGGTACAATTTGACCTACTTTTTATGGGCAATTATTTGAATGCTTATGCCGTCAGGAAGGGATCACTTGATTCTACTAATAACTAGTGAAACAAATGTCTACCAATTTTAATAAAGGAGTTACGGCCATTTTTGTAAAAAATTTAAAATGGCCTTCTTACCCCACCCATTGGGCAAGAAGCCCCCCTATCCCACCCATTGGGCAAGAAGCCCCCCTATTATAATCCTATGGCGATTATTTTTGAGAGCGCATTCAGCCTAAAAGTTATTTCTTAGGGTTCTTCTATTATTTTTAAGGCATTCTATTCACTTTTTCTGAATTTCAGAATTTTTCTGTTCATACTTTTATATTTTAATATTTTTTGCCCTGTTTCAATTTCGGGCCAATTTTTTTTCTATTTTAATTAGCTATTCTATCAAGATTTAAGTTAAATTACACATTATTATATGGTTCCTGAAGCATCTTCGACCCCCCAGTGAAGGGGGCCTCATGCCCCATATCATGTGGGGCCTCTCGCCCCAAACCCACATGTTTTAATTTGACCTTTATATTTGAACTAAAATGCAAAAAACATGATCCAAATCATATTTATGTGATGGTCATAAAGTAAAGCAATGCAGATATCCATTATACTTTTTTTAAAATTTACAGAGTTATTTCTGACAACCCCTTTCAAAGAATTAGTCAAAGTTACAAAAACCATGTTCATTTTTTGTTTCTTTAATTTCTACTATTGTTTGGTGCTGTTTGCCCTGAAAATTGGTGATGTCACCTAAAACGCCTCTAGCTTCAATCCTATCAATAGATAAACGCACCAAAAATGTAAGTTTGGATATAACCCTGGGGGGGCCTCTCACCTAACCCGGGCTTCTTGCCCCGACCTACTCTAACAAACTTTTTTTTTCACAAAAGATCTGGTCGTCCCCTTAATGAATTTGGCCTAGAAATGTCAGCAAAGTGCATAAAACGTTTCAGGTCGGCCAAGATTTTTTTGGCACTGAACTGAAGTCAAAATTAATGTGGATCAGAAAATACAGTGAATTGCAGACCACGCAGACTGAGTGCGGAAAGGCCCAAAACTGGGTTAGATTTAATCTTGCATTGTTGGTTTATTTTCTACTACCAGATTTCTCCAGAAAATTAATTTTAAAGTTGCGACCATCACTCCTAGGGCTGCTGTCTCATTTCTGGAATGAGTGTCTGTCTTCAAAAATCGACAATAACAGCAGCAAAACATCCCAAAAATGTGACAGAAAAATTACAAATTTGATATGATATGATTCAGGGGCGGACCCAGGATTTTTCAAAAGGGGGCACGGCAAAACTTACAACATTAGAGTCTCTAAAAAAATTTTGTTTCCAAATAGCAATATCGATGGTGAAAGTGCAAAACCTCGTATGTCAAAATTTTGCCATTTTTAGATTTTGGGTGGAATGACTATTTCAATATCTAAAACATGTTGTCAATTGGTCACCTTGCCAATTTGCTGTTTTTTGAAACTGTAACACACTGGTAACTGAATGATTTCACCAAACCTTGTATGTCGATTTGTTCCAAAAAGTGAAAGTGCAAAACCTCGTAACTCAAATCAGAACTTAGAAGCTCATATTTTCGGATATTTCAACTTTTTTTGAAAAACAATGATTGCGACACTTTTTTATGGCTCTCAGGAAATTTCCCTATTAAAAAATCTATACCTCCCTATATTTGTTTTAGTGATGTAGGCTATTGAAAAAAATTGTGCATGAAAATTTGAAAAATTGCTATTTTCCTCATTCTTGCTATTGTAGCCACTAATTAAAATTAGCAGTTGTTATTTATTATGGTCAAATCATAATTTATATTGTATAGCTATAGATTGGAAGTACATTCAAAGCTGCAAGTTGCTTAGAAATGTGATAAATGATCGAGTTACAAGGTTTTGCACTTTCACTAACTTGCAAAAAGTGAAAGTGCAAAACCTTGTAACTCGACATTTTCATTCATATCTGATGGTAGCATCAATGCAGGGGTCAATGACCTATGACAAAAAATTATGCTAAAACAGGGTCTCACTTTCTATAAATCACGTAGAGCCTAACTCGCATATAAATGAACATTACCATAAAAAATTATCTGTGATAGTTTTTTCCAATTTCTGAAAAACAGCTTATTTTGACTTACGAGGTTTTGCACTTTCACCATCGATATGAAAGATTCATCGGGAATTTGTGAAACTTGACCCAAAGGATATCGGAAAGATTATTGGAAAAGGGGGATCAAAGATAACGCGCCTCTGTAAAGACTTTCAAGTCTCGCTGAACGTCGGGAAATGGTCTGAGCCGAAAAGAGAAAACCGGGAAATATTTGAGGAGAAAATGGAAGGGGTTTTGGTTATCGGGAAATCAACAAATGTGACCCAAGCTGCCCACGAGATACGCGGAATAGTTGCCAGAAGTAACCAAGTTGATAAGATGTGAAAATTAGCGCCACAGAGACTGATGCCGAACAGACCTGACAAGAGTACCAGATGCCATATTTGTTGTCAATTAAATGTGAAAAATTCTGTAAATAAAACAAACTCGCACACTATGAACAAATCTAGTTGTTTCAAGTTGATCAAAAGAGCTCAACTAAGTAAATCGGTCTCTGTGGCAAATGCTCCAACTCTGGCTAATGGTAAAGCCTCTAGAAAATCAGCTAATGCCTCTGTCTCCTGCAAGAATCTTAAACTCTGTTTCTGGAACGCACAAAGTCTGGGCAATAAGATCTCCATGGTGAGGGATTATATGGCTGAGCATGATCTTGATATATATCTCTTCGTAGAAAGCTGGCTAAAAGAAGACGATATGACAGCAATTGGTCAACTCTGCGAAGGTGGCAAACACAGATTCTTAACCAATCCCAGACTTAACAGAAAGGGAGGTGGTGTTGCATGTCTTTTCAAAGCCAACCTCGACATTTCGAGAGTTGAGAACTTGCGAAGTAAACCTATGAGTCCATGGAACTCTGTCTGAAAATAGATGGACACAAATTTACATTTGTTGTGATTTATAGACCGGAACCATCCAAGAAAAATCCCTATAAAATGACAGACTTTTATGAAGAATTGGCCACGACACTTGCTAAATATCACACATATAACAATGAAGTTATTATAGTAGGAGACTTCAATTTTCATGTCAACAAAGATGACAATGATAAAGCCTCGAAATTTCTAGAAATCCTGAAGATGTTCAACCTCTCACAACACATAACGCAACCCACTCATAAAAATGGAAATACCCTCGATCTAATTATCACTAATGGCCAAACCAAAGAACTTAAGTGGCAAGTGGATGAACTAAGTTCAGATCACAGTAACATCCTGTTCTGGATTGATGCAAGGAAACCACCACCAGAAAGAAGAAAAGTAACTTTCAGGAAACTACGAAATGTAAACGTAAATAAATTCAAAATGGATATCAGTAACATGCT
This sequence comes from Platynereis dumerilii, assembly GCA_026936325.1. NCBI lineage: Eukaryota > Metazoa > Annelida > Polychaeta > Phyllodocida > Nereididae > Platynereis > Platynereis dumerilii. Next base: position 294,065 of record JAPTHN010000113.1, on the reverse strand, counting down.
TAAAAATAAAGCATCAGATGAAACATCTGGAGATAAACTAAATAAGTTGGTTGATATATATGAATCCACAAAATCTATTCTAGACAGACATGCACCTGAGCAGGAAAAGAATATAACAATAAGAGGACCGACACCCTGGACAAACGAGGATATTAAAACCTTAAAGAAAGAGAGACGGAAGGCTGAGAAGAAATGGCGCAAGTCACGAAACCAAACAGACTTTGACATCTACAAAGAAAAACGCAACACACTGAACAAGAAGCTAAATAGCCTCAGAGCAAATGAACTGGCAAAGACAATTAATGAGAATCGGGGCAATACTCGTAACATGTTCAGAGCAATTAACCGTGCGTTAAATAGAAAAGCTGAGTCCCCGTTACCCCCTCGTGATAGTGATAAGGAATTGGCGGAGGAATTCTGCAAGTTCTTTGATGACAAAATCAGAAATCTGAGGAACAAATTTGACAATAACCCAGCCAACCACACAGACAAACTGGGTAAAGCAACGAGTAAAACTTTCAATGGTCAAATGATGAAAAAATTTCGTGAATGACAGAGAGGAGGAAATAAGAGATATGTAACGAAAATGCCAAGCAAACAATGCAGTTTGGACCCCCTACCATTCTGGCTGATGAAAGAATGCCTCGATGAGCTGCTACCCATCATCACCAGTATTGTCAACACCTCTCTGAATACAGGAACAATGCCTAAAAACTTAAAACATGCAATTATAAGACCTCTGTTGAAACAATCAAACTTAAAAACGGAACTGAAAAATTATAGGCCGGTTTCCAACATGCAATTCCTCGGTAAAATTATCGAGAGTGCCGTAATCAAACAGTACTCTGAGCATATATCAAAAAACAGCTTGGAAGATGAAAAACAGTCCGCCTATAGGAAATTTCACAGTACAGAAACCCTCCTTACAAAAATACATAGTGACATTATGTCAAGCATCAGCGAAGGAGAGATTGTAATGCTTGTGCTGTTGGACTTGTCTGCAGCATTTGATACTATTGACCACGATATCCTACTTGAAAGACTACACCTACAGTATGGGGTTGATGGAATAGCCCTAAAATGGTTTAAATCATACTTATCTCAGAGAACTCAGGCTGTAAAGATAAATAGCAGTGAATCGGACTCAAAACCGCTGCAGTCTGGGGTCCCACAAGGCTCCAAACTCGGACCAATTCTCTTCAACTCTTATATTGCACCAGTGAGCAAAATCGCGCATGAAAATGGTGTAAGAGATGAGAAATATGCTGATGACCATCAACTGATATTGTCTTTCAAACCTCGTCACAAAGCAAACCATGAAAATGCTAGGCTCCAAATGGAGAACTGCATTTCACAAATACGGTCCTTCCTCCGGGATAACAAACTATTCAACAATGCGGACAAAACAGAATTCATTCTCTTGAGCTCCCCAAAACAACTGCAGGAAGGATATAGCAGCTCTATTAATGTCAATGGAGTAGAGATTGAAGCAGCCACTTTTGTCAAAAATCTGGGAGTCTTACTAGACAAACATATGGTCATGGAAAAAAAAGGTTAATTTTATGTGCAAAAAAGTATACTGCAACATCAAGAATATTGCCAATATTCGCAGCAGTCTAAATCTGGACGACACAAAGACTGTGGTGAATGCTCTCGTGACACCTCATCTGGACTATGGTAACAGCCTCCTGAAAGGTATCAAAAAGTCGATATTAAATAAGCTTCAGATTGCTCAGAACTCGGCCGCCAGACTAATATACAAGGTAAATCGGCGTGAACACATTACCAAAATAAGAAAAGATCTACATTGGCTGCCTATACCTGCTAGAATCGACTTCAAAATTCTGACACTAACTTGGAAGGCTCTAAATAGTCAAGCTCCTGTGCATCTATGCAACCTAATTAAACTGAGAAACAGTGGACTAAACCTGAGGGATAACCTTCTACTAGACATGCCAAATAGTCGAAATTGCATAGGTGACCGTGCCTTTGTGAGATGTGCACCATCCTTGTGGAATAAGATTCCTTACCAAGTAAGAAATGCAAACACTTTGCAAACCTTCAAACAAAGACTGAAAACGCATCTTTTTAAAATATACTATGATGCAATCCAGTAGCCTTCAGCTACTGAAATAGCGCTGATGAGCAATGTTATCATTGGAATCGGCGCTATATAAATGTCTAATTATTATTATTATTATTATCTGACAAAAGGGGGGCGCACGCCCCTTGTGCACCCTCCCCCCCCCCACTGGATCTGCCTATATGTGATTCAGCTTTGCTGTGGTTTTCTGGAAATCACCCACTGTAAACCCGTGCCGTCTACAGGTGCCGTTGAAAAAGTGCCGTAAAACTGACGGCGATCTTACCGTAAGTCTTTGAAAACGGTAAATTGCCGTTAATTCAACAGTAAACCGTCATTGTAACAGTCACTGCCGTCAAACCTGCAGGAAGATACCGTAAAATACAGATACGGCAATTGCCATTACTATTACGGGACGTTGCTGTAAAAGTAACAGCAACCTTGCTGTTAGCTGTGAACACGGCTAGCTGCCGTAATTTCAATGGTTACCGTAATTGTAACAGTAAGCACTGTCAAATTTACGGCAAGTTACCGTAAGCCGCAGATTCAGATATTTGAAATAGAAAATGTAGCTGCTGTTTCAAAATCAGAAGTAATGTTATGCAACTTCATAAGATGGCATAGATAAAGGCAGCTTCGTGGACACTTTAGTTCCTTCTCGCCAGCAAATTCGCACAGTGTACCTGTGGTGTTGTCCTGAAGCAAGCAAGCTACTTTCTTCCAAATTAAAAAAAAAACAAACTTGAAAATAATGCAAAACTTAGAAATAAACTGCATTTTTTTATGAACATTGTCCTCAGGTCCTATTTCCAAAAATAAATTTTGTCCAATATTTTTCCCCAAATTTTTTTTTCTAACTTATTCACTTAATATTTTTCTAACATTATTTTTCCCCAACCATTTTTTGACCCGATTTCATTAATTGTATAGTTCTAACTGGAATTATTTGGAATATTTGATCAGAACCTGGTATTGGTTAATGTACAACTGGTTTTGAAAATGGGCTAATTACATTTTTGTACTGGCCAACAAATGCTTTTGAGGCGTTAAACTCAAAACTCAAACAATTTAGAATTGCTGTTATTTTAGATGTAGGCCTGTTCATGAGTTCGGATTTAATATTTCTGATAACAGTTGTTATATATATATTTTGTGACTTTTCTGTTTGTTGTTATTCTTATTGGGCATTTTGCTTGATGGCAGAGATTGTCATTATAACATCTTTTTACATCATTTTACTATTTACTAAAGAGTTGCAAAAAAAATGTATTCTTTGTTAATATATATAGTCATAACTGTTGTTGTGAATATATTGATAAATTTTACGTTGGGCTGGTTTTACCAGTAATAAATTTTCGCTCGGAATGCCACGTACCAACATCTTTTGTTTTCGCATAATTACGTATCGCCTGTATGAAAATCAGGAAGCTGAAGTAACAAAATCAGTTAAATGAACCTTTTTACATGATCAGAATTCAGTCGGAAATGCATGATGGGACATTGACTCCGTAACAAGATTGATAGTTTATACTTTATATATATACTTAGGCATGTGCACTGTTAGAAATTTCAGTACAATCAACGGTTTTATTCTGTAATTTATACGGTCAAACGACTGTGATCATGAAACTGTAGAAATTACAGCTTTCTTGATGTTATGATAACGTGTTTGAATTCACGGTTTAAAAACTGTAACTGAAGACTTAGCCTTGTTTTTTTTCCATGCCCTTAAATAGGCTTAATGGGCAATGCCTTAATCAAGGTGTTTAAACTTAAGAGCATTCATTTAATCTCTGGAAGCAGGACTGATAAGACACGTCACACATGAGCAAGGTAAGATTGCTGTTATTTCTTCATTTGGCATGCTTGATATTGCTAAATTATATTCAATTGCCTATTATTTAATAACTGCCATAATGGTTATATTGAGGTAATAAAATGGTATTGTTCCACAACCCATAATATTTTATTGTGTGAGATATTCCTTGATGGGCATGGAGGGGGAGGGTTGGTCTAATGGTAGCGTGCTGGGCTGCCAATCACTGGGTCCAGGGTTCGAATCTGGCTCTTGCCGGGTCACCTGGGCCTATGTCGGACAGCTGTTTCAATCATCCTCCACCTCATTGCCGTGTCCTCCTCCTGTCCTAATAAACCTATCAAGTGCATAAATACAGGACGTAAAGCCCCAATCATCTATCCATCCATCCATCCATCCTTGATGATGGGGCTTTACATCCTGTATTTATGCACTAGTCTTGATAGGTTAATTAGCACAGGAGGAGGACAGGTGGCTCTGCAAGAGCTGAAGTTGAACCCTGAACCCTGGACCCATTGATTGGCAGCCCAACACTCTACCACTGAGCTGATCCCCCCCTCCATAACAGAGGCATTTATTAATCAATATGAATAAATTATCATCACCCTTTAGACCAGAATAACCTAAATGTTACTTTCTAATTTGTGTACAATGCTGAAATATTAATAGGCCTACTATGTAAAAATATTTCAATTTCATTGTTTTTCGTGGAACATTTAATATTTATTTATATAATTTATTTGTTATTATTTTATGTTTTACAAGTGATTTTTCACCACTATCAATGATTTAACAAGAAATTCTTTAAAAAAAGAATTGTAGGGAACTGAGGTTTCTTCAAACACATATTTTATTTTCCAAATATTCAAATAATGTTTTACGTATGTGTAGTTGCATCTATACCTCCAATGCACCACTATGAATGTCTGATTTAACAAACCTAATACATGTTACATCATGATTAGGCATGCCTAATTACAGGTGTTATTAACATAGACAGCAAAGCAAGCAATGAGAAGCCCTTTAAATTCTTTGTCATGAACATGAAATTTCTATTTCCATCACAACAAACTAATTGTGGCTTGCATAATATATGGATTATTACACTTTTAGACTGGCCAGTTTGTGAGAAGTTGAATATATAATGTTCTCATACAGTGTTTTCTTTTATATGTTATCTCAAATGTTTATACACTTAGGCTACATAATTTTTTGAAGGAAATCTCTATGGGATAATATTATGCTCCAGGTGTGCTTTGGATATGGTCCCCAATCACTCAACCATGACAGCTCCCAAGGTCATGCAGTGAAGGAGCTACTGAGCATAAAGAGGGGCAAATATATACTTGATTTGTAAATTGTAGTCACAGTTACCTTTGCTGTAGCATGAGTATCCTCCTAATATTGGAGGTAAATCTGGAGGGTACTCCTGCTATAGGGAAAGTATATCTGCAAGGCCAACTTCCTAGTGGCCCCCTCCAGAAACTCAAGAAGCTCCACCACTGCAGTACACATAAATTGATGACAAATAGCACTTGGCTGATTATTTTTGCCCCTTTAGTTAGGGACCTCCACTGTCAAATCTTTCCTCATTTGGAGCTTATAACACAGATCTGAGATGGTCCCTACAAAAATAGCTTTGCATTGAGAGTGTCACTTAAGGACTTTGGTCTGGGTTTCATTGGTGATGTTTGCAGACTTAATCTTGACTTAAGCACCGAAGGCAATCATCTCAATAGCAAACTATCAACAACAAACTTCTAGTCTAGGCCTATACAAGTTAAAGAGTGTTGTCTAATTTTCAGATTCAAGACAGAGGCTGATGAACATGTTTCTCAATTGTGGAATGCTTGTTCATGGAGAAGCCTTTCATGGTTGTTTCTTCAGATCTTTGAAGCTGTCAACCCTTCCAAGGTTTGTGGCACATTGATCTCAACAACATTTTTATGTCTGCTCTCCTTTCCTCTAAATAACTAATGCCAAAAACTCACTCAGTTACATAATATGTCTGCCCTCAACTAGTGAAAAAAAGTAATTTGTGAGTAATCACTGAGGTTTGCGATATTTCACATATAATATTTCACATATAATATATTTGCATTAATTTCCAAATGTAATTGCATGTTTTGCAACAGTTTAACTTCCAAATTCTCCTGGCTTATTTTGCAAAGCTATAATTATGGACATCCAATGGTTTTTAGCTCGTCTGTTTTCTTTGAAAATGAAGAGCTGTTGTCGTCACTCGATTGTCAGCGTCATTGTCCCGGTTAAGGTTTGTGTAAGTGTCCATTTGTGACCTTAGGTTTCCAATTAGAGTCATGAAATTTGGTACAGGTATGGGGCTATGGGTATGAATGGTGAACATGTAGAGAAATCCAAGATGGCTGCCATTTTGTGGCGGCCATTTTTGCCGCAATCTTTATTCTCGAACTTCCCATTTTGACTTATTATTTCACTTACAGTTATGAAATTTGGTACAGGTATGGGCCTGTGGGTATGGTTCGGGAGCATGTCGAGAAATCCTAGATGGCAGCCATTTTGTGGCAGCCGTTATGGCAGCCATCTTTCTTAATTCTTGAACCTCCCATTGTGACCTTAATATTTCACTTTCAGCTATGAACTTTGGTACAGGTATGGATCAGGTATTGACCAGGAACATGTTGAGAAATCCAAGTGGGTGGCCATTTTGGCAGCCATCTTTCTTCATTTCTTGAACCGCCCATTGTGACCGTAATATTTCACTTAAGAGTTATGAAATTTGGTACAGGTATTTGCCAGTGGGTATCGATCAGGAGCATGTTGAGAAATCCAAGATGGTGGCCATTTTGTGGTGGCCATTTTGGCAACCATCTTTTTTCATTCTTGAACTCCCCATTGTGACCTTATTATTTCACTTACAGTTATGAAATTTGGTACAGGTATGATGCTGTTGGTAAACTTGGTATGGATCGTGAGCATGTTGCGAAATCCAAGATGGCAGCCATTTTGTGGTGGCCATTATGGCAGCCATCTTTCTTAATTCTTGAACTGCCCATTGTGACCTTAATATTTCACTTACAGTTATGAAATTTTTTGCAGGTATAGGCCTGTGGGTATGCATCAGGAACATTTTGAGAATACAAGGTGGCGGCCATGTTGGCAGCCAACTTTCTTCATTTTTGAACTGCCCATTGTGACCTCAATATTTCGCTTAGAATTATGAAATTTGGTACAGGTTTGGCCTGTGGGCATCGATCGGGAACATGTTGAGAAATCCAAGATGTCAGCCATTTTGTGGTGACCATTTTGCCAGCCATCTTTCTTTATTCCTGAACTGCCCATTGTGAGCTTAATATTTCACTTACAATTATGAAAGTTGGTGCAGGCATTGGCCTGTGGGTATTGATCAGGAACATGCTGAGAAATCCAGGATGGCTGCCAAATTGGCAGCCATCTTTCCTTTCTTGAATTGCCCATTGTAACCTTCATATTTTGCTAGAGTTATAAAATTTGGTAGAGGTATTGGCCTGTGGGTATCTATCGGGGACGTCCAAGATGGTGGCCATTTTGTGGCAGTCATTTTGGCAGCCATCTTTCTTCATTTCTTGAACTACCCATTGTGATCTCAATATTTCAATATTAGTTATGAAATTTGGTACATGTACTAGGGATGCCAAAACCTGCTAGGTGGAGCTGATCGCAATTTTATTTTTAGTGAAGAAAAAATGACACCTAAAATCTCAGTTCATAGTTGTCTCACTTTACGGGCTTTTTCGCATTGAAAACAGTTTAGAACTTTTCGAAATTTGATGGAATCTGTTTCTAAAATATATTAGCTTGCTGTTTTTCAATATTTTGTTCTCGTGTTTACATTTGTTGCATTAAAAAAATTGAATTAAAAATTTTGGAAGTAAGAATGGACATGGAATAGTAAAAAGACATGCATCATTTTGGTACTTGAAGAAAGCCAATATTCTCATTAAACATTCTGTAGCCTTTGCAGAATTTTTAGAGGCCGTAGAGAGGAAGCACAACCCAATTTTTGACCTGGCCTCAGCTTCAAGTTGCGGGCAATGGAGACTGACACCTGGTGGTCATTCTTTGAAGTTCTATAAATTGCCCAAAATATCAATACATTTCTTAGTATAGTGTTTTTGTGGATTAAAAGAGTTGTTTTTACCGAAAATAATCCATTATGACAAAATCAAGACACCTATTCAAAGTCAAGCTAAATTTGATTTTATGGATATTTCTTTCCAAAAATGGCTACTCTTTCATGTGAAATAGCTTCCCACAGCAAAAATGAGTTAGGGGGACCCCGCCTTTTTAATTCATAAATAGATCAATCTTGTCAAAACATAATTACTGTATGGTACAGTTAATATTCAGAAAAGCAATGGAGTTGATTTTTTTCCAGTCTAAAAAGTGGGGTTTTTTTTTAGCATATGTAACTATTCTTTGCTGTGACAATACAAATTTGTGGCCTTTAGAATTTATATTTCCAAAAGACAGGCCTATTTTCCTTTGCAAAATTTGGAGTGAACAACCAATTCATGGCACTATGATTATAGTCCTTCACCCCCGAGACGGTGAATTACTAAAAAACTAAATTTTTTTATCCATTAAGATCCATGGTGTAAAGGTAGGCAAGTCAATCTCAAGTTAACCCTGAATCCATTCACCCCATTTCGTTGGAAGAATATCTAAAAGCAAGAATGTATACCTAGTTAATGTAAAGACAAGACTTAAACTGCCAAATATACCATTAAAAAAACAAAAATACTCAATATGAATATTCAACCCATTCAACCTTGATTATGAGCGTAAATTACCGAAGATATGTACCTGCACTATGTATCCAAGTCAACATACTAACAATTTGCAAACTTCAAAAAAAAAAAAAAAATCCTAGTCAATCAGAGTTATAGCTATTTACCCCCTTTAGGGTAATTACCCCCCCCCCCCAAAAATCATTCTTAGCATGTAATACGATTCAAAATTATGAATACCATAAACACATAAAGATTCATGAAAGTCCCCCTCATCCAAACGAAGGTCAAGTGTAAGCTGTCGTCATAACTTTTTTGAATTAAAAAAGCCGGTATTTTTGCTATAGATATTACATACTTTGTGCAATTGTAGATGATGAGACTTTGATACTGTCATCCGTTTGCCTCTCTAACTTGTTAGTATATCAGTCCAGCATTCAAATAAACACAAGAAAGTAATTCTTAAATGATTTTGAAGGCATTTTAGGTCATGGTGTCATTTTTTTATAGTTGGGCGTTTTCATTTGCTTCTGAGCGCCTAGACTTGATGTTGTTAAATTAAGCACAGCGAGGTTAATTTCAACGTTAGACAAATTTTTTTGGCTGATTCTTCATCACAAAATCATAGTGCACGCCTCTGTGCCAAAAATTATTATTTTTGTTCATTTATTAGAAATGGTCTGTCATCCCTACATGTACTGGCCTTTGGGTATGAATCGGGAACATGTTGAGAAATCTAAGATGGCCACTAAAATGGCCACTTCAAAATGGCTGACATCCTTGAACTGCCCATTGTGACCTTGCTATTTCGCTTAGAGTTATGAAATTAGGTACAGTTATTGGCCTGTGGGCATGGATCAGGAACACGTCGATAAATCCGAGATTGTGGTCATTTTGGCAGCCCATTGTAACCTTAATATATCATATCGCTTAGGGTTATAAAATTAGCTACAGGCATTGGCCTGTTGGTGATAATCTGGCACACATTGATAGATTTCACATTGACAGATGAGCGTTTAAACCGCTTGCGGTTCTAGTTAAAAAATAACCTTGATCGCTGGCAAGTCAATCTTCCCACTAGAATCGCCCCTCCCCCTCCCTCCTGCCGTTTGTCACTCTCACTGGTCAATCTTGCTCCCTCTCCATTGCCCTCTGCCTTCACCCTATCCTATCTGCCCCATCCTATCTGCCCTATCCTATCTGTCCTGTCCTATCTCCCTTGTCCTCTCCTCATTCTCCTTCTTTCCCTCTTTCTCCCTCTCCTCTCAATCCCCTTCCCTTCTTCCTCATTTCCTTCTTTACGTCCAACCATTATAAAATAACCTTGGTCGCTGTCTGGTCCATCTCTCTCCCTCTCCTCTCCCCCTCTCCCTGCCCCTCTCCCTCCCCTATATCCCCTATTCTATCTCCCCTATCTTATCATCCATATCCTCTCCTTTCCTCTATGCCCTGTCGTCTCTCCTATCTCCCTCTCCTATCTCCCTCTCCTATCTCCCTCTCCTATCTCCCTCTCCTATCTTCCTCTCCTATCTTCCTCTCCTGTCTTCCTCTCCTGTCTTCCTCTCCTTTCTCCCTCTCCTCTCTCCCTCTTCTCTCTCCCTCTCCCTCTCTCTCTCTCTCTCCTCTCCTCTCTCCCTCTCCTCTCTCCCTCTCCTCTCTCCCTCTCCTCACTCCCTCTCCTCTCTCCCTCTCCTCTCTCCCTCTCCGCTTCTCTTCCCTGTCTCATCCCCTATTCCCTATCCGCTCTCTCTCCTTCCTATTCCCTATTCCCTCTCTTTCTACCCCTCCTGCCCACTTTATCTCCTACCACCTGTCACCCTTTCCCTCTTTCCTCCTTTCCTTTGTTTTTCTCACCTTTGAGTTTAGTCCAACCATTTTGAATAATCTTGGTGGCTCGCTGGTCAATCTTTCTCTTTCTCCTTTATCCCCCCTCTTTTCTCCTTTTCCCTTCCTTTCCTCTTTTCCTTCTTTTATTCTCCCACCTCCTTCACTTCCACACTTCTCCTTCTTTTATATCATAGTCTGATGTCCCTAAATCCTCTTTCTGTTTTCCTTCACTCTCCTCTTTCCTGCCTCTATATGGGGTGGGGAGAGGGTTAACTTATAAGCCTATGCAATTAACAAGTGTTGTCGATTTTCAGATTCAAGACAGAGGACGATGAAGTTCATGCATCTTGTGCAACGCTAGCTTACGAATAAGTCATGAAATTCACCGATGGGTCTTTCATGATTGTGTCTTCAGGTTTTTGAAGTTGTCAGCTCTTCCAAGGTCAGTGGCACATTGATCCCAACAACATTTTCTTAATGAGATATAGCCTAGGACTCTCCACCTAATCATTGCGGTTGCATTATTTCACATACATTTGTATTAATTTTAAAGTGCAGTTTTGTGAATGTTTAACTTCCTGATACTCCTCGCTTAATTTACAAAGTTATGAATATGGACATGCAATGTTCATAAAAATAGTCTTCATTGCTGCCTCATCAATCTTCCCTTTGGCGTCTACCTCGCCATCCCCGACCCCCACCCCTTCAACCCCTCCCACTCCTTCAACCCCTCCCACTCCTATCCCCTTTCCCCTGTTTTCCGCCTATTTTCCTCCTGCCCTTCTGTTGCCATATATCTATTTTGAAATAGGTATAGATTATTAACCGCAAGAGAGGAAATATGTTATTTATCACCCGAGTGCTTTAGCCCAAGGTGTAATAAACACATTCCCGATGCCATTGTGAATAACCAACTTATACCACGAGACAATCACTCAAACAGTCTAACTCTACTCTTTCCATCTCCTCTCTCCTCTCCTCTCTACATCTTTCCCTTCCTCCCCTCTTTCCCTCTCTCTCCCCGTCTCCCTCTCCTATCTCCCTTCAAGAGCAAAATCCCAACTGGATGTCGTTCGGATGAGACGCTAAATTGGCGGCCCCTTGTATCAGTGTCTGTGCTGAGCAAGTAAAAGATCCCTCACATGGGGTAAATGTGTAACATGTTGAGGACTCTCTCATATCATCAATCAACCCTCGTGAGCGCCCAGAACTGGGCTTAGAGGGCTGCACTTACCATATCTATCAATATATCTATCCTATCTCCCTCTCCTGTCTCCCTCTCCTCTCTCCCTCTCCTGTCTCCCTCTCCTGTCTCCCTCTCCTGTCTCCCTCTTTTGTCTCTTTTGTCGTCCTCTCCTGTCTCCCTCCCCTGTCTCCCTCCCCTGTCTCCCTCCCCTGTCTCCCTCCCCTGTCTCCCTCCCCTGTCTCCCTCCCCTATCTCCCTCCCCTGTCTCCCTCCCCTGTCTCCCTCCCCTGTCTCCCTCCCCTGTCGCCCTCCCCTGTCTCCCTCTCATGTCTCCCTCTCATGGCATCCTCTCTTGTCTCCCTCACTTGTCTCCTTCACTTGTCTCCCTTTCTTGTCTCCCTCTCTTGTCTCGCTCTCTTGTCTCCCTCTCTTGTCTCCCTCTCTTGTCTCCCTCTCTTGTCTCCCTCTCTTGCCTCCCTCTCTTGTCTCCCTCTCGTCTCCCTCTCTTGTCTCCCTCTCTTGTCTCCCTCTTTTTTCTCCCTCTTTTTTCTCCCTCCTTTGTCTCCTTGATTGTCTCTCCCTCCTGTCTCTCTCTCCTGTCTCTCCCTCTCTTGTCTTCCTCTCTTGTCTCCCTCACTTGTCTCCCTCTCCTGTCTCTCTCTCTCATGTCTCCCTCGTCTGTCTCCCTCTGTTGTCTCCCTCTGTTGTCTTCCTCTGTTGTCTCCCTCTGTTGTCTCCCTCTGTTGTCTCCCTCGTCTGTCTCCCTCGTCTGTCTCCCTCGTCTGTCTCCCTCCTGTCTCTCTCTCCTGTCTCTCCCTCTCTTGTCTTCCTCTCTTGTCTCCCTCACTTGTCTCCCTCTCCTGTCTCTCTCTCTCATGTCTCCCTCGTCTGTCTCCCTCTGTTGTCTCCCTCTGTTGTCTTCCTCTGTTGTCTCCCTCTGTTGTCTCCCTCTGTTGTCTCCCTCGTCTGTCTCCCTCGTCTGTCTCCCTCGTCTGTCTCCCTCGTCTGTCTCCCTCTTCTGTCTCCCTCGTCTGTCTCCCTCGTCTGTCTCCCTCGTCTGTCTCCCTCGTCTGTCTCCCCTCTTTCCCCCCCCTTTCCCCTCTTTCCCCCCTTTCCCCCTATCCCTGCATCCCCACTCTCCCTACTTCCTCTTCCCTTCTTTCCTGCTTCTGTTTTCCTTCTCCCTCCCCATCCTCTTCCTGTCCTCATTAGCCTAAGAAGTTCATAAATACAGGACGTAAAGCCCTAAATCATCATCATCTTGTGTCTCCCTCTCGTGTCACCCTCTCGTGTCTCCCTCTTGTGACTCCCTCTTGTGTCTCCCTCTCGTGTCTCCCTCTCGTGTCTCCCTCTCGTGTCTCCCTCTCGTGTCTCCCTCTCGTGTCTCCCTCTCTGCCTCTCATGTCTCCCTCTCTGCCTCTCATGTCTCCCTCTCGTGTTTCCCTCTTATGTATTCCTCTCGTGTCTCCCTCTCATCTTTCCCTCACATCTCTCCCTCACGTCTCTCCCTCTCATCTCTCCCTCACGTCTCCCCCTCTCATCTCTCCCTCTCGTCTCTCCCTCTCGTGTCTCCCTCTCTGCCTCTCATGTCTCCCTCTCGTGTTTCCCTCTTATGTATTCCTCTCGTGTCTCCCTCTCATCTTTCCCTCACATCTCTCCCTCACGTCTCCCCCTCTCATCTCTCCCTCTCGTCTCTCCCTCTCATCTCTCCCTTAGATATTCTTAAACAATGGTTAAGAACTTGAGACATCACTGGCATTGCAGCTGCCTGATGTCAAAAGCAAACAAAAGCCCAAACAATATCAATGTGTTGTCAAGATACAATTCTTGATTACTTTTCAGATGCTGGATATTATGACCCCACAAATTTCTGAATTTTGTTCAGTTTCTCTCGTATTCTGCTGTAAAAATCACATGTACTGCTTCCATTATTATAGCACTTTTAGTGTGCCTTTCAGCATAATGATTTTCGAAAATTTCTTGATTATGTGAGGTTATCCAAATGCCCCCTCATAGACCACTTGCCCCACTCTTTAAAATCATCTGGATACGCCACTGCTGTATTGAAATATTACACCAGACAAAACCACTCGAGTCATGGTCACAGTCATGATATTGTTATGTAGTGCTCTAATTGGTAGTTTTTTTTATCACCTGGTTTTAATATTAGTTATAAAGATTTTTTCCATGTGACCATTTAAATACAGAAATGTGATGTACCAATGGAGCAACAATGGTCATGACGTCACAATTGCATTATTTGGGCTACTGTTTTATGACATCATCAGACATCTGCAATGCTGGTGATGTAATAACTGTTAAAACAGATGTCCCTTTGACAGTGATGTTCTAAAAACATCATGGGTCCTGATATTTAGGTTGTAAACAGTTTGATAATATTCATAGCCAACCAGCTGGTAATACTTCAATTATGTCTTCTCTTGTATGAATATTTGTCTCTCCATTTACAGGAACACGTGAGCACACTAGAGGTGCCGGAAGAAAGGGAGTGCCAGCATCAATAGTGATAGTTTGATATGGTAAATATGCCTTTGTTAGATGTCATTGATAAAGCCTGGCTACTTTTAAAAATGTGTAAACAGGTATCATTTCTACACTCAACAAAAAAACGAACGTCCCACTTCATTTTTGCTTATAATATGAAGATAATTTTTTTTGGCAAAAACCTATTAAATAGTATTGATCCTGTTATAAACAAGTATCAATGTGCCAAAAATCATTCTATTGTGACTATATCCTGTTTATCTTTGACTTTGTTTATCACATTTGGGTATTTAAAAAAAAATTCCAATCCCCACATCTCGCCAAAAAAATTGGGGTGTCATTTCGAAGTGTGTGACATTGAGCCCAAAGCAGAAAGTTACTTTATTTTAGCTTCAGATCACCTTGGAGATGTGTGTTTGGTACAGCAAGTGAAATGACTTTTATGAAAAGTTGACATGACCATTGGCATCTCGGAAATGCCAATACTTTGTTCAAATCAAAATATCAAACAGAACACTCATTTTTGAAAATATCTCAATTGAAAGCCGAATAACATAATTCATTTCCCTTGCTGTTCGAAACACACATCTGGAAGGTGATCTGTAGCTGCCAAAAATAAAGCATATATATATGTTACAATTTTTCCACTTTTTAGGGCTCTTTGTCACACAATGCGAAATGGCGCCCAGATTTTTCTTGGTGAGATGTGGGTATGGGGCCATTTAAAATAAAAAACCCAACTGTTATAAACAAGGTCAAACATAATTAGGAAATGGTCGCACTTGAATGATTTTCGGCACATTGATACTTGTTTATAATAGGATCAACACTATGTTGTTTAATTGGTTTTGGCCAAAAAAAATAAAATACTACAAATTATGGGCAAAAATGAAGTGGGACGTTTCTTTTTTGAGTGTACCATGGCAAGATTCTATACCTACACTGCAATTTGGCCATTTCTGGGGTAGCTCAGTGGCTAAGTGGTTAAGATGTCCGCCTGCTCCGCTGAAGCTCTTTGCCTCAACTCCCAGCTGGGGAACCCAACATTTTCAGAGGACCGTCATAAGCCAAATTTCAGCTGGATGTCGTTCAGTGCCTGATTGTATGAACGTCTAACCCGGGTTATCCTGAAGTGGTTAAAACTCCTATTACATTACTTTTAACAGGGTTATTGTGAAAATAACTTAAGCATGTTTAAGCTGACCTCATGTTATATAACGACTAAATCATTTTCCCAGTAACCCTGTTAAAAGATAAGTTTTAGGATAACCCGTGTTAAGTGTTGATACAATATGGCACAGTAAAAACGTTATATTGGTGGCCTTTGTATCAGTGTCTTGGCTGGGCATATAAAAGATCTCTCACTTCGGGTAAATGTGTAACATGTTAACTGTTGAGGATTCCTGCTCTCTCTCACATCTCATCAAGTAAACCCTCGTGAGTGCCCAGAACTGGACTTAGAGGGCTGCACTTACTATAACTATCTATCTATCATAATGCTTTATCCCACTGTAACCATGACTGCCTTATAATTTCTACATAACCAATTATGACTTGACAAAACTTAAAATACTTGTAAATTAGTGCAGCCATTGTATTGTTGGTATTTTGTGTGATCCTCCTCCCTCTTTCCATCTATTGGTTATCTTTATCGTTTTCCTTTTGTTCCAGGTGACGTGTCTGCGACTGATTTCTCACTGCTGGTAGGCAATACAGTTGTGATAGAAAAAACGAATACTTTCTACGATGCTCTGGCACTACTGTTTGCCACTTACTACGTCCTGAATATCGCTTATCCTCCAGAATATCGCTTATCCTCCAGAAGTGCAAACAACCTTGGAATTTATACAGAGGTAACATTATTCCACAGTGAACAGTACTAGGTACAGTGATTGATATAATAGGCCTGTAACTGAAGACAATCAAGTGACAATACACAATATGTTATAGTAACTGACACTGACAGTCATACTGACTTCTCTGAATTAATAAATTGAGGCTGAGAGGTCACTGCTTGGCTATTTTTTGCAAACTTGAAAATGTGGAGGTTGTAACAATAATAAATTACCCAACACCATATCAAACAATTAGTCTTGAATGGTAATTTTTGTAAAGCTTTTACATTTTGAATTATTTTCTTTCAGATGTTTCTTCAAGATAACCCCGAAACAAGGAATTGAGAAAGTGAAAGGAAAGAAACGTACGATGGTTGTGTATCAAGCTAATCAGTATACGTTACTGTTTATATTGTCTACATGTATGGAAAGCAGATGGCATACAGTGCGTGCTCATTAATTTAATGCGGACTATAATATTAAGACACATTTATTTAATATTAAGACACATTTATTTAATATTAAGACATATTTATTGAATTAAGTTCATTAAATAATAATAATATTATTGATGTGTGTGTGGAAATGTTGTCACTTAATTAGTGAAATAATGGTATTGCGTGAAGCAGCTAATCAGTATCTATATGTTGTTTATAGTATATATTAAATATATCGGAGGCAATGTGTTCTTACGTATATAATGCAGACTTAAATATTTTCATCAAAAGAATTTATTTTGTGTGGAAATGCTGGCGCCTATTTAGTGAAATAATGTTGTGTGAAGCTGCTTATCGATTAATAGACTGTATAAATCGTGAAATAAACATATTAATGTACTCTGGATACAGTTTATTTTCACTTATTTATTGATGCTTATAAATTAATAGTAAGACATCTTTCATGATCCTGTCTTTTATTTGATATATTTGTAATTCGACATTAATAAAGTGAATGCATACATGTTTATTTGTTTTGATGAGCACACAAACCGTAACAACTGCATTCAGCTTTCTTTTTTGACACCTGTCCCTGCAATTGGAGTAGACTTTTTCAATGACACTCCTAATAAAGCTGCAGACTCTCTTGGTTCCTTACAGTACATGCTATGTGCATTTTATATAACTGATTGAACGGGCAATTATTTCCTGCCCACGTACTGTTGCGACAGTTCGCACCTCTGCCACTGTTCAATGTGTGCATAATTACAAAATAAAGAGGAATGTGAAATTTCCATAACAGTGTGCAGACACATTTTTGGGTGGGAAAAAAAGCCTGGTGTGCTGAACTACTGTATAATCAGAAGGGGCGTATCTGTAAACTACCTTAAGGGGCAAATAACATATGTGGCGCATATGTGGTCATTCGAAACTTCTGTGTCTTCCATGCTAATTTTGGTACACTGATTATGAGTGCTGGTGTGCAGTTCTCCAGGACCTGTCACTAATAAGACCGCCTTTTTGGCAGGTGTGAAGTGGTCATGTATACGGAGGTATACTAAGCGCAATTATTTAAAACACATACTACAGCAGTCCCTGAGTAATAAGACCGCCTTTTTGTCAGGCGTGAAGCGGTCTCTCATGGAGGGTGCATCTGTCACAGTTTATGTATACGGAAGTATACTAAGTGCAATTATCTAAAACACATACTACAGCAGTCCCTGTGTAATAAGACCGCCTTTTGGCAGGCGTGAAGTGGTCTCTCACGGGGGTGCATCAATTCATGTATACAGAAACAATTGCATTGTCTGTTACAACATCATCCTGTCATCTAACATATGATCTTAGATAACGGCGTCGGTACAATTAGCTGTTAAATTAACAGCAAGTACCCGTTATAAAATGACGGCATGCTTAGCCGCAAGATTTACGGCAACATGCCGTAGCATGAACTTACGGCAAAATGGTCGTAAACTTTACGGCAACTTGCTGTATATATGAAATTACGGCATGAGCCTGTTGAATTTACGGCAACATGTCGTAAATGAAATTACGGCATAACTGTTGATTTTACGGTAACTTACCGGCTAATTTGCTGCCGGTAATGCCGTAAAACCAACGGTTTCGGTTTTACAGTGCCCTAAAGCAAAAAATGGCACAACTTAGCTCGGTCTGTCCTACTTGAAAAGATACAAAACAATTCTTACCACTGCACATCAAATCACAAATTGAGGATTCCTGTCAATCCTGAGGTTTGACACACTGTAAAATTTGTAGTTTTGAGTCAGCTCAAATGATTGAGTGAGATGGTTGCACAATTTGTTTGAGTTGACATAGCTTGTTGTTTTGAGTTATGATAATCTTTCTGTTGTCGTAACTGAAAGCAACATGCTATCTTAGCTCAAAGGAATTGTGCAACCATCTCACTCAATTGTTTAAGCTGACTCAAAATTCAAATTTTACGGTGCAGCTGTTAAACGAAATGTCAATGACCTTTTGTTTCCACAGATGTCTGGTGACTTTGGACAGTACAATTGGTGTGCTGGCTACTGAATCTCATGTGGCTTCTTGCAGTGCAGCACTTCTTCAAATCCAGCATGGCAGACAAAGATGATTCGCGAAAACTGATAGTTCTCAGTATCTTACTTTCAAATTGAGAGTCTCAATGCAAGCGCTGTGCATTTTTTAACATGGTAACTGGGAGACCAAATGGTCTGCCAGTGGACAGATTTGGTCTACCAGTCATTGCCAAATAGGTATCACTGGGAGACCAACTTTCCCAGAAACTATCTTTAAGTTCACATTTAATTTGTTATGATTTGTAGTTCTTGGATGCTTTTCAATATCAAAAAGTATTCTTCACTGTCTTTTCAATTATTTTTCTGCCATCTTTCAGATTTCGAAATTTTTTGAACATTTTAAAAACATTTTGTCTAACTCTCTCGAGCATGTCATTACATAAATATATCTTATGAATGAAAGTTCAGCTACAGTACAACCATCTTAAAGCGGCTCAACGTAGTGATCCATAGTGATCCAGAGTGGTCCGGATAAAGAGTGATCTGTAGTGATCTGAGATGATATAACTCTATCTGTAGTGATCTACCAATTCACTTTTAGTTAAAATCAAGCATGTGAATTATTTAAGATAATAAGTCAAAGAACAGATAAAATCCATCTAACAATTGAACATATTGATTAAGGAAACACATCCAGAAGTTATTAAGTACAGAAAAGTAAATTAATTGATATTTATTTTGATTATTAGATACAGATCACAACAGATCACTCCAGATCGATCACTTCATATCAACCAATATCGCTAGATCGATATATAAGTGTCGATCGAAACTGACGAGCCATGTTATGATGGTTGTACTGTAATAGGTATATACGGCGTGTCACGGCGCTACGAAATCCCGTTGGTCTCCCAGTCAAAAATCCTTGAAAAATGCTCTGTGCAAGAGTGCAGTGCACGTGTCATGCATGTTGCAGCCTCGATGACGCCGCATGAACTGTCAAATTTTGTAACGTCATCACTGCTCACAAAGCAGGAAAGCCGTGGCAATGCTCTGAATGAAAAAGTTCCTTCTTCTGTGCCTTGAACTATGTTTTAAATTCTTTATTAGCAATTGCTGATTACTCTTATTGCAACTGTTTGTATACACGTAGATGACTGAAAATAAGCCATGCAGCTTTGTTTCTCCAAATGTGATTTATAAAAATCGGCCCACTAATACTGACGTCACAGCAAGTGCGAAGAGGTCAGAGAAGAACAAAAACAACAAAAATGGAGAATGACATCGTTTCGTAAGCTGCAGATTCAAAAAAATTGGGCGATTATTTTCCATCATTGGAGATTAATTTTGACTAAATTTTGTGCAACTTAGTGTAAGGAATTTTTAATTTTTGGTCTCAGATGGAAGATTCAAGCGCTTGAAGTTGAACTTCTCCAAAATTGATCAAAAGTCAGTTCATGACCACTGAAATTCAACTGAACTTGCAGATTCAATGTCCATTTATTTAAAGTGTAGGCAATTAAAACTAAAATGCCTACACTAAGTTGCATTAAATTTTGTTTTCTCCCATTTGGTTTAGGTCTTGGGCACAGAGATGGCTCGTTACTTCTCAATTTCACAGCCTACGAATCAGTGTTGAATTGGAAAAATGGATGTTTTGAGGGTCATTTTTGCCATTTTTTAACAAACTTTTCTCAAGTTGTGCATGAAAATCGTTACACATGCATACAGTTCTGATACACTAGCAATGAGTTAAGGTATTTAGGTTCCCGAAATGGTGACTTTCAATTGTGTCAGTGGACTACACAAATAAAGAAACAGCAGGAAAGTGGACAAGTCCAGATTTCCTCTGTCAAAAGTAGTTCCAAAATTGACCACAGGTGGCAGGGCAATGCAAGACTCCAAGCTCCCCTTAACATATCCTAAATTTTAACAGTTTTCATCATTATGTCTAACTGATTAAGAAATAAGAGATAATAAGAGTTCCAGCATATTAATCCCGGTATTGTATGGAATTGTGGACACCAAGTTGATATTATAATTTATAACACTCTAGAGGCATGTGTAAATTTCAAGTATGTTTAAAAGAATCTATGATATGGTATCTAGAATTTAAGTGATTGTCGTCTGCTGCCATGCATGAGCTTCAATCCTAGAAATTTGTGACACATAAAAATAGCGGTTTTACACATATTGTTTAAAAGTTGGCCTGTTCTTAATATTAAAACAGATATTTTTTATTAGCCTGATAATTTGATGGCCTGAATATTTGCAAGGCCTTCTCTCAGTCTTCTCTTTCAGTTGCTTTCTATTTCTTGAGAGTTGTGACCCATGCACTCATCTTTTAATTATATTTCTCGATAACCAAAAAACCTTCCCTTTGATGAGGAAAAGTACCAAATAGGATGTCTGAAAACAGTACAAAATGTAAAGGAGTACTTGTAAAGATTCCCAACTTAATAATCGTTTGACTGATGCTACAATCGTCATTATGTGCGATGTATTCGAAAAGAAATACACTTGATAACTGTGTTATCTGTATATACTTTTTAGTACTTATGCCTGATCAAACATTATCCTATCTTCATCACTTCATTATGAAATGATAGCATTACCATACAGTGCATACACTATAGTTATCTGAGCCTCATCTAATCTTTATCAGGTACTACATTTAATTAATATGTAACATCCTGAGGAGAAAATGGAAATTCTCCTGGGAAATAATACCCAATTACGAGTTCTTGAGGTGTCATGTCTATGTCAACATAACCTGTTAAAGTATATCAAATTGTTGGTCACAGGCTAATTCTAACCAGATATTAAATTGGGATAAGGTTTCAGCATGGTGAAATTTGAATTTATGAACCTGGAAAAATTATTTCAAGCAACTAGAGATTTCTGGTTTGCATATTTTGATTAGGCAACCTGAAAAACATATATTTACTGAGATGATTCATGTGATATGCTGATCATCGTACACATTACTGACTTCTGTCTGATGCCCACGGCGATCGGGTGGCCATTTTGACAGCCATCTCTATTTTCCCCCAATATTAAAATTTAGAGCCTCCAATGCAAATTCTCAAGCTTAACAAACTTCTTATTAGACTGTTTTTTTGTCTCTGTACTGTTGGTTGTAAGCTCATTACAGGTTTTTTTTGCTGCGTTCAGACATTTTGGCAGCCATCTTGGATTTATTATCATAATTTCTTAAGATAGAGATCTTGAATGTGCATATTTGAATTCAGTATTCTAGAAACCCCAGTTTTGATGTTCTATATTTCTCGTTACTGTTGACTGTCAGCAAATTAGAGGTTTTTCTGCTTCGAGTAGCCCTTTTGGCAGCTATTTTGGATCTATTATCAAAATTGCTCAAGCTATATAGAGATTTTTAATGTGCATATTTGAATTCAGCAACCTAAAAAGACCCTGATCTGATGTTTTCCATGTCTCTGTACTGTTAATTGGACGCATATTAGAGGATATTCTGATTCTGCAGGCCATTTCTTAAATATCTCAAAATGCTCAAGGATGAGAGTTTCACACCCACCCTGGAAAGAAGCCCAAGACCTTATAGAACAATAATCTGAAGAAAAGAGAAGTACATCAGAAACATTTAGGTCATCCCCTGGGGCAGACAGACTAGGAGGGTTTGTCTAGTGTAGGTGCTCGGCTGCCAATTGCTGGGGACAGGGTTCAAATCCAGCTCTTGCCGGGTCACCTGGACCTGTGTCGGACAGCTGCTTCAATCATCCTTCGCCTCATTGCCGTGTCTTCCTCCTGTCCTAATTAGCACAGGACTTAAATCCCCAATCATCCCTCCATCCATCATGGTCATAGATATTGGATATTAAGGTGGGGTAAATGTAATGATGTTTGACTTCTGTGTTTAGTAGTATATTCTAATGCTTACACAAACCATAACAGATCTATAACTCATGCATTTCTGCCTCCTGAGTCCCATTGTCATGGCTATTGTTATTCAAAATTATGCCTATCTGCTGTTGTGAATTTTATCAAACCAAACACTTAAAAAAAGAATGAGTGATATCTTGGTTATTTTGATACTCCATATTTATTGGTAAAGGTATGCAACAACAACATTAATTTTTGTGAGAGTAAAGAAAATGTAAAACTAATTGCAAAATACAACTACAGAGCCATCAGAAATAATAACAGTAATGAATCTTATGGTTAGATCTACTCCAGCCAGTGTAGGGATGGGAGCCACTCACACGATTTTTATAATGAAGAGAATAATTCTCATCATCCCACCAGAAGAATTGATTGGACAATCTCATGTTCCTCACTTGCGGACATGTTGATTTGTAGCGGAGGAGGTAGAAGGGTCGGTCAGTTGGAAGATCAATTGGGGTGCTAAAAGACCCATCTGAACGACAGCAGTAGTAGATATCGGTTACACCATACAAGTAGTAATTCCCTTCGGGACGATAGCCATTCACACGGTTGGAATTATCGTCGTTATCATCATTCCAAGAAATGGAGCCAGTAGTAAACCCTTAAAAAATATCACAATTGACTACACATATATACATATTACATAGCTTTAACGGCCCACAGCATTTTCAAAATTAATTTGCAACTTGGCCTTGTGATGTCACTGACTTGGAAGTGTTCTTTTGATTTGTTTGCGTCAGTTACTATCCATTGGTTCAGTTAGCATGTGTTATACCTATCAGCATAGGTGTCAATAAACTCATAACTTTTTGCAAGATATGCACCCGATCGGAGGATTACAAGATCAACAGGTAGCTAACTGTCAATGACGTGGCAAAGTCAGTTTGAAAGTTTAAAAAAATTCTAATGGGTCACTAATCAGCAATGAGTTTTCATGTTCACAATTTCTGAGATAATTTAGTTTGCAGTGTCCATTTAACCTTAAAATCAGATTTTGCTTACCATGTGGGCAATCATTTTTCCTGAATATGCAATATTCTCCATTAGGCCAAGCCCTTTGCCCTTCGGAGTTGTCCAGCATGCAGAAGTGCTGCTCTACAAAGTCTTTTCCCCAAGAGCCAGCTGGGAAGCGCAGGTTTCTTGACCATTCATTATCATCTTCAGTGTCATGGTACCTGTAGCCTGTCTTCCATTGAACACCTGATTCAGTTTCCTGTGGGCAACCTGTGTCGGTCATTGGGAGGCCATAGCTTCCATACGGCCATGCTGCAATCAGATCGGTCCAAACGTAATAAAAAATACAGTTGCAGACAAAAGTATTTATTCACCTTGAAATCTCATAGTAAGTTATAATTGAATGTGCGTACTTGGTTCGTTCGAAGATGACTTGTTAGATGCAGATGCCAATGGAATTTCTGAGAAAATAATGAGGATAAAGGCCAGACTCAAGAAAACCTGCGAATGCATCATGTTGGGTCTAGAAAGAAAACCAAACAAAGAATTATTGTTTGAGTAATGAGTCAAACAGCCTGACTGTCTAACGGAGGCATTATCTTTCT
Organism: Platynereis dumerilii; assembly: GCA_026936325.1. Classification (NCBI taxonomy): domain Eukaryota; kingdom Metazoa; phylum Annelida; class Polychaeta; order Phyllodocida; family Nereididae; genus Platynereis; species Platynereis dumerilii. Next base: position 270,130 of record JAPTHN010000113.1, on the reverse strand, counting down.
TCAACATATTTTTATGATATTTTTAGGTTGATCGTCTCTGTCCTAAAGATGTAACAAGAAACCTTTATTGTGTTTATTCATGTCAGGTCAAGATGCAACTGATAGCCTGACAAACAAAAATATCATGTGAGTGAATGTTGAAATGTTAGCTGTTGGTTAGCATAGGTTATACAACGAATTTGAGGTGTATAACTAACATTTCAGGTGGTTATTTACCGAGGGCTTTAGCCCGAGGTAAATAACCCCTGAAATGTTAGTTATACACTGAAAATGAGTTGTATAAGCGACTTATACTCCATATATGACTCCTGAAAGATTTTAAACTGAATTTTGTGGCTTTGTTGTCATGTTTTGGTGTGTTGTTTGCAAAAAAAGCAGTACAACAGGCTAACTTAATCCCCAACAGTGGTATAACTAACAAATCTGTTGGTTATACCACGGCAAAAGACAATAGAAAACTGTCTTGGTGGAGTATAATTTCAATTACCTTCTTCCCAAAAATCACAAGCAAATTAAATAACCTATCTATAAGCACTACGATAAGGGGGTAGGGCTATTTTTGTCTTTGGGGAAGCCCACCAGATAATATATTATCCTGTTTGTGTGCAAAGTAAGTGAAATCCTGTGACCAACCGTTAATAATAATCTGGTTGTTAACACGTTACAATCCCCCAATCTGTATGATAACAACACACTTTTCTGTTGAACTGCAGTTTTGAGAACATGATCAATACAGTGTAGCTGACACAAACATTCAACAAATACATTCATTAAGTCAGACTCCTTGGCTTGGTCAACAACACCACACAGTGTCCTTGAACGAAGTTTAGGGTTTAAAAAAATGTACAAAGAATCTGACAATGCAGCGTTGTAGTATGTGGTCTCTGCTTCGATTTGATGTAAAGATTAAAAAAATCTGTCGGGAAAATTTTGAGAAAATTGAAATTAAAAATTTTGAGTTTTTCTCACCCTTGTTGCATGCAAAATATCCATTATAGAATTTTGAAAACTTTCTATTGGAATGAGTTGAATGTAGAAAAGCTTTCTTTTACCACCCTGGTGCTTATATTAACAGTTGAACAAATTCAGAGTTATGATTAAGTGGATTTTAAAGGAATATATTCAGAAGGTGTGACAAACTTGCTAGACTACATCCTGCATTCTCAGAGCACATTTTTAAAACATCTAATCAACTGAAACTGCATAGGTTTACTAATTCATTGAGTGCGTAAGTTAAGTAGCCAAACACTGCAGCAATATAGTCAATAATAAGACATATTTATAAATTTTATAGTATTTTTATACCCATATTCCGAGACATATGTTGCAACACTTTCAGGGTGCATCTCTCCATATTAATATCAAAACCTCTCAAGTTCAAGTTCTTTATTGGAAAATAATTACTTAGCAAAAATATATAAATCATGTACAATTATCAACAATCAAATTTTCCTTAGTCAAGATACAAAAAAATGTATATCTCATCTCAATCTGAAGAAATATGATTGTCTCAATTGTCCATTATGAAATTTTTGTTCAGGGACTTTATTTCCGAAGGTATGTTATAGATTTTCTGCAATTGTGCATAACTCTCAAATTAGTACTTTCTCCGTAGATTTTACATCACTAATGCAATGAATTGGCAAGAAAATACGTATAAGATGCATTTTTGAGTGTTGTCATTCTGACCATGAAAGAAAAATAAGTAATTTTGCCAACAATTATTTCTTTCAGAACTTCTGGCGTGAAGTTAACTTGTTTAAGATGCTGATAACTCTTCATTTTGTATGGAAAGTTCACAGATAACCAATATTAACTAAGTGACTATAGAGTAGAATCTGTTGACTATTAGTTTAATAGTATGTTGATTGCACAAAGGCATGATACTACTAAACAACTGAATCTCGGAAGTCTGGAACTACTAAATTCTAAGAAATAATCTTAATATTTGAAAAAAAAAACAGGTAAACAAAGCACTTAAAATCCTTCAGAAGACCACAAATTGCTACCTATATTTCAATATGGATGAAGACACTGTAATAAAACTTGGAATTGGCCATCTTAGATGTTCATTAGCCCACTCACATAGTTTTTTGTATTGATTTTAGAAAATAATCTTATCAAAATATAAAATTCCCTTAAATATCAAATACAACTTACATGCAAAGCTGTGGTGAAGATACAAATTTGTCAGATCCCAGCAGGAGGTATTAATGCAGGTGTCTGCTGTTTATTGTCTGACAACTTTACAGATGTTTTGTGAATCTCTTTTGAAAAACATCAACTGGTGAAATGCTAAAAATCTCACTTTGCATCACTAACGAAGTTAACAAGGCATTTTCTGACACGCTGGTTGTTCATTTGCTGCTCTTCCTTAGTTCAAGAAATAATAAAGCAGAAATTGTCATGGTTATATATGATTTAAACACATTATAGTATTTGGTGAGTTTGCAACACCCCTAACTATTGGAAATGATGTGAAAATTAAAAATAACAGGCTTTTCTTAGATATTTTTTTACCTGATTGAGTAACCTAGTGTATAACTAAATAAAATATGATGATTCATCATCACTGAACTGCCATTTGATATATCTATAACAGCTATTTTGCATGCAACAAGGGTGTGAAAAACTCAAAATTTTAAATTTCAATTTTCTCAAAATTTTCCCAACAGATTTTTTTGATCTTTACATCAAATCGAAGCAGAGACCACATACTCTGTGTGTGTGTGTGTGTGTGTTTGTGTTTTACGCCTCTGCAGCACCTTAATGGGCTATATCGAGGCAGGCTAGAATTTTATATGTCTTTGTAATTTTTCCTCATATTTTGTAATATGTCTGTGTTTGATGCAAATATGTAATTATGTTTTCTGGTTTGTGTGTAAGAAATTGGAGTGGATTTGTTGGGAGAAGTGTGTCTCTTTGTCGTTGAAAGTCTGGCAGTTATCACATATTGGAGCTAGGCCACATACTACAATGCTGCGTTGACAGATTCTTTGTACATTTTTTTTAACCCTAAACTTCGTTCAAGGACACTGTGACCAATCACCTTGTTGAAAGGAAAGGGGGATTCCATTAGAGCTCCTATTGCTAGGAGGCACCAGTGGCGTCCCTATGGGGCACGGGGGGGGGGGGGGGTACAGGGCTACTACAGGCCCCCCCATATTGGACCTGTGCCCCCCCAGGTACCCCCCCATATGAACTTTCCAACTCTGGCTAAAATATACAATTAGTATAGTGGGTGCCCCCCCAGAGAATCGCGTGCCCCCCCAGGTGCCCCCCCCCGCTCGAGACCCCCAGTTACGCCACTGGGAGGCACCACCTGTACATAAATTCAGAACTACAAATGGAGACATACCTATTTCAGTGCAGGTTACAATGTACACCACCAGTGTCATCTTTCATGAAAATTACCATTTCTTTAATTGTGGAACAGGTATACCTACATATTCTAAAAGTACCAACTGTCACAAAAGACCTAATACAGACATGGCAGTAAGTTTTCACTCATCTGCTGTGCTGCACTATGGTGCAATTATTGTGACCAATCAAAACAAAGCAAATACTTGCTCAATCTTCACTAAATTGTGAGCAATTATAGTTTGTAGAGAGCAGAAGATGTTCTGGTAGAAATAATTGCATTAAATGAATTTTCACAGTAAAAGTGATGCTAAATGATGAATAAGTTGCATTTTGAGCATAAGATCAATTATGATGTTATATATTATTCTCATGATTGCAACAGCCACCAAAGTGTGTGGATGTGTTGTGTATACATAAAATTAAGATGACTCAAGCGTGGTACACTGCACATACTTCTGAGCAGCCTCTTTGCCGAGCAACATAGCGTCACAACTGCTGCAGGCACTGAAACAGTTGTGACGTTACCATTTTCTGTTCTCTTTTTTTAAGAGCATGGCAGCCAGTAATTCGCTATTTAAATGAGATCTAATGCAGCTAGAAGCATAATGATTTTTTTTTATTGAATGCAGTAACATCTATTCTATGCTAGTTTAATGTGTCAGCTTCTCAGCTTTATCCAAAAAATTTTCTCTGTTAATTTCAGTCCACTGTGTCAAAAATTGTCTTTATTTATTTAAATTGACATTGGCACAGTCACGGTACTGTAGTTTGTTTGTTTTTTTGTTTGTGTTTTATGCCTCTGCAGCACCTTAGTGGGCTATATTGAGGCAGACGATCGCCATATGATGATGAGATGAGAAGACTGGGAGTCTGGAACATACCCTATTAATTCAGGGATGCCCAGAGTCTTCAGTTGCCCCAGCATAGAACACTGGATACAACCCGCCTCCATTTAATGTCCCATGGGCTCGTACTAAAGTGAGTTCCCGGGGTGAGATTTGAACCCACGCCCTCAAAGCCAGTGGACAAGCAGTCTTGACCATTAGGCCACGGGGGAACTCACGGTACTGTAGTAAAAATATGACTAGGTGAAATTTTTTTTATTTTTTGCCATTTGTTTGACAATAACTTGTTTATGATATATGCAAATTTAAAAAAAAATCTGCATGATGGTTTTCCTAAAATTTGCGCACGCCAAAATTGAAGCATGCAAAATCTGCAATTAATTAGTCTGTTGGTGCCCTTTGAGCTCTTACAGAAAAAAGTATTTTAACCTTTTTCTTCAAATTTATGGCAAATGTTTTGGTGTAAATCCTTAGGAAGACATTTCTGATGTTTTTGTGTGACAAATGCATGTAATGCTTTATTCTGTGGTACAGAACCAAAAACTCAATTTATGACTTTTAAGCAGTCATCAGGCAAAAAATTTCGTTACCATGGCAACAAAACGAGTCGGTGAAATTTTTTTGTTTTTCATTTTTGAAATGTATGGGTCCCATAGAGTACCTGTGCAAATTTTTAGAAAAATCTGTATGATCAAACCACCATGCTTGAGTCACCTTAAGCATTCATGACATTACTATAAAATACATGGTTGATTTTTTCATTCATCGGGTTTTACTAGAACTGGTTTTTTCTTTAAATATGGCGAAATTTTATGTTGGTGGAGGAAATAACTGAACTTCTTCTTTTGAAATAAAATTGTGTCAAATGCTTTCCATAGATGTGGAATTTTATAAAACAAATTAAGATACAATTTACTAATTTATTCTTACATCAGAAATTAACAATTTTTGTAATCATAAACACGTCAAATGAAATCCGTTCAAGCAACATTAATGTCGCGTGTTTAATTGTTATTTTGTCATGAATGTTTAATTTAATGTGTACCCAACACATCCAGACACTTTGGTGAATATTACTATCATGTGAATGACAATATAGGATCAGAACTGATCATATGCTTAAATTTCAACTTATTCAGTATTTTGCCTCACAGCTATTGTGTAAAATTATTTCATTAAAGAATGTTTGTCAGAACACCTCCAAGTACATACTAACTATAATTGCTGACATTTTGGTGAAAATTGAGCGAGTATTTGCTTTGTTATGATTGGTCAAAATTATAGCACCATAGTGAAGCATGGCTGCTGAGTGAAAACTTATGGCCATGGCTGTAGGGGCAATTAATGTAGATAGGATAGGGTTTAGATCCCATGGTTCTAAAAGCACTGCCTGTTGATAGTTGTCCAGGTCCGCCGTAGTATCTCAAGTGCTCCAGGACATTTAATGGAGACAAGTCCTTGCCAATTATTTAGGCTAATCTGTTTGAAAGACGGATAAATGTTTGGAATTTCAGAATGTTATAAAAGACTGCCACTTACCAATAATATTTTCATTGTAATAAATTATTCTATTTCTATAAATCAGGCCTATTAGGTTATGTACACAGAGCTCCAGTTTGTTGAATTTTGACTGAAAAATTTTACTTGGCACACTGATTTTTCTTATAATATCATTTATACATGTAGTAACGGAAAAGTAAATGATACAGTCGTACTAATACATAATTCTAGAAATATTTATTATTTGGAGACAAGATCAGGCAAACAAGTTGTCAAATATTTTTGAGGCAATATGTTGTCATGTATAGGGCCCTTATTTGATAACACTTTGTAAAAAAATGCAGTATAAAATGCTGAAAATACTATAAATTAGAAAAAGATATGACTATCACCAGGCAGGCAAAAGCATGAGATTGGTCTAATTAATTTTTGGGATGAAACAGCAACAGTTCTCCAAATTTTGGTGAGGGTACACTAATTCAGATTGAACATTGTGGATTTCCACATTTGAAATTTAAGTTATTCAACACTAATCATTTTCGGATCGTTATATATGCTTGTTTTATATCTGATTAAGTGCCACTAAAATTTCGTACGTCAAATCTTTGTCTTACCTCTTTTCTGTATTTGTTCCCAAACAGCAATTGTCGAGAAATAAAAGTGCGTTCTTTTATGACCGGCTACACCAAAATGAGTCTAAAGTAGGCAGGCTACATTTTCCAGAAATGAGCAAAATGTGTCAAAAAGTAAAAAAAAAGAAAAGAAAAAAAAAAAAAGAATATAAAACATGCTTTCAAAGCCAAAGTCCAGAACAACAGTCATGTAATCCATGCTCTGCAACTTAATATGATTGGAGGCCGACTTTGAACTCATTATGCAGTAACATGTCACATACGCCCACTTTCATTTCATAAAATGAAATCACTACTGTTAAGCTTAATCTGTGTCTTATACATATATCTTAATTCAATTTCAATTTCTTTATTCATGTAATTAATAATATATACAAAACTTTAAAGTTAAAATACATACAAACAAATCACATCAAAGGGACAAGATTTCTTAAACTTATGTTGCCTTTGTTCAGCGGTACATAATGTATTGAATGTTGATAATTCTTTATAACAATAAAAATTATTCTAACAAGAAGTATCAAATAAAGCGTAATTGGTCAATAACGTTTTTTTGGAGGGCGTTATGGGGTATTAATCAGTTATGGCCAGAGGGCAGAAATCATTAACTTAATGCCCGAGCCGCCAGGCGAGGGCATTAAATGATTTCTGACCCAGGGCCATAACTGATTAAAACCCCATAATGCCCGACAACAAAATGTTATTATCATTATTATCATTTTTAACATCCAGGAAAAAAATTACCTTCACTGAACGCCCGCGCCTATTTTTCCGTTCGTACGGCCTTATTATTAAAGCTACAGCAAATCCGAGTCCAAAAATGAACTCAGCATGGCAAATTTGGTAATTCTAGGTTTTTAAATCATTCAAATCGGACCATTTTTGGCCAAGATTGAGCCAAAACTGACAGAAAATTGAACTCTGAATTCAATAACATTGCCATGGCGTCACTTCTGATGACGCCACGATACGGTACAATACACCAGGGCTTGCTTTTACTAAGATGGTTTAACTGGAAGTTAAACTAATCCAGACTTAATCCTGGGTTAAACTGGGGGTTTAATCTTGTTTCATTTTACTAAAAGTTAAACTGGTGGTTAATCTAGGTTCACTGGTTAACCTGACTGGTTATTATCGTTTTCATAGCTACAACAAAATGTTATTATCATTATTATCATTTTTAACATGTTTTTCAAGTTTGCAATTTGCTTCATTCCAAAACTGTGATGTCAGAGATTAAATAGAATAATTTTGTTTATTACAAGCACAGATTTTAGGAAACTGACGAAGTGCATTGACACATGGATGATGTATGTTTCACTTGTTCAGCTAGCCCCGGCTGAACGATGCTTCAATGAACTGTAACTGAACCAAACAGACCACTTAGACTCAAAGGAGAGTTGCAATTACTGACAACAAAAGTTGTTTGAAATTGTGATGACTGGTGTCTTGTGAAAAACAGCAACACATTTTGTTTGGAAAACAATGAAACTGTTTTGGTGAGGTGCAACAATCAGCTTAGACATATGTTGTTTGTTGTGGTTGTACACATATAGTAACATTGCCTGGCAGTTTTAAATTCCTTTGTCATTAACTGTGATGTCAAACTCTGAACTGATATGTCACAGATTGAAGATTAGACCAATCACATTGACAGATACCCGATGATGTCACGGTTTAACTGCAAAACAAAGTTTTCAAAAAAACACATAGCTATGAAAACGATAATAAACTAATCTTGATTCTATCATAATGTTAATCCTAGTTTGAACCTGGGTTAAACTGTGATTAACTCCACCATCACATATGGCTGGTTTAAGAAGATATTTGAAAGTTATCTTGGTTTATAAAAACCAGGGCCCGGTCTCACAAAGCTATCAGGGCATGCCCCAGTACTGTGGTAGTCCCCGTTTCTGTACCCACTCCACTCCCCACTCCAAATGCAGTATCATAAAATTTTGGCAAGTCCCAATATTTATGTCCCCAATCTGTCCCTTAGTAGTGCCCCGTTTCAATTGGACTGTCCCCTTGGTAGGCCCCAATAATTTAATTCTTGAGCCCTACTGCTACCATGCAATTAATTGCCTATCGAAAGAGTGCAGTACTAAGTTAATTTCCTAGCTGTATTGTTTGCTTAAATTTTGTTTACTGCTGTGATGGGTGGAGGGAAGGAGGAGGATATAATATGAAGGAGGAGATAAGAAGAGTTGGATATAGGATGGGGAAATGGGAGATAGGAGGAGATTGAAATTAAGAGATAGGATGAGGAGATGGGATAGGAGGGGAATGTTGGAGGAGATGGGAGATATAACAAATATGATAGAAGAAGGAGAAGACAAGAGGCGCAAATAGGAGGAGGAGGATGAGGAGGAAGAGGTGCAGAAGGGGAGTTAGAATGAAGAGATTGGGTACAGGATAAAAGAGATAGAAGGAGGAGGAGATAAGAGGTGCAGATAGGAGGAGTGGTGGGAGAGGAGGAGTTAGGATGAGAAGGTAGGATAGTAGGAGGAGAAAGGATGAGGAGATAGCAAGAGGAGGAGGATATAGGATGAGTAGATAGGGAGAGATATTAGGAGGAGAAAGGAGGAGAAAGAAGGAAGAGATAGGAGGAGGAGATGGAAGGAGATAGAAGAAGGAGGAAGAGGAGAAAAAGGTATGGTGTGGGATTGGAAGAAAGTAAGGAAATAGGACTAGCTGATAGGAGGAGGAAATAGGATGAGGACAAGGAGGAGGAATAAGATGAGAATATAGGTGGCCGTGATAGGAGGATGAGGTAGGGCGAAGAGATAGGCTGAGTAAAAACAGGTCAATGACACGGAGGAGGAGACAGGAAGAGATAAGAAGAGGATGAGGTTGGATAAGGAGGATTGATGAGGAGGTAGGATGAGGAGACTGGTGATAGGAGGTGGAGGTAGAAGGAGATAGAAAGAGATAGAATGAGGAGATAGGAGGAAGTCATAGGAAGTAAAGAGGAGGAGGATGAAGAGACGACATATAACAGCAGATGGGATGAGGAGGTAGGATGAGGATATGGGACATAGGAGGCGGAGAGAGAAGATAAGAGAATAGTGAAAGGAGGAGATAGGTGCTGCAGATAGGAGGAGGAGTAGGATGTGGAAGGATGAGGAAAAGGGAGATATGATAAAAGAGGTAGAAGATAGAAGATGGAGGAGATAGGAAGTGCATTTAGCAGGAGGAGGGGAGGGGCAGGAGGAGGAAGAGAAGGAGGAAAAGGAGGAGGTATGAGATGGGCATAAAGGAAAGGAAGATATAAATTGAGAAGGTAGGATGAAGATATGGGAGATAGGTGGACAGGGAGAGGAGAAAGAGATAGTATGAGGAGATAGGATAAGGAAGTGGCATATGAGAGGAGGTAGGATACTACCATCGCTCCTTTAAGTGAAGTGGCAGCAAAAAATGAAGTCAAAGACCAAAAGTATGCCTTCTATTTCTTATGTCACTTCTCCCCCTCCTCATCCCCTTCATCCTCCTCCTCTTTTTTGCCCTCCTATCTCCTTCTGTCTCATGTATCTTCCATATCCTCAAATTCTTTCTCCTTCTTCTATCTCCTCCTTGCCCTCTCTTCCAATTGCCTCATCATATCTCCTCCAACTTTCTCCTGTCTTCTCCTACCTCCTCCTATTTCCTTGTAATATTCCCCTCCTTACTTCAATACGCTCATCAGAGGCATATCTAGAATACCCTGAGGGGGGAGGGGGTGTAACATGGGACGAATACGAGGTGACTTCCTGCTTTTCCTATCTTCCCCATGTTAATTGTTGGGCTGAGGGGAGGGGGTATGGCCAAATGAGTGTGTGTGGTGGTGTTTTACGCCTCTGCAGCACCTCAATAGGCTATTTTGAGGCAGGTTAGAATATTGCATGCCCTTGTCTTTATTCCTCAGATTTTGTAATACATGTATGTCTGCGTTTGATGCAAAAATGTAATCATGTTTTACGGTTTGTGTGCAAGAAATTGGAGTGGATTTGTTGGGAGTAGTCTGTCTCTTTGTCATTGAATGTCTCTCCACTCTTTTAATATGTGTTTTATTGTGAGTGGACATTGACATTTTTTCACATATTGGAGCAGGATTGCCCAGTAGAAGGTATGGCCAAATGGCCCCTCTAAATACGCCACTGATCCTCATTCCCTACCACCTCCATATATTATCCCCTCCCATCTCTTTTTCATCTTACCTCTTCCTTCTGCTTCTATCTTCTATCTCCTATCTTTTCTCTCAATCTCCTCATTTCTCCTCCTCCAATCTCCTCCTCCTATCTCATCATCCTACATGTAAGTCCTTCTTCTTTCACTTTTTATCACCTCCTCTCTCCACCTGTTTCCTCCCATCTTCTCATATTATCTAATCCTATCTCTTTCTCATCATATCTCTTCCTATCTCCTACTATCCCCGATCTCCTCATATCTTTTCTCCAATCCCCCTTTCTCTTTCTCGTATCTCATCTTCCTATCTCATCATCTTAACTCCTTCTCCTATCTCTTTCTATCTCCTCCTCTCTCCATCTCCCATCTCTTATCGCCTCATCTTATCTCCTTCTATCTCTTACCTCTTCCTCCTGTCATCTTTTCCAACCTCTTCCTCCTAATTCCTATTTCCTACTCCTATTGCCCCTCTGATATCCTCCTCCTATCTTCCATAATTATTCTCCTCCTTCTATCTCCTCCTATCTCCTCCTTCTATCTCCTCCTTCTATCTCCTCCTTCTATCTCCTCCTTCTATCTCCTTCCTTAATCTCCTCCTTCTATCTCCTTCTATCTCCTCCTTCTATCTCCTCCTTCTATCTCCTCCTTCTATCTCCTCCTTCTATCTCCTCCTTCTATCTCCTTCCTTAATGTCCTCCTTTTATCTCCTCCTTTTATCTCCTCCTTCTATCTGCTCCTTCTATATCTTCCTTCTATCTCCTTCTATCTCCTTCTATCTCCTCCTACCTCGACCTCCCATCTCCTTATTTTACCTCTTCCTATAATTCTGAAAAGTCGACCATTAAAAATTTGAAGTAAAGGCCACTAAATTGCTGAGATAAACTGAACCAAATAAAAAACGCAAAACTATTGCCAGGGCTTTATTTTTCTGTATATGATTCAGATAGGCTGTTGATTTTATGCCTATGTATAACCAGGTGTCAAAGGACTCAGTTCCATAAAATCACTCCAGTCTAACCTTTGTTTGCACATCTGCGGCCTAGTTTATCACATTGGGGTATGGTGAGTGGAAAGGGGTATTAGGTACACCGTAGGGCAAATCTAATGATTTCATGTTAAAGCTTGAAGAAAATGATGCAAAAGGCCATACAATTCACTTCCTTTACTGCCACCTGACTTGCTAAAAAAAAATTATTTTTGAGGAGTCAGGGGAAAGTTTTCCGCACACAATGTTATTCCAATGGAACAATGCCACTATGGAAACAAGTCCTTAAACAGCCCAGACAATAGCTGCGGGTCAAAAAAGGCTTAGGATCTTTCAGAAGGGCTTGGAACAACCTGTGTATCAGCTGCAGAGTTAAACATCACCACTTTTTGTGCCCTCCTTTTGCTATTCTCCCTACCACACATCTTCCGCTGTAAGAAAAGCATAAAGGACGCCCACATGGTAATGATGTTTGTCGTACAGCTGCTGTTCAGGTTGATAGAGGTCTTTTTGATAGACCCTATGCCTTTCACTCTGTTTCATGTGTTTAGGTCATTCCTTGACCTGTTTCAATAGTTGAAGTGTTTCACTGCAATATCATTGTGTGTGACAAACTCTGACCTGACTTCTCAAACAACAACATTTTAACAAGTTGAGTGGCACCAACTGAAGCAAATTGTGTGGCTTTTCGCGTCATTTTCTTCAAGCTTTCACATGAGAACACTAGATTTGTTCTGTTGAGTGCGTCATACCCCTGTCCAATGACCATATCCCAATGTGATAAACATTGCCGCAGATGCAGATGCAATGGTCAGAATTTAACGATTTTATGGAACTGAGTCCTTTGACACCTGATTATACATATGCATCAACTAAACTGCCCATCTTAATTATATACGGAAAAATAAAGCTCTGGAAATAGTTTTGCGTTTCTTATTTGCTTCAGTTTATATTAGGCAACCATCTTAGCTTTCCGAAATGGGGTCTGCCCTTTCGTTAGACAGAATGGTTGTTGAGCTTTCGGCAAATTTTGGTCACTGTCATAAATATTATAACTGTGCCATTGTTATCAAATTTCTGTCGACAGAACCATAACACTGCCTGTCATCATATATCTGCTTGAGAAATAAAACCTTGTGTTTTTCATGTCAAACAAAAGTGTTCTAAGAGTTAATCTAAAAAATTACTACATTGCCTAATTATTACTGATTCATTTCAATATCAGCAGTGACGCTGTTTAAAAAAGAAACTATATATAGGCCTACGTCAGATTTTCCACGTCACCAGAAATATCACTTTTTTTCACAACACTCTAAGTTGATTGCTATCAAATATATATACACCAAATCACAACCCCTATTTATGTAAGAAGAATCTGAAAACTCTCTTATTTTTAATTTGCAGCAATGCATTATAAATTGTTCGCTTTAATTTTGTTAAATTCAATACACTTCTTTTTTAGCCTTCCACAAGCAAATTGTATTAGAAACGAGAGCTTTTTAAAAATGTCTTAGCAATTTTTTTGTGTGCAATTATTGTTCAAAAATAATATTGAAATGATAATTATGCAAAGCCAAGAAATAAAAATATCGATTCCAGTTTGTATTAATAGGCCTACAGATACATTGTACATCATACATGTGTGAGTATAAAATTGAATTGCAGCATTTCTATCGTTGAATTATTCAAATTTAAAATTATTATAAATGCCTAAAGGCAAGTGGTATTACAATGAAAACTACCAAATATTGGCTTTAATAAGCCTAAATCACCTTCTCTTGGGCTGTTCCCACCTAAGATAGAGCTGGCATCCAAGGTGTTGCTAGGGGGAGGAGCCAAGCCACTTGAGCCTCATTCTGAGATCTGAATGCACTGTCAACTGGCACTAAATATTATTATTACTCTCCTCTGGATGACACAGTTTTAACACATTGCAATCTAAATTAACATTATAATCTCTAGGCCTTAAATCCACCAGTTAACCATTCAGATTAAACTCAGCCTCAATGTCAGTTTTGTTTACATCCTCAGTTCAAAACTTTCATGGCATTTTTCTTGAGGATTTACAGAATCACAGGTGAAACAAGACAAGGGAAAGCCTTTTTTGTAGTGTAAAACATATTGTATCAACTTACATCTTGTCTCCTTCTCCTAAATATCGATAAAAGGCACTTATTTCTTCAGCTGTTTTTTGAGGCTACAGATCAAGACGTCACAGTTAGTTAATCTGTGGTTAAACTATTTTGATAAAACTTGGTTAAACTCCAAGATTAGCTAACCAAAGTTTAACTCTTAAACTAAGGTTAAACTAATCCATTTTAGTAAAAGCAAGCCCAGGTGGCGTTTTCGCGGGCGTTAACGGCCATTATTATATACTTGACCATGAATTAAGTAGGCCCTTAACTGGATCTTTCAGGGCCTTCATATGCCATAATTCATGGAGGGCCATAATCCCATTAACACATGGGGGCCATAATCCCATTAACACATGGGCAAGTGGTGCCCCCTTGTGTACTATGGCATCGTGACGTCACCAGATGTGACGTCATAGCAACAGTAAGGAGGTGACGTCACTTCATTTTCGAGTTCTGACGTGTTTGACAGCACGATTTTTCGCATTGTGAATTTAGATTCTATCTCTGCCATGCTTTGACTGATAAGACCATTATTAGCTGTGGCACAGGATCTGGTGGTCACTATGAGTGTGACAGAAGCCCTGTGGTTTTTCAGGATACATTTCCGTGGCTGGAAGTCCAATGACAATACAAGCCTTGGCTCCTGCCCATACGTCATGTTAGCGGGTATGATTCACTTTAGCGGGCCGTGAAAATGACCATATTTGAAGAACAATAGATTCGTGACGTCATGTCATTGTTGCCGGGCAAGAAATGTTTACATGACGCCATCAAAGCATGACGACGATCTTATTTTGATGACGCAACAAAGTACAAAATCCACTAAACATGTAAGTTTTAGAGTAGATTTCATTATAAATTGTTGAAATAGTGTCATAGTAACAAATTAGCGGGGGTGTGGGGGCGGCAGCCGCCACGTTTAGCGCTAAAAAATGATCGTTTTCACTTGCCAAATATGGTCATTTTCACGGCCCGCTATAGTGAATTTTTTCCGCACAGGTGGTATAGTCATTATTCAGACTGACTGTCAGTTGAATACTTCCTGAGACACGACTGTTTAAAAAGTACGTCAATCATGCCATGAAAATCCTGCTGTCAGAACTCAAAAAAATTTTTAATAAAGTATAACATTTTAACCCCCAAGAATTTTTCTTTAGGCCTAAGTATATAATAATGATAATAACATTTTATTTGTCGGTCATTATGGTGTATTAATCACTTATGGCCCTCGGGCAGAAATCATTTAATGCCCTCGCCTGGCGGCTCGGGCATTAAGTTAATGATTTCTGCCCTCTGGCCATAACTGATTAATACCCCATAATGCCCTCCAAAAAAATGTTATTGTATAATTAACGCCCGCGATCTGGACGTTAATGGCCAGACAATGCCCTGCAAAATGGTAATAATTATACAATAATGTTTTTTTGGAGGGCATTACCAGGGATTAATGACTGGCAGCCGAGGGCAGTAAAATCATTAATGCCCAAGCCGAAGGCGAGGGCATTAATGATTTTACTGCCCGAGGCTGCCAGTCATTAATCCCGGTAATGCCCAACAAAAAAATATTATTTGCATTATTGTTACTATTTACTTCAAATCTGCATACCTGAGATCTTTTTGTAGTCAGCATCTGAAATCTATGTTACAGCTAAATTGTTTGAATACTTACATATGGACAGCTGACTTCTTAAACGGAGGAGATTCACCATGGTTAGCATTCCCCATGAGGAACATTTGTGAATGACATCATCAATATCTGTGTTCTAGGATAAGGTATCCTTTCATTTGAGAAAATATTCATATTGGCTTCTTTCACATATTTATATATCTAAATAACTCTATAGCAATGAATGACAAGCCCAAACTCATCAATTAACAGAGCTTGTGGCAGTGACAGGGCACCAGGCAGTTTTTTTGTTGGCGATTTGCAGACGGGCGATTTGTGTTGTGGCGAGTTGACTTATCAGCTGATCACAACATGGAGAGATCTCTGTGTTCAATTTTGGAGTTCTAGCTGTCATAAGTCGGTGAATAGCCATTGAATTAGCCTGTTGCTTTGCTGGTAAGTGTGGAATATTGTTTTGTTCGAATTCTGCACTATATTCTGTGAAGAGACACTAGTGTAGGTTCAGGAATGCCATGTTAAAAGGGCGATATTCGAAATCTACTTTTTTCAATGTGAGAGGGTGCAAAAAACAAGGAAAATACGAAGATGTTGGCGAATTTTAGCATGACGGGACACTCATGGGAGGTAGCTAGAATTATAGACCAGGTTGGAATTAGTATATTTTGCTTTTTTCAGTGTTCAAAAAGGCCGAGAAATGGCTGAATTAGACGATTTTGAAATAAGGAAAATGTCATTGTCAAAACGTAGTTGTACGAAGATGTGGGCGAAATTTCGCATGACTGGACACTCATGGGAGGTAGCTAGGATTATAGAGCAGGTTGGAATTAGTATAGTTTGCTTTTTTCTGTGTTCAAAAAGGTCGAGAAATGGCTGAATTAGACGATTTTGAATTAAGGAAAATTTAATTGTCAAAACGTAGTTGTAGGAAGATGTGGGCGAAATTTTGCATGACTGGACGATCATGGGAGGTAGCTAGGATTATAGAGCAGGTTGGAAATATTATGTTTCGCTTTTTTTAGTGTTTTAAAATGTCAAGAAATGGCTGAGTTAGACGGTTTTGAAAACAGAAAAATTTGATCGTCAAAACGTGGTTTTGCGAAGACGTGAGGTTAATTTTGCTTGATAGAACGCTCACGGGAGGTATCTACGATGAGGGGGCATATTGTATTTAGTGTATTTTGCTTTTTTCAGTGTTTAAAAATGTCCAGAAATGGCTAAATTGGACGATTTTGAAGTTATGAAAATTTAATTTTAAAAACTTGGTTGTGCGACGCCTTCAGCGTAAGTTTGCTTGATCAAACATTAATGGGACATATCTAGGATGATGGGGCATTTCGTATTTAGTTTATTTTCCTTTTAATGTGTTTAAGAATGTCAAGAATTGGCTGAATTAGACAATTTCGAAATTATGAAAGTATAATTTTAGAAATTTTGTTGTGTGAAGACTTCAGCATAAGTTTGCTCGATCTAACATTCATGGGACTTATCTAGGATGATGGGGCATGTTGTATTTAGTTTATTTAGCTTTTTCCTGTGTTTAAAAATGTCAAGAAATGGCTGAATTGGACGATTTTGAATTTAGGAAAATTTGATTGTCAAAACGTGGTTGTGTCAAGATGTATTGTTAATTTTGCTTGATAGAATGCTCATTGGAGGTATCTACGGTGATGGGGCATGTTGTATTGGGTGTATTTAGCATTTTTCAGTGTTTATAAATGTCAAAAAATGGCTAAATTGGACAAAAAAAAATTTTTTAATTTAATTTTTAAAAACTTGGTTGTGCGACGCCTTGCGTAACTTTGCTTGATCGAACATTCATGGGACATATAGAACTAGGATGATTTTGCCTTTTAATGTGTGTAAAAATGTCAAGAAATGGCTAAATTGGACGATTTTGAAATTATGAAAATTTAATTTTAGAAACTTCGTTGTACGAGGACTTGAGCGTAAATTAGCTTGATCGAACATTCATGGGATGTATCTAGGATGATGAAGCAAATTGCATTTAGTTTATTCTGCTTTTTTTTTGCCTAAAATGTCAAAAAATGGCTGAATCAGACATTTTGTAATTATCAATAGTTAATTGTCAAAACACAGGCTGTGGTGGGCCTTTGAAGATTTATGCATAATTTTGCTTGGTTGAACACTCATTGGAAGTAGGCTTACCTGCCTAGTATATTTAGTTTTTTTAAGTGCTTTAATCTGTGAAGAAATGGCCAAGTTTGGCAATTTGCTAATTTTTCCAGTAAGCTGTCAACCATTGTGATGTCAGATCTCATGCTGCAGTGCTCCAGTGTCAATTATTGAAGCACCAAACCATTGGCAATGCACTATCAATTGCACAGGCTAATGGACTATCCTGGTTTCTGGATCTCCCTGTCTTTTCAATTCCAAACGTCTTGCAACTTTAAGTTTCTACAGTTAAGTTTCATATTTCCTGCATTTTAATTCCAGGTCAAGCAAGACAAGCAGATGGAGACATTGGAGAGAACCATGCAGATTGCCATGGAGGTGTCAGATCTCATTTTTATTGTGAAACTGCTCCCTTCGATCAATACAGTAAGTGGGAAAAGGAATTTTCCACTCTCAAAATTTCCAAGATATTAAATTATGTACAAGGCTTATTGCATACATGTTACTTGGATATATATTGTGCGTCCTAATTAACGACCCAACCCTGTTTTGGTCTGTGAAATGTCGACTTGGTGTATGAAACTGTGAAATTGTATAAATATAGAATACATAAATCTTTCCGATATTTCTGTTATTTTGATGTTTTGTAGTTCTCATGAGGCTTTTATAGATAACTTACTGATGAAAACTTCTATATGTACAGTAGATTGTTTTTCATATAAAACAAGGTTTGGGTGGACTCGACTATCACTAAAATGCAGATCAAACAGATAAAAGTCGACTATTGTTACAAATTCATTTTGAGATCATATTGTTGAAGATCAAATTATTTCCAGCACTTATTTTTTATTCGCATATTTTTACTAGTTTGCCTTCTTCTTTTGGAGTGACCAGAAGTGAAGTTGTTTGGAATGAAGGAATTACCTACCACAGATGTAAGCCTTTGACTGAACATGCGCGGCTGTAGCAATCGCTTCGAGATGGAATGTTTTCGTCCATCAAATACTTCTTAAGGTAATTTCAAACAGTCGAGAGAGCTCTCTTGGAGAGTCTAGAGGTTTGTATTGATAAATTAGTTAATTAAATTTTCAGACACTTGTTGTATATATTATATAATATAAATGTTGTGCTTCCCATGACGAATTCTGGTGCTGATGAGTGGTAAAACTCAACTCACTCCCAATAGGCCAGACATGAATTCTTAACTTGAGCCGGGGCTTTTGTACATAAAAATTATTTTTGTGTGTTGCAACCATAAATTCTATACAGTTTACTTTATTCTGTAATGTGTTTTCATTAGTGATGCACGGATAGTCGGATACCGGAAAATCCAGCAACACCAACTGCCGGAAACCGGATATTAACCTGATAGTTGGAACCGGATAGTAAACATGCAAAAAGGACGTTTTCCAGAATGCGAAGTTGATAATAGATATCTTTTTCTGAGAGCTGAGAGATAATCATTTCCAGCTGGGGACTGTTCCTCTGATTGAATCTTTTTCGTTATGCTTCGTAACTGAATGGTTACATCATGTTTTTGACTATCTTTTTGCAACATTCTTTCATTTATTATCAAAATTTTTATAGCTTTTCCTTTATTTTTGAGCATCCCAGATATCCGGTTCTGACACCCTAATTCTGCCGGATACCGGATATCCTGCAAATTCCAATATCCAGCCAGATACCGGATACCTAGCCGGATATCCGTGCATCCCTAGTTTTCATCAATCCTTAAAAATAATTTTCAGGAGTCAGGAGCCACCTGATAAATTTTTGACTCTGAATCAACCTAAAAGCCAAAGTTTGATTCATACTCCAACTGCACGACTCCAACTTCAAAGCCCTGCAAGGATGACATTCAAACATAATGCTCAAGATGTACTGCCCAGGGTATTGTATTGCGTTTGTGTATTGACCTCTGAATAGCGGTAGTCCCACATTTTGTGTAGGCCAGTGTACCAAACTATGACATGACATTTATGGAATTTGGAGAAAATGTTTTTCAAAACATTTTTCAGTTTCTAGAATAGAACTAAAAAATGTCAAAAATGTTGGAACCAATGCATTTTGTTATGGTTTTTGTAATAGATGTGCTGTTTGGTATCTTAAAGCTCTAAGGAAAATTGATCTTTGTACACGAATATTATCAATTTTCAATGCAGCGTGATTCCGTAAATATTGGCGTCAGATTTTGCAGAAAAATAACTCAACTATAGTTTGTCAATATGAAAATCCTAAAAGTTGGAAAATCGACTTTAAAAAATGTTTTTATCCGTAGTGCAATCATTGTGGTGATTAACTGCACATTTATTTGCCATGGTATTGCAGTTAAATGACTTTGAACTCTTTTCATGGTACTTCACATTGTTTATTGTAAATTTTCATGATAATATATATATATTGACTGTTTCTTTTCCAGTCATGAAGATCACACAGATCGATTGAGCAATCTTCCGGAGCCAAAAAACAACACCCTGCGATTTTGTGTTGACACCTCAGATTCAATTGAAAATACTTGTGCATATAACTAATCTGGTTTTCAGTTGTAATTATTAGAAAATATCTGCCGAATGTGTCAAACACCAACTCCTATAATGCGACACATAAAAACCACTTCTCAGTGTAAAAACTGTCATTTGGATGTCGCCCACTGTATAGGTCTCTGGTGTGAAGCAATCAAAATTATTGTCGACTGAAAATGATCTACTAAATGCCTTGTTTTTGATTTGGATGAGGACATGAAAATGTTTGGTAACAATGGCATGTGAATTTCATCACATTTTCAGAAAATGTTATTGGAAGAGGTGGATTGGTGGCTTATATAATGTGTCAGAATTATATAAATTGAAAAAGGTCTATAATATCTCCAAGCTATTAATATCATTGCGAGATTTTAATTCATCGTTTGGTTAGGCCTTCCTGTAGCTCGCATCTCTGGTTCTAATGCGAGTCAAATTGTCAATTATTCATAACTTCATTAAATGAAAATGTCAACCACCAAAATTTGGCATGTGAATTTCATTGAAGAGTTGGTTAATCACATTTAATATCTGATGAAATTGGATGGAAGTATATTCTCTGGGCTTGTGGTCTTTCCTTGGATTTATTGGTGCTCTTTCACTGTTGATTCTATTGTGAATTCGGGTTCGTTTCAGAATCTTTTAAACTGCTATTGGTTATTAATGTCTATGTATACCAAGAATTATTCAAACTCCGATTTGGAGGTTTCTATCCAAACCGGATACTTGGAATTCTACCAGTTGTTGTCCCGCAGGCCTGAGTATCTTCGTTCCTTGTTAAAGCAAACCACTGCTCTTATCTTGTTAATATTATGTGTGTCCGACTCATGGAGAAACTAAACAATTATGCCTCAAGGAATCTTACCCTATCATGTAATTCTCCAAAGTTATTCTTGAATCAATTTCTCTTTCTGCTTCTTGTGTTCTCATTTCCATTTATTGTTTCTGAACCCATGTTATTATGACTTAATAAGTGAAAATATCAAAAAACTACATTTGCCATGTGAATTTTATTGAAATAATTTAGAGAAAGTTTGAATGTATTTTTGATTTTAGTCATCAATGGTTTAATGGTCTATGACAATTTTATGTGTCCCAAATCAGTGTTTCACAACAAAAGTTAATCATTCATGATTGGATGAACATCAGCATACGCATTTCATTGAAAGGGTTTCCAAATATAATTTTTCCTAAACTTTAGCTTCTAATCCATCATTTGACAAGCAGAATCTTCACCACTTATAGTCCGAAATTGTCAAACATCCATTTTTGGCATGTAAATTTCATTGAAATTATGTCCAAATATAATTTTTCCTTCACTTTTGCTTCTAATCAATCAAAATCTCCACAACTTAACCATCCGAAAATGTCAAACAACAATATTTGGCATGTGAATTTTATTGAAAGGGTTTCCAAATATAATTTTTTCCTACACTTTTGCTTCTAATCCATCAATTGACACGCAAAATATTCTCCACTTATGGTCCGAAAATGTCAAAAAATTATATTTGGCATGTGAATATCATTGAAAGGGTTTCCAAATATAAGTTTTCCTACACTTTGTTTCTAATGCATCATTTGATCAGCAGAATCTTTGCAACTCATGGTCAGGAAATGTAAAACAATAATATTAGGTGTATCGATTTCATTGAAAGGCTTTCCAAATACTGTATTTGCTACACTTTAGCTTGTACTAATCACTATGAATATTTTTTTGTCTCAAATTGTCTGTCTGTCTGTAATCCATCATTTGACAAGAAAAATCTCCACAACTTATGGTCCGAAATTGTCAAACAACAATATTTGGCATGTGAATTTCATTGAATGGGTTTCCAAATTTAATTTTCCTACACATTTGTTTCTAATCCATCATTTGACAAACAAAATATTCACAACTGATGCTGAAAAATCCGTTCTCTTTTGCTTCAAAATTGTTGGATTGTACTTTTTAAAATTGGTTAGTTTTTAATAAATCAAAAAAAAGGTCCGAAAATGTCCAACAACAATATTTGGCATGTGAATTTTATTGAAAGGGTTTTCAAATACATTTTTTCTTACACTTTTGCTTCTAATCCATTATTTGACAGCCAAAGTTTTTAGCCCCTATAGCAGGAAAATTTCAAAACAATATTTGGTATGTGAATTTCATTGAAAGGTTTCTACGACATTTAATTCACATATCTTGATCCTTTTCTAATTTGATCATTTCTCAAATCGTATCAAAAAACCTTCATTTCAAAATCTCATGTTGTCTGTCCATTCCGCTAATTTAGGAGTTGCAAGGTGTTTTAATTAGTACTCCAGGTTATCATTTTATTGTGTTGTATTTTCTATGGTCTTTCTGTGATAATTTTTTTCTGCCAATGAAGTGACATCCATTGTTGGCCAAATCCTGTCAACTCTAATTTCATTAAGTAAAAATTTTAATAAGATATATTTGCCATGTGAATCTCATTTACAGAATGTGTTCTGCGTATTCACTTCTAATCTGCATTAATCACTTTCGAGGTTTTGAAAATATGCCTTTTTAGGTCTATACGTCTCTGGTTCTCAGCTGTGTATGTACTAGAGCCCTGCGCGGGCCGGGTTTTGGCCCGAAGCCCGACCCGGCCCGAAGCCCATGGGCCGGGTCAGGCCGGGTAGTTGACTTTCATGGCGGGCCGGCCCGGGCTTGGGCCAGGTGGTATGCGGGCTGGGCCAGGCCTGGGCTTCACAATTTCATGTCAGCCGGGCTTGGGCCTGAAACTGTCGGGTATGGGCTGGGCCCGGGCCTGACATTCTCACAGAGGTACATGTATGCTGCTGAAAGACCATAGATGGAGCCACTAAAAGTGTGGCATAGGGGAGACCGGGGCTGGTTGTCACAGGGGCAGGTTGTCACAGTGTGTAAAACTTAAACATGCTACTATTTCTATATAAAGCATGCAGGAGCACTGCTATTCTGTATGAATGGCAAAAGGGGAGTGACTTTAACCTATCTGGTGAATATATACCTATATCATTCGAAATCTTGATGTCCTATTGGACATTTTTTAAAATTCAGAATTCGGGACAGGTTGTCACATTTTCGGGGCAGGTTGTCACACTCTCGGGGCAGGTTGTCACACTTTTGGTTATGAGCTCGAATGCAGGAATTGGAACTCTGTAGGGCAGATCTTGACCAAGAAAAGTTATTTTGGAAATATGAGGAATCCTTTACTTGACCAGTGAAGACCTTAACAAACATGCTACTGTGTACAATGGTGCTACAAATGAAGGCTTACCAATCAGCAGGAAAGCATTCTGATCTGGAGTAGGATTTTTACGATTTTTTTTGAAAATTTTAAATATAAATTTGAAATCGATTTATTTAAACACAATGCAATATCTGCATACATCTCCAGTCATCAATAGCATGTATAAAGCACAAATTTATATTTGTGTAATTTTTTTGGTTTAAAAGCCTTGTCCTAATAGGTAACAACCCCGCTCCAAAAAGTGTGACAACCTGCCCCGCCTTTTTGTGACAACCTGCCCCGAATGATGAAAATTCCAAAAACAGGTGACCATGGCCGTTGTTATCAAAATTTTCAGTATTTGTTCTAATGATGATTTAAAGAAATGTTTATATGGTAAGTGTATTAACTGTACCTTTTCAAAAACTAGTTGATGAAGAATAGCATTGCATGCAAGTTGAAGGTAAAAAATTACTTTTTGTGACAGGAAATTTTTAACAGACCGTGTGTGCCTATAAGACTGCCTCCCAGGGGTCAAGATTTTTCAAAAAGACTCCAGTGGGTTATAAAAGCAGTAAACAATGATTAGTTGAGCTGTGTGACTCCATAGTTTAGTGCAATAAAAAGTGTGACAACCTGCCCCTGTGACAACCAGCCCCGGTCTCCCCTACCTTAAAGATTATTTCATTATACTCGTATAGGCTTACAGTACCTAATTATGTTATATATGAAATATGAAATATATAGATAAATAGCTACATATATAACCAGATAGATGG
The DNA here is from genome assembly GCA_026936325.1 of Platynereis dumerilii. Taxonomy (NCBI): domain Eukaryota; kingdom Metazoa; phylum Annelida; class Polychaeta; order Phyllodocida; family Nereididae; genus Platynereis; species Platynereis dumerilii. The sequence goes on along the minus strand of JAPTHN010000113.1, from coordinate 246,233 downwards.
ATAGATAGCTAGATAGCCAGATAGATAGGTAGATTTATGTCTATCTCATCATGCTCATACTAATTGTTATTGATACATAACAATATTTAAAATATTCAACATTATAAAGCTATATGTTAAATTCTAGATTTAATTTATTGATAAAACACTAGAATGTATTATAATATGATGTTTATAAAGTTTTGCATGTTACCAAACTTATTGTCTGATATCATTTGATACCCCTGCTTTCTTGCTGAGCTTCAAATCTTGTCTATAATTATAGGGGTGAGATAATGGTCAGATTATGCAATTGTGCTGATAACCCAAAGTGGTAAACCCAAACAAGCATTGAACAAATTAACCAAAAACCATGCAAAATATGTAATACCAGATGTTTCCTCATTAAATGTTTCAAAAGGCATAACTGCCATAAGACAAGATACATTTAATAGATCTATGTCATTCAAATTTCAGAGCAATTATGCTTGGTGTTTGCAATTTGTGAAGGAGGAGTTAGGTTTGCAGCTTCATTGGGCAATACAATGACCCCTCACAAGTTTTAATTGCACTCATTCTAATTGATTAAGTAATCAGACATTGTTTCTTAACCTGAGGATAAAAATAACAAGCAAATTGGCTGTTGAGGTAAAAGAAAAGCTTAGAAATTTAGATTACACTTTGAAATGTCGCATAGGGACCTTTTGTGTTGAGTGATGGCTGTTTAAAATTTTTTCTCATGAATCTTCCGGTTCTAAATTTCTTTTCAGTAGACATGTATTCAGTACGGGTGGGTTTCGGGTTTACCCTAACACGGCCCGTGGGCTTGGGCCGGGCTTGGGCTGCAAGTTGTTGAAATTTCCCGGGTATGGGCCGGGCCTTACAACTCCGGGCTTGGGCCGGCCTTGGGCTAGGGAAAAAGTGACAGGGCTTGGGCCGGGCCTACATTCTCTTCTTAATTCCGGGCCGGACCGGGTACGGGCTTGACTCCGAAAAGTCGGGCCGGGCTTGGGCCTAGTTTTTAGGCCCGTGTAGGGCTTTAGTATGTACCGGTTAATGACCCAAAAATATCCAACACCAATATTTTCTGATGCCTTTCATTGAATTTGACAAACACAGTTTTCACTGCTTCATGAACTGCAAATGTCAGCTGCCAAATTTACCATGTGAATTTCATGGAAAGGCTTTGTATAATAGTTCTTCATCAATGCAAAATATACCTATGCCACATAACAAAGCTGACTACAATTCTTTTTTTTAAAAGAATTTCTTGTTCTAACCCTTACTGGACTAAAGGGACATTTATGTGCATCACCAGCTTAGTGCCTGTTGGGCCATTTATGTCCCTAAAATCTGCTGTTGTCCCTTGTGACGTCACAAGCACAGGATTGTTTTTTTTTTTGGACTGCTCAGTCCAGTAAGGGTTTTAATTAATGTAATGACCTTAGTCAAGACTTAGACAAGGAAAACAATAGATCGGTCGACTAAAAACAATATTTCTGTCACGGTTAATTTAATAATTTAGCCTATCTAGGTGCTAATGCCAGCAATGATCTCAAACGGCCGATGAGTAAGTTGCCATCACATTATTTCAACATTACCCTAATGATTAGGAAAATTAACTTATTTAAAAAAAAAAAGAAAATTGGTACCGTAGTTGTAGTGCCAAAAATAAAGGCATCGGCAACTGATCATGCCACTACCAGTGTTGAATGATTCTGAATAATACCAAGGTTGCGATATAGGCCTATTCAGATAAATTTAGGCCTATTTAGTATTGCATTGATTGATCAACAAAATAAGATCGTCATCATCAGATTCTAGCCCAAGTGAACTTTTGAAGCTGTCACAATGCAATGACATCACAAATAATAACGTTGCCATGACGTCACTATGATGTCACTGCCAGGTGACGTCACGACATGCACAATACACCAGGGGGCCTCTTTGCCTGGTCCATAATATCGTTATGGCCCTGCAAGCAGGGCATTAATGAGATTAATGTTTTTCTTTATGGTGGATTAACATGGGGGGTCTGGAGCATTATCAGCCTGGTAAAGTGCATGTATAGTAATAATAATATGTATTATTACATGACCACAATGCTAGAGCGATGCTGATTGGCCTAAATCAGTCACATGACGACATCATAAAAACTCATATTGCATGGTTCGGGTGCAATATGAGATTTTTTTACAATTTTTTTTTTTCAGATTTTTTCATATTGCATGGTTAGAGTGCAGTATGAGTTTTTATAAAAATAAAAAACATTTCCAAAAATTTTTTTTTCATTTTAGTTTTTTGACTGAAAAAAAAAAAAGAAGATTCTGAAATTTTTTTTTTTTTCGGAATGGAACGTTATATTGGAAGCATAGTGGTCATGTAATAAAACAAATACGGCACTTATTATCGTGCAATATGAAAATTTATTTGCACTCGTAAATTCATATTGAATTTCCTCGTGCAAATAAATTTTCATATTGCACTCATATCATGCTGTATTTGTATAATATTGTCTTTTCGAATCCTTCATGTGATAGAATTTGTAATAGTAATATATATAAAGCAATGAGATTATGTCAATTCATGCGTAATTAATTGTAATTTAATAGTTCTCATAAAAGTAGTTATAAAATTACGGTCTGCTAAAATTGGTATATAATCATTCCAAAGTTTTATACCCATGTATTTATGCATTTTTGACTGATGGTTAATCACATAGTAAGTTGGCCCAAATGGTAATTTTGACTTTTTCCAGTGTTATGACAGTGAACCGAAAAATTGTGTATAAACATGTTATTCAAACAGTTTGGAAGTAAGTTATGATTGAATTTATGAATAAATAATATATAGGCCTATGGTATGTATATATAATTTGGAAATTGAAAGTATAGCTAATTTTTTAAAAAGATCTACCGTAAGGGCTTAAATTAGTTGCCATTCTAACAAATTTCGTTTAAATTTTGAATAATGGAGATATATGTAAGAATATGCTGCAAATCGTTTTTACCATTGTGTTTTTATTAGATATTCTTTTAACTTTCAAGATAATTCCTATACCTTTAGATATTCATTATTTCACATAATGCAAGTGTGTTTGCCGTGGTAAATTTGATTATACTCCTAGTTTTTTTAGGTTTGAATGATTATTTCTTAAAATTTGTTCATAATAATCTTTTTCTAGTATTTCAGTCAAATTTTGGAGATTTATTTTATAATTTCTATGGGGGTTAGTATTGTAAACTGATGGATATTTTTTGGATTTATAATGTAATTTATTTTTTATTATAATGGATTTCTTGACACAATCTGTGCAGCCACCGTTTTCTGTTTAAATCTTTCCTTTTAGATATGTAATAGGAAAACATTCATTATATATATTTATATTATTTATTTAAAAAAAAGGAGAATGCTCCTTTACAGGTTGTTTTCAGAGAGCATATCTGACCAGCTATAGTACTCTAGTTTTTTACAATATTTCTTTAAATTTGTAGAACTAAAGTTTCTAAATTTATGGATAATTGGCTGTTTATTTATATGTTGATCACTTAATATTGTGAAAATTGGAATGTGATATGACAATTCTGTATAAAAAGTTCCTTTAGAGAATTTACTTTTAATGGCATTATTACGAAAAATATTATCAATTAGTATTTTGTAACTGATGTTGTACGTGTGGGTCTCGTAATAAATGGTAGCATTGAAAATGAATATACTAAATCAAGAAAATTAGATGTATGTGCATGACTATCATAATTCAAGGGATTAATATTAAAATCTCCTAGGAGATATAAATTTTTTAGCTCTCTAGTAATTTGATTTATTACATTGCTGAGATAATCATTAAAAATTGATATATATATGGTTTATTTATAATAATTACTGCGCTGGGTAATTCAATACCTTAATTTCTAATAGCAAAGCTATTTTTTAGGGGGCTGAACCAACCCAATGCGGTCATAACCCAGGGTCAGCCGCAAGGCAAAGTGAACCAACCCAAATTTCGGACCTTAGTACAGAGATCCTGCTCTTTAGAATGATCCTGATTATTTTATTTTCCACCAAAGACTTTCAGTACCTTCCCTGGTTGGTATTAGAACATTTTCAACCATCTGGCTGACCAGCATTGCCATTCATTAGGTCTAGGATTCAGTATTTAGGAAAAATGAACCAACCTGAACAACCTTCATTTTCCGGCGAAGTGAATCAACCCATGTTTTGAACTTTTTCAATGAATAGGCTCTCCAGAGTGGGGCTGATTAAATAATTTGCCACCCTAAAGTGGTGATAGTCTTGAAATATCTTTAAGTAAATGAAAGATATACAGATCTATTTGGCCCATTTGGCCTCCCGTAGATCCAAATGTTCTCACCTCAATCTAGGCCGACAATGAGACCTTGGCATGCCTGATGTATTGGTACCATAATTAATCTCTTAGGTACAGGCCTAACTGTGTATAGACCTCCAAGACCAAATGCAGAAAGTTATACAACCAAATGCAGAAAGTTATACATTATTCACAGAAAAACTGGAACAGACCATATCAAAACTTCAAAATGCAAATCAAGTAGTTCTGTTGGGGGATTTTAATATAGATTTACTGAAAATAAATGAGAAATCTCAGGTAAATGATTTTTCAACATGCTAGTAAGTAGTGGTCTTATTCCCAGAATCACCTTGCCAACCAGAGTTACACAACAGAGTAAAACACTTATTGACAATTTTTTTGTTAAATTACAAAACCTGAACAGCGTGTCAGACTTCACTGCAGGAATCCTGTTACAACATTAATCTGACCATCACGCTACTTTATGTGTGTAGATTGCTCAAAAAAAGCCAAAGCAAAAATATGTAAAGATACGAAAGTCTACATCTCACTTGAAAGATCAGTTCAAACAGGAGGTAGCGGTTACTTGTACTTCAGATAAATTTGATTCTGAAAATCAAAACATGAATTACGCCTTATTACAAAACTTATTGAAATATTCTTTAGAAAAAAATCTACCAATGAAATTAGTCAGGTACTGCAAACATAAGCATAAAAAATCGAAATGGGTTTGACCCATATTATAAACCAATGTATAAACGCTGGTATATTCCCTGATGGAATGAAAGTTGCCAAGGTTCTCCCTATTTAAAGGAAAGGGGCACTTTCTTTTTGGGAACTACCGTCCGGTATCCTTGCTACCCAGTGTGTCAAAAGTCTTTGAAAGGATAATTCATAATCAGCTCTACCAATACTTTATTGATAATGAACTCTTTCACCAAAATCAATACGGATTTAGAAAACATCACTCCACCGAACTAGCAGCAATTGATCTGATTGACAGAATTGTTTGCGCAATGGATAATAAAAAAGTTCCAAACAGCATATTTCTTGACCTCTCAAAGGCTTTTGATACACTGGACCACAGTATCTTGCTGAAAAAATTACAATGCTATGGTATTAAAAACGAATGCACTCGATTTATTTACATCCTATCTTAGTAATAGAAAACAGCTGGTATTATATGACGAGACATCATCTGACCTATTATCAATAGATACTGGGGTTCCGCAAGGGTCTATTCTTGGACCTGTGCTGTTTATCATATATCTGAACGATCTTGTATATACTTGTGACCAATTAAACCGGTAGTTTATGCAGATGATACGGCATTATACACTTCGCTGGAAGCATTTGACGTTAGTGGGCATGCTTTGGATAGTTGCAATTAATGAAGAATTAGAAGAAATTAACACCTGGTTTAAGTTAAATAAGTTATCCTTGAATACTAGCAAAACCAAAGCAATGATACTTCACACAAAACAGAGATAAATTAGAACACCTATTCTGAACATAGAGAATAAACCAATAGAATTTGTGGAAGAGTTTAATCATTTAGGCATTATTTTTAACTCAAGTCTCAATTGTAAACCTCATACAAACCATATAGCCAAGAAAATTACAAAGACTAATGGTATAATGAATAAACTTAAGAATTTTCTTCCTCAGAATATCTTGCTGTTACTGTATAACTCGTTGGTCCTACCATATTTGAATTATGGAATACTTGTCTGGGGAAGTCATGCTGAGAAACTCGGGGAAAGTACAAAAACGTTCTGTCAGAATTGTAATGAATGCAAAATTTAATGCCCACACGGAACCTATTTTTAAGTCTCTTAGATTATTGAAAGTTACTGATATTCTGCGGTTGAATGAGTATAAATTTGTATATAGGCTTGAAAATCGAATGTTGCCAACAATATTCCTAACTTCTGTCTTCATTAGAAACGTTGACATGCATAATTACAACACCAGGCATGCATATGCTTTCCAAATGCCCCAGCAGAAGCATGATCTTGTCAAAAATAGTATTCGTTTTAGATTACCTGCTATCATAAATAATGCTCCAATGAATTTCAAAGATAAGATACATACTCACAGTTTACAGGGTTTTGCGAAATACATCAAATTACAAATTATTCAGAGCTATGAAAACTTGCGTAATATCCCATTATGCCATATATGTCTCAATACCTAGTTAATACCATGTTATAAAGGAATTTTGGTCTCTGAGCTGCTTCTTGAATTGTAAATTGCGCATTGCAAATTCTACGACGATATAAAAAATAAGGTCAGAATCTGTGGACATGTGATTCTTATCAAATTTATGAAATATGCTCAGATTCTTTGGACTTACATACTCCGCCAAATGTGCAATTACCTTTTTCAGAAATATCGCTCTTATCTTTATGTCCTCATACTTGTGTTCTCATCATATTCGCCATTATATATATTTGGTTCTTTACCCAAAATGCACGCATTGTACCATTGTTTTTTTGATTTTCTGTACACTATTGTTTATTTTATTTCTTCAATGGATCTCTCTGAGATGATGACATGATCTCTTAATTTTTTTTTAGGGGGGGCATCTCGCTAGCGATAAGTACTTGTCTTAGAAGTGTCCTCCCTCTTTACTGTAACATATTGTTTCAGAAAGAAATAAAATATCTTGAGTCTTGAGTCTTGAGTCTGTGTGAAAGAAATAGAGCAATGAACTTAGGTGGTCCAACATAGGTACACTTCCCCTATTAAACGTGATTGTGAAATGCTGCAGGGGTTGTCTGTGCAATGATACAGAGCCCAATGTTCTACATAACTTATACCTTTTTGCAGATTGGCGGTCCATTGGAAATTTTATTTTTAAATTTACACACTGGGCTTGACACGCTATTGATAGTAGCACATTTTTATTCCCTGAGCTTCTTATTAGGTGCATATCTTAAATCAGTTACTTAGTTTGTTTATTGACACATATGTGGCCAGATATGAAATGTGCTGAACGCACTAATTACAGATGATTTCATATTGACTGAATGTGCATTTTTTTCTAGGAAATGAATTCTATAGTGAAAAGCGGCGTCAAAAACTTTTAACATAATTTTTCCCTAGAGAATACATGTCCATGAAAACAATTCACATTCAGTGTCAGTGTCAGGAAATATTAAATCATCTGTAAACAATAAATGCCGTAAACAAATAATCAAAACATTTTAAGCCAGTGACATCAGAAGACCAAGTTGAATTTTCAATAAAAGGCCATTTGGTACACATTTATCACAAAGAGCTTTAAACAGAGAATTCAAATCTCATGATGACCCCTACCTTAATGCGTAATGTCCATGACCCTTTCACTCGTACACTCTAAAAAATGTCAGGACAGAATTGGTTTTTTAGATTCAAAATGGTTTTTTGAAAAACCAAATTTCAATGCGAAAAACCAACATTGATTTTTTAAAAAATCCATGTTGGTTTTGAATTGAAATTTGGTTTTTCAAAAAACTATTTTGAATCTAAAAAACCAATTCTGTCCTGACATTTCTTAGAGTGTGCTCTGAGACTTCTGGGAATATTTCTTTCAGAGTCAGGCCACTAAGTGTATTTTGCCTGTGTCAATAAGATAGCATTATTTGCAGTCAAGTGTGCCAGAATAAGTGGGGAAGGGGGGCAATTGCCCCTCCTCACTTGGTCAGGAGGGGCAGAGGGGGCAGGGTTGTCCTTCTTCATCTCAAAGAAAAACCATCTTCATGTACAGTAAATGTAATGAAAAATTTACAAAAAACATCCAAAATTATTATTGCTATTGGCAACATTGAGAGGTTGACTGCTTGCTCATGTCAAAATTACGTACAATCTTTTGTATGTTATTACTTCCCTCATTCTTTTTGCAATAAGGCTGCTGTTGTTCCAGATTTTGTTACTATGAACAACCATCCCTATGGTAAAAGGGGTGACCACCTTTAGCCCTCTTGACACTGGTGATAGGCTGCCATAGACTTGGAGTCTGTCTATTGATATATGCAGATTCCATGATGACCAAGTCCTGCCTGGGTCAATAAGATATATATTTTTCATCTGAGATAGTGAGGGTTCTGGCAGTAGGGTCTGCAGTGGGGCTGAGTAAGTGAATACACTCCTTGGCAAAAAACATTGACCTTAGTAGGATTTGTTTCATTTCAAAAGGCTTTGATTTCAATGGGAAATACACAACAAATCTTCAATATTGCAGCAATATCTTCATATGGAATTAATTTCCCATTGTATTTTGAGAATAACACATATTTTGCCTGCACTTCTTCAAAACTTTCTGAGCCAAAATTTCTGTATTTTCCCATTGAAATTTCACTGCTTTCCTAAGCTCCCATGTGTTATTGAACTTGTGTCCTCTCTGATTAACTTCAATAGTCAAAAGGAAAATCGATTTCATACTGAGAAAGAGGTGCCGTGGCCTAGTGCATAAGGTGTTCGCTTGGTAACTGAGACGTTGCAGGTTCGACTCCCGTCCATGGCACGGAGGAACTGAGCAGATCCTCCATAACTCTTTGCTTCACTTCACCCAGGTGTAAATGGGTATTTGGCTATAGGCAGTGATGGCGATTGTAGAGTGACTTAGCATTGTGTGCGCTGGAAACGGCTGCCTGGCTGTATACTCCCCGGGGAGTTGAGAAAGGCTCATGCTTGAACAGGCCTGCTAAGGGTGTAATTGTAAAGTCTGTTGAGACTGACTTCGTTGGTGTAATGGACTATAAAAAAGTCTACATTTACATTTACATTAGAGGTGCTATGGATTGACTGATAGGAAGTGAAACTTTGTTGACTGTTGACAATGTACAATTCTACTGAGGTCCTTTTTTTGCCCAGGAGTGTATACATTTATAAATATATAGATCCTCCGGGGTGTGAAAACCAGCATTGGAAGTAGAACTCACACCCAATTAACTGCTGGCTAAAGATAGCGTCATTGATTAGGTAAAGCAAACAATTGGACTAATTCATTCATGTTTAATGATGATGAAACTATGCATTGGTAAACAACACTGCTACAGAATCCTTTGGCGGAAAAATGATTTGTAAGTAACCTCTCACTACTTTTCACCAGTCATATATATATATTAAGACTATTTTATTTCAATGAAACGCTATTATTTTGCTGACATCTTATCAATGATTTTTCACAGGCCATAACCAGATTGAGTGTTTTCTTTAATCTGTTATCAGTTACAACAATTTTGCAGTTTACATTGTAGAAATATTATAATTAGGCCTACCTACAATTATCCAACAACTTGAGCCTAAATAATCCGCTGGCCGATACCTGAAAAATTAATCTTTATTGTCACTAGGATATTCAAAAGTGCCCTGCTCTGACAGAGTTTCATCTGGACAGAAAATAGGTCATTTTGGAATCAGCCAATGACAGAAGTCCTTACAAAGACCACCCCTTCAAGAACTTCTGTTACTGGACAAGTTTAAAAGCAACCTTAATCTGGACTGAAAATAGGTCACTTTTTGAATCGGCCAATAAGAAAAGTTTTTGGCAAGGTTACATTTTTGTTAGATTGTCTCTGATTGGCTGAGTTCAAAAGTGACCTATTTTCTGTCCAGATGAAGTTAGCAGGCTCTGTCAGAGTATGGCACCTTTGAGTATCCTAGTGACAATTTTAAGATTAGACTTTCTGGTACTGACCCTTGGGTTATTTGATCTTAAGATTTTACTTTAATTGATATACAGTTTGTCACGTCAAGCATTGGGACAGAAATTTAGCATTGTTTCTACAGTCCTAAAAATCAACACAGTTACATTGGTGGTTTTGCTGATGCAAACTTGACTAGAACTAAGTCGGGGGGGGGGGGTGCGGTGCATTTTGTTACGTCACCACTCATTGTGTGTCACATTGGCAGCATCACAAATGTCAACATTATGCAAAATGAAATTGGACTGCCATTTTCATGAATTGGCAAATATTAGACAAGAACGTCACCAAAACAGCACAAAAATGTGATATTCATATTACAACAGAGCTAAGCTATACAAAGGCATGTGTATTTTTTCTGTGGGGCTCGTGGTTGCTAAGATATATGGCCAAACGTCTGTCCTCTGCTTTATATGACAAACTGTAATTAAATTTCTTTTACAATGTAAACATGCAAAATTGCAGCAAAACTTATGATTTAAATTTTCTCAATAAATGAGACATATTTTTCATTCTTTCAAAACATGAAGCATAAGGCAGCCTACTGATAATGGCATCAGCGGCAAAGTGCCCATTATTGATTATTGATTGATTTATTTCAAACATAAGGTTTTGGAGACCAGGGAAGCATTGCTGCTTATAGATCTGGCACCTTACAATGGAAACATGAATAGACAGACACACATGATCATATTTTACAATTTAGCAGTTAACATTGGAGATTTTATACTAAAGCAAACGTGTATACATCTGATAAGCCTACAATAAGTATGTACAATCTACATTTTATACATAAAGAATCCAGCGAGTATATATATATATAGTTATATGCAATGTATGTACATGTCAATCATTCAAGAGACTAATAAATTAATACATGTTAAACAGTGAGAAATGAGTTGCATTAGCAATCATAATTATGTAAGCTTACATTAATCATTCATATTTTGCTAACAGGTGCTTTTTTATTTTAGAACTGCTTGCATGCCACGAGATATTGTTCGCGTCAATGTCTAATACACTTGTCAAATCATTCCAGATTTTTGCGCCTCTGTATTTCATAGTTTTCTTTCCATTTTCAGTTCTAATCTGAGGTATAGTCAACTTTTCTTTATTTCTTGTGTTAGGATATTTATCAATGTTACTATTAGCATTGAAGTAGCTTGAAAAAACACCTGGTAGTTTACTGGACTTCTGCATATACACAAATTTTGCAACTCTTTCTTGGTACAGGTCCGCAACAGATAATACATTGTATTTCTTTAGTAGCATTAAGGAAGGATAAAGTGGGTCTAGATTATAGAGGGGTTTAGGGCTTTGTGTTGAAGGACCTCTATCCTATTTATATGTCGTTTGGCAGCTGTTCCATATATTTCTAAACCATATTGCACTCGCGAGTGAAAGTAAGCATAATACAATTTTAGCTTTTGACAGTTTGGAACCCAGTTTTTTATGATTTTGAAAGAACTGATAATCCTAAGTAGATCTTTACGTAGCTTTGATATATGACAATCAAAAGTCAGTTTTTCATCAACAGTAATGCCTAGGTATTTACACGAGGCAGTTCTTTGGATTGTTTTGCCATTTACATTGATTTTTTCAAGTATTCTTGGAATCTGTTTGTTTTTAGGCATGAAAACACTGAAATTTGTTTTTTCCTCACTTAACAAAAGTTTGTTGGAGCTTAACCACTCTACTATGTCTCTCATACATCTGTTTGCTCTTTGATTTGCTGATTGGGGGTCTCTATCTGATATGAATATATTAGTATCATCAGCAAATAATCTTATTTCTTCATTTGTGCAATTTTGTATATCATTAATAAAAACTAAAAAGAACAGAGGCCCAAGAACTGAACCCTGAGGCACACCACAAGCTACATTTCCAATGTGTGATATTTCTTGCTTTACTTTGGTATACTGCTGCCTGTTTGTGAGATATGACTGAACTAGTGCTAAAGTTTTACCCCTTACCCCATCTGATTGTAACTTGCCGAGCAGGATTTCATGGTTAACTAGGTCAAAAGCTTTTGTTAAGTCGATATAGATTCCCATCACAACATTCTTTCTTTCAATCTCTTTTCTTATCTTGTCAGTGATTTCTATAAGGGCTAGTGTTGTGGAATAATTTTGTCTAAAGCCAAATTGATATTTGAAAATGATTTCGAATTTTTCTAAGTATTCATAAAATCTCTTATGGAGTACTTTCTCTACTAACTTATTGATGGCACTAAGAAGGCTAATTGGTCTGTAATTAGATGGTGCATCAGTTTCACCTTTTTTAAAAATTGGGATAACTTTACCCAGTTTCAGTTTTTCTGGATATTTTCCATTATTTATTATTGAATTGGTCAAATGACAAATAGGCTTACAGAAGATATCTTGACATCTCTTCAGTACTTTATTTATAACATTGTCATCCCCAGGAGCTTTACCATTTTCCAGTTCCGAAATATATTTTTTTATTTCTTGTGGAGTAGTGGGATTTAAGTACATACTTCCAGATATTGGACTTTTTAGGTAAGAACTATAATGGTTTTTTGCTTTAATATCTCTCGACAAATTGGGGCCAATATTTATGAAATAATCATTCAGAGCATTAGCTATGTTCTTGTCGTCAGTGTTTGATACTCCGTCGAGCGTTATTTTGTTAATCTGACATCTTTTCTTAGTCTTGTTAGGATTTATGATGGGGCCATATATTTCCCAAAGTGCTCTGATATTTTTCTTCTTTTCATCTATCTTCTGCTTGTAGTAATCTCTCTCAGCTTTTCTGAGTAAGCTTGTTACTTTATTTTTATATGTTTTGTATCGTTCTTTATTTACTTGAGACGGAGAGTCAAGATATCTTTTGTACAGCTCAGCTTTCTTTTTCAGACTTTTCTTTATTCCACTTGTTATCCAAATTTTATCATGTGACCTTTTCCTGGATTGTTTTACCCGGGGAAATGCCATGTTGAAGGCTTCATTATACTTTTTGTAAAAAATATTAAGCATGTCATCAACATCGCATGTTTTGTGGTAATCATTCCAACTACAAACTTCTATGATTTTGGCAAATTTTGTGAAATTTTTATCTCCAAACAATCTCACATTTGGTCTCTCTTTTCTTTTTGTTGATGGTATGTATTTACTTTTAATCAAAATAAAATTAGGCAGGTGGTCCGAAATATCTGAATATATATTTCCTGTTGTAATCTCTTCATCAGATTTTCCATGGATTTTCATAAAAATGTTATCAATCAAAGTCATGGAATATTCTGTAATTCTGGTCGGTAAAGAGATGGTTGGTATGAAATTTTGTGCTAACAGTGATTCATAGAAGTTTGTTGTCTGTAGATTCTTATTGATTTTACAACCATCAATGTTAAAGTCTCCACACATGAGAGCTTTACATTTCTCATTGTGTACTTTAAAAGCTATTTTTTCTAGCTATCTTGAAAAATTTCAGTTTTGCTGCCAGGGTGTCTATACACTGATCCCACAACATATTTCTGACCATTAATATCACATTCAACCCAGACATCTTCCACATTGGTACAATTCAATTTTAAGTCATTCCTGGGAAGATAGTCAATATCTTTTTTGATTAGTATGCAAGCACCTCCGAATCTATTGGCATTTGGCAGGACAAATTCAGCATTGAATTTAACTCTTTCCATGGCTATCCGGTTTGCTACAATTTTTGCTCCAATTTCTGTCAAAGTTATTACGTCAAATTTTAAACTCAGATTTGTGAGAAGTGCCATTAGTTCACCGAGGTGCTTATCCATACTTCTGATATTCAAATTCAAAACAGAAAGTGCAAAATTGTCATGTCTTGTCAACTGGTTTAACTTTTCATCTGAATAGTATTTACAATCAGTCAGGTTTGCCACCCTGTTTCCAAGAATTTCTTTAATATGGTTTTTAAAGTTACCATCCTTTATAATATAATTCAGTCTATTTGATGGTGGCTCGAGGATTTTCTGCAACTCAAAGTTGTTTAGGCCATAGAAAGGTAGAAGTGTACAGGTCATGTTGGTTTATTCAGTGAAGAGGCCTTTGGTATGCCTTGTTGTTCTATGTTTAGTGGTTGACAAAACATGACAGTCTGATTCCCAGTTGATGTTACATTGTGTACATTCGTAGCAGCAAACATAATAACCAAAAACTGACCAACAATACAACATTCAATTAATTTTATAGGCTTAGTGACTAACAATATTGTTATCTCAATGGTTTCAGTTATCACAGCAATTCTCAATTTAGAACACATTGGTATGCCCTGTTGTTTGTTGTTTAGTGGTTGACAAAACAAAGCAATGGAATTCACAGCTGAAATGGCATTGTGTAAATTTAAAGCAACAAACACAGTATTCAAAGTTAGGTTAACAGTACAACATTCAATCAATTTGATAGGCTTAGTGACCAGCACACTTGTTATGTTAATTGTTTCAGTTATCACAGCGATTCTCAATTTATAAGTTATGCAAAAAGCAATGGCCAAGAAATAGTATGATGCTAAAATAATACTAGATTTTACAAAAGTCTTGTATTTAACACCTGTAACTGAACTATTAATATTGACTGCATTCGAATCAGTGACATGAGTATTTAAAAAGAATATCACAGTATTTGCCATAACAATTATATAAATACCAGGTGTTGCTGTTTCTACGCGAAGGCCTGTTACAGTATCTTTAAGACAGCGCTTGACACACATTGTCCTGTCAGTTGTCTGCTGGTAAATAAATTTCAAGGACAAGTTCTTACAATAAAAATTTTTATACTGCTTGGCCAATTCAAAAATCATGTGCAGTCAGTTCACCCAGAGAATCTACCCTAGACGAATCCTTCCAGCGCCGAATATTATCATAGATTTACGTCACGAGCGTCTAGGCCAATCAGCGCCCAGCATTTCTGTCAACTTCAAATGTTTAACGGCGATTTGCGTAAAAACTATTTGCTTCCCAAAGACGTAAGACCCGTCATTTTAAAGCTTTTGGAGAGACAAATCTATTGATGTGTGAATCGTACATGTAAATCTTACGGGAATTTGTGTATAAACGTTATCGACCTCATTTGCATAACGTGTGTGAAGGCCTGTTCATTGGTCAGCTTTGTGGGCGTGTCTGACTTAATCACTGAAGGCTTTGCTGAAGTGAGTCAGTTATGATTCAGGTTAATACATTGATCACTGCTTGATGTCCCACTTATTAGTGTTCCTAGGTAGCATGGAAAATTCATTCAAGTGTTTGGCCATGTTACAAGAAAGTGCGGCAAGGCCTTTCTTGTTCAGATGAACACCAATCCTGTCCTTGTCTTTGTAGAGTTCAGGATTTGGGATATTGGCTGTTGTCAAGATTTTGTCATTGTCTATGAACGAAATGTTTTCTTCCTCTGATGCCAGTTTTTTAAGCTGTTCATTCAGTAAAGCCACTTCCTCGTTCAAGGCTTCTATATGAACTGCATCTGGGCCTGTGGGTTTTCTCAGGGGGACACTGGAGATAAGTATATCGGCTCTGGGGTATTTGGCAGTAATTCCGTTTAGGGCTTCTACATAGTCCCTATAAACAGAATCATAGCTCTCTATTCGCTCATTTGAATTTGAAGACCAGTTGCATGTCCCCAAGTGAATCATAACGCTCTTAACATTTACAGGGTCACTCTCACATTCGTTCAAGAGTTCACTCACGTCTTGGAGACAAGCTCCTGACCGACACACCTTTTCTATATTTTCAATGTGTAATCCCTTAGCATTCGAATCACCAATAAGGACGCATCTCTTTGTTCTGTCGTCCTGCTTCTCTATAAAGCTCTTGAAGTCATTTAATAGGCTGTCATCCATAGGAGAGAATTCCATGTAACGTGGAGACAAGTCCTGTTTGTCATCATTTGGGGTACTAGTTGCGTGGTCTTGCGGCAGTATGTCTGCAGCTTCTTGTGTCATTGGGGCTTCACTGCGGGCTACAGACAGCAATTTTATTTCGCTTCGCACTTCCGTCACGGCATTTCCCATAATATTATTGCCTCTCCACTCATCGTAAATCAACACACGAGGATCTGAGATATGGATTCCTATACAGAAGTGGACATCAGGGGTGCCCTCACCGATCATCCTGTCACCGGTTGCCAGCAGAAATTCTTGCATCTTTTGATGGTCATACACTTTTCGCCTTACACAGTCCATCACTACTTCGTATGAGTACTCTTTCTTCCACTTAGCATCAGAGTACCCTTTGATCCTCCCTCCAAGCCTTTTCATCTCCCTGGGATCCACAGATTCCATTATTTTGGCAAAGGACTCTTGATCATGGAAAAGTGTTGCTTTTTGGCTTTGGATGTACTGTTCATTACAGTTGTAAGCATGGCCATTTATTGTAACTGGGAAGCTCATGTTGAAATTGCTGAAGGGAGATTTTTCAGTCATAAAGCAATACACAGAGTCATTTGATCTTGAACCATCATTGTTGGGACAGTCTCTTATCTCATGTTCACCCTTACATATATGTAGCAGACTTTGCTGCCAAATTTGCATTTATTGACATTGTGATGCCCTCCACACCTGAAGCACTTTTCTGTTGCCTGGGCTGGACGTCTGTACCAGATGGAAACTGAAACTTCTTTTCCATTATCATGAGCAGTCAGTCTTTGAGGGATAACTTGGTCTATTTTTGACATGTAAATAAACCTTGTGCCAGTTTTCCAGTTTGTCTTCTTCCCATCAATATGAATGTACTCATCTTCAACTCTGCGTATTTTACCATACGGACTGATAATTCCTCTAATCATATCTTCACCCCAGCTAATCATTCCATCCTTCATTGTGACTTTAATAATTTCTTCATTATTATCCTTGAGTTCAATGTGATCACCCCTGATGATTAGACCCGCAATCATTAGGGCTTCACTCGCTACTTCATTTTTCAGTGATATTAGGACTTTTCTTGGCCATTGGGCGGGGTAAATTTGTACCCCTGCAACATCGTCCTCTTGGATCACATCAGTGATGCTTTTGTACAGTTGCTTGTAAAGATCATGAATGCTAATATCTCCCAGTATCCCTAAGGGGAAACTGAGAACTGGCAGCTTCATTGTAAACCATTGACACTGGACATTGTCTGTTTTTGTCTGTTTTTCGCAGTGGATCACACCTTTGGCACAATGCCAAAGAAAGTTCAGGTGATTTTTTTGGTATTTTTCACCCCCCTATTTCCAATAAATGGGACTTTCCCTGGGTGGGCCAAATACACAAAAAGTCAATGAATAATTCGAAATTACACACCTTGAATCACCAAGAAAACCTCCACAGTTTTTACTTAAACGTTTTGAATAATAGTCCAGTGTAATCCATATAAAGGAACACCAATGTAAAGCAAAAAGTCTCTCAGGGAAGTTTAACAGGTGAAACTCGAATACACACTGTATCAAATATCCACAAAGTCACTCATACATGATAACAGAGTTAAGTATTGAGACATCCATCTGTTTTTTGGTAAATCCAATAACATGTGCACAATCCAGAAACTGTTATCCATCACGAGTCATTCACGACTGACTGAAGATTCAACCATAGCTGGGTTATAAACCCCCCAACACAGGATTTTTCACAGAGACATTCTCCTACATGCCAGGCAGAGCCGTTTAATAAACAGTTTTCAGAAAACTTGAACTTTAATTTACTGCTGTACTGTTAAGTCGAGCAATTAGCATAGGGAGAGCACTGCAATTTACTTAAAGGCACACACTCATAAAATCCTGACTTTCAATAAATACAGCTTCATCCATCAGGACTGAGTCTTATGTGTACATGGAGTTGGTTTCAAGGAAATTATTTTAAGTTAACATTTTACGAAGGACCTTTGAAGTTGTTTTTGGCCTGCTGTGTGGGCCTCAATCAAATGGCGCCATTTGATATGCGTGACGTAGGGCTGGGTAGCCAGTCAAGGGTGACCACTGACTAGCCATGCCTGGCAATCCTGCCAATGCTAACCATGCTCATTGACTGTGTGGTTTCTGACTGCTAAGACAAGTATGGCAAGCGCATCATCAGCCACACATTCCCAAAAAGGTCAAAATTAGTAAAGAATAGGTTGATTTTATTTTATGAAATTTAAAAAAAGGTAAATTCCCAGACAACTATCAGAGTGTGCTGTCCACATTTTCTAAATCACAACTGGCATAGGCCTATACATTTGGAGGTGAACCAGGCTTCACAAAAAGACTCGGATTGATGGATTAGGATGTACCATCAGTTGACCTGCATCATCACTTGAATCATATTTTGGTGACTGGAGCCTGAAAAATTATGTTAGTCCCGATTTTGAATTTATGCTATTATTCTGATCTGTGTAACAGCATATGCCCTGCAAAGATGCATTTTAAATGTATATATATATATTTATATATATGTACAGTAGAAAAGACTAAACAAAATATAACGACAAGGTATTGCATCGCTTTGGGAAAAAAGACCAGTGGCTCATATTTTGGTCATATTTTGTGATTATTGATCTCTGATGGCAATGCACTGTAAAGTGCTGCCATCTTTTGAATTATATTAACTGGCAGGTACGAGATTTTGAGGCATGTTGCCTTTGCATCTTGTTAATTGGTTGCACAAACGATTCTATGCACGTCTGATTCACCCATTAAGTTTGTCTAAAGCTGCAGAACTATTTCAGCCTCCACTGTTATAGTTTTTGTCCTCAGCTTTCCACAATGCCATTTTATTTAACTTTTTGCCCAGCATGACGTAGTTAGCTTGCTAGTGGTTCACTAGAGTTCGCTTTTAATTGTGCCATCAATCAGGCCAGAAATCGAAAATTGATATTGGATTTATCATACTATACCTTTTTTTGGCACAAATATATTAGTGACTGTGTCAGTGTTTATAAAAAATGACGTTTGATTGATATATCAAATAAAAAAAGTGGATGATTGTGGCCCTTTAAAAGCTATTACGTCAAGAGATCTAACCAATATTTAAAAGCTTTCAAAATTGATGTACGTGTATTTTACTTGTATCTGATACGTTCCAACAAGATGTCCATTCTAGAAGCAATTATTATCCATCCAATGACCATGGATCCTTCAAATTTGCTTGATTGATTGAGAACATGATATCTTGCTTCAGCTGTTTTGTGGATTATATCCTTGTATCTGGCGATGAATAAGATGTTTGGGCTTAAATGCATCCAGTTACAAACAATTATTTTAAGCCTGTACATTTAATTACTGAAGTTTATGTCAATGATCTTTTTAAAATTGTGAATTGCAAAATTCAAGGATGGTCCACAACCAGCCTCATCATGCTCTCCGGCAAAGAAGAAAAACTGAAGGCTATACATAGTTATTCGATTTATAATAAGGGGTAATTATGTTAATTTTATACTCCAAAAGAACACGCATTGCTTGATTTGTAAACAAATTGCAAATGATAATTTTCACGACACCAAGAATTCTACATTTACAGTTTTAATTAAATATATCTTCATTTATTTGGCTGAGAATGGCAATTATATAAGCTTAACCAGATAAGTTAAATAATAGATATTTATATTACAGTCTTCCACTTTGATATTGAAAAAATGAGGACCGGTTCACCGTGAAAAATGCACTTTGTGACTCATGACAACAAGGGAAACATAGAGGCTTTTTCGATGAGTCACGATCAAGACTGAGAAGGCCATTTGACGTGTCATAACTGATTTTAGAGTGAAAATCAGAAGCATAATCCTTTCGTTTGGCTGTCACCAAAAAGCGGGATAAGTCTCCTTACAGTGAAACACTTTAATATAGAATTAGAGTGGACTGTGAAAATGGCACTTCGTGACTCATGATAGCCGATGAAGTGTCATCTTCTCTACTTTCAACATGGGAAATATAGAGGCTGTTTGATTAGTCATGATCAAGAGAAAGCCATTTGACTTCTCATAATGGATTTTAGAGTGAAAATCAGATGCATAATCCTTTCGTTTGGCTGTCACCAACAAGTGGGATAAGTCACCTTCAATCAAATTAACATTGAAAGTATTGGGTTTGATCATTAGAAATCATCAGCATGATGACACACAAAATGCCATTTTCACAGTGCCACAGTCCAGTCTAATTCTATATCAAAGTGTTTCGCTGTAAATCAAATTGGCATTAAAAGTATTAGCTATGATCATGACAAATCATCAGCATGATGACACACAAAGTGCCATTATCTCTGTGGCTCCTTTGCCCTGAAATTTCAACATTTTAGATATATGCAACTCTAATATGGGTCAGGATTTGGCATGATTTGCCATTGCAGGCCCTGACCCTCGGCGAAATACGCCTATGATTCGAAGCATATAAAAGTCTCGCTTTCATACATCGATGCCCAAAAAATTCTAGCAAGCTTAATTGTATGGCGCAGACAGAGCCAGAAGGAGGTTTCATAGTAGGCCTATTGGCTCCCAGCTTCTGGCTGAACCTTGTCTATATCTGTCACAGTGTTTGCAGAAGAGGTCCTCTTATGTTTGATCAGCAGTTTGGTGTAATCAACCCTGGAAAGAACCGAATT